>CAHIKZ030001979.1:4835000-4927500 GCA_903632075.3 Acanthosepion pharaonis
TTCTAATACCGTAGTATCAGCCGCGTACGACTACCAATATTGGACACTAGCACATAGTAAGCTCTGCTTACACTTACACTATCTTTGTAACCTTTTTGTTTAATATATCTTTCTTACCTCTCATCTGTGTTCCGTGTTTTTCTTCCGTGGTCCTAACTTTGGGCCCACATCAATTATTTGTATCAGACCATCTTATTTCTAGGTGAGCAACATTATAGGCACATATAGTTTAAAAGGAAATAACATTTAATATTTGGTTGCATAACTTTTGCTTGCAATAACTGCATCAACCCTGCACCCCGTCGACATCACCAGACTGTTGCATTCATCATTTCTGATACTTTTCAAGACAGGCTCCCTCATTCAGTTCTTGTTTATTTCAGTGGAGGGGGGGGGTTCTTCCTAAAGTCTTCTCTTCGGGATATGAAATACATGTACTATTCTAAGGTTCCGTGATTGACTTAACCCGTTTAAAACCGTCCAGTTTTTCCTTTGATGAAGTTCTTTGTTATGTTGGCAATATGTTTTGGATCATTGTATTGCTGCATGATAAAATTCCTCTGTGATTAGTTTTAGATGCATTTCTCTGTAAATTAGCAGACAAAACGTTTCTGTGGACTTCTGAATTCATTCTGCTGCTAGCATCATGATTTATATCATCATCAATAAATATGAATGAGCCTGTTCCAGAAACAAACAGTACGAGTTTCGATCGGCCCGCTCCACTGCTGATATCCTAAGTGCTATTACTTACTGAATGAGATACTAGAAAGCAAATACATCTCAAATATCCAATATATGTCCATTTCCCCACTAAGGAAGCCTTCTTCTTTTAACCATATAAATAGAAAATTCAAGCTGAAAGCGTCATTTTCTCTTCTTTCTTTTTTTACTCGTAATAAATCAAATACTGTTTTTTTTTTTAATATTTAATAACACAATATGCAGGAGGTAAATACAGTTGTGCTTATTATGTAAATTTCGTTCATGTGTAAATTTATGACCTCCGTCATGACCAACAGTTTAACTGGCAGCCTTTGGGAAACAAGTATAGATTACGCAATTTACTTCTCATGATTCTTCCCAATACAAATTCATTATCTATTACAAGAAGGCTGTTAATCTCATCAATAGGGACAATCTCTTGAGTGACAAACAGTACGGATTTCGATCAACCTGCTCCACTGCTGATATCCTAACTGCCATTTCTTACTGAATTAGTGAAGCACTAGAAAGCAAATTCATCTCAAATATCTACATGTCCGATTTTTTCCCCCTAAGGATGTCCTTAATTGTGCTGGCAGTATGTTTTATGTCATTGTCCTAATGCATGATAAATTTCCACCCGATTAGTTTGAATGCATTTCTCTGTAAATTGGCAGACAGATATTTCTGTAGACTCGTGAATTCATTCTGCTGCTTGCATTATGAGTTACAGCATCAATAAATATGAATGAGCCTGTTCCGGAAGCAAACAGTACGGGTTTCGATCAACCCGCTCCACTGCTGATATCCTAACTGCCATTACTTACTGAATTAGTGAGGCACTAGAAAGCAAATCCATCTCAAATATCTACATGTCCAATTTTTTCCCCTAAGGAAGTCCTCAATTGGGCTGGCAGCATATTTTGTGTCATTGTCCTAATGATACAAATATTTCTGTAGATATCTGAATTCATTCTGCAGCTCGTATCATGAGTTACATCATCAATAAATATGAATGAGTCTGTTACGGAAGCAGTCATGCAACTCTAAGCCAAGACATTGCCTCCTTTATGCTTCACAAATGAGCTTGTATGCTTTGGTTTAGAGACAGATCCATTCTTTCTCCACACTTTGGCCTTTCTATCATTTTGCTAGAGATTAATCTTGGTCTCAGTCCATAATACATTTTTCTAAAACTTTTTACACTCATCTCTGGTCTTCATTGCAAATTCCAATCTGGCCTTTTCCGATTTTTATTGTTGATGAGTGGTTTCATTCTTGTGGTACAACCTGTATATTTTTCCTCTCAAAAGTCTTCTTCGAACGGAGCATTTTGAAACCTTCACCCTTGCACTGTGGACATTGTTGCCGATGTCACTCACTGTTATTTCAAGTTTTCTCCTCACAGCTTTCACAATGTTTCTGTCATCAACTGTTTTTGTTTTCCTTGGCCGACCTGTTCTATGTCTGTTGCTCAATACACCATAGGTTTCTTACTTTTTCCGAACATTCCAAATGTTTATCCAATGAATCCGATCGATGTTTCTTCTTTCCCAGCTTCAAAATAACTTGCTTTTCTCCCATAGACTGCTCTCACTTCTTCACATTGGCTTATAATTTTTAAGAAGAAATGAAGCCTTTACAAGTGAAACTCCAGGCTAAAATCACGTTTAGTTATCCAGAGCTATTTAAAGTTTAAATAATCAATCTAAAATGCAACACCTGGGCAACAAGAAACACCTGTCAGTTACGTGATCCAGTAGTTTTACTCTCTTGATAAATGGGTTGTTTTAAACAAAAGATGTATGTTTTCAGCACATCGGAACGTAAATACCAGGAAATAAAAGCTGAAATTCTGAATTGTCTTATAATCATCATTTGATCTTAAAACCAAATGTCTTCAGTTAACAACAAAAAAAGAAGAATTGGCCTTGCTGTTCCAATATCTTAGGCGGTAACTGTATATATATATATATATATATATATATATATATATATATATATATATATATATATATGTGTGTGTGTGTGTGTGTGTGTGTGTGTAAACCTCTTCTATTATAGGCCAATTCTTATTCACTCTCCTTTTATTCTTTCCTTTTTTTCTTTTTACCTTCTTTCCTTCTTTTATCTTTCAAATTTCCTTTGAAGAAACGTGGGAATTTATTCATTTTAATAAATGTGTATTCATCGATAGGTCCAGGGAAAAATTACTTTGCCATGGACGAAATGATCATATGTATGAGGTAAATTCTTTGGATCTCATTAATTGTAATTAACACACACACACACAAACACACGCACACACAAACACACACACACACACACATATATATATATATATATATATATATATATATATATATATATATATATATATATATATATATATATATATATATATATATAACAGTGTGCCCACGCGTATTTTTAAAAGTCACCACTACATCAGTTACAATAAGTAGTTTTAATTCACGCCCGTGGATGATCTTGGAGGAGATCGAAAGTACTTGTGTATCAAAAACTACGCTACCTTTCTTGATGAATTTCATCTTAACATCAAGAAACTGTTTACAGACCTAAAAGGAATATTATAAAAATAAATAGTCATAATATATTTATATTATTCAATGAAACCTGAAATATATATATATATATATATATATATATATATATATATAAGGAAGAGTTTATAGTAGTTCCAACGAGAGAAAAGTGTGTATATTAAAAAAAAAGAGTGCAACCGCAAACGTTTTTGGTTGTAATGTGGATTTTTTTTAAATATTATGTTTTATTTTCCATAATTTTATATATATATATATATATATATATATATATATATAATTTATATATATATATATATATATATATATATATATATATATATATATATAATATTTACGTATATATATATATATATGTATATATATATATATATATATATATATATATATATATATATATATATATATGTATGTATATATAAATAAACAGAAAGAACATATGTATGTATATATAAATATATATGTAACTATATAAACATATATATGTAAATATATAAACATATATGTATCTATATATAAATAAACAGAAAGAACAGTAAGATATATAATAATAATTCTTATAGATATTTTTATTTTTACAATATAGTGCTCAATGTAAATTTACAGAGCATTAATATTATAAATTAATTGATTTCAAATATGTTTTTTTTCGCTACACAGTTCTAACAATATATTACTAAGTTTATATAACAAAAAATTTACTAAATCAGTGAAATAAAGTAGCTATTTTTGCCGTCATTGTCATAAATTTTACTTAAATAATATTTAAATACAAAAATTTTTTTTTCAAAATTTGTAACCTAATAATTTACACACTTATACTTGATGTGAAAATAATTCTACATACTGTAAGGGATTCTAATTAGATTTAATTGTTCTTAAAAGAAATATAGTATATTAAAAATTAAAAGTGAAAATATTTCAAATCGTAGTTAAATAAAACGTATTCTATCCTAAACACCCCCCAAAAATCTTTAAATATACAAATAGAAAAAAATGCTGTAAGAATTTTTGCCGTTAACAATAAAATTTTTAAAAAATCCAGACAACATCCATTTAACGGATGTTAAAATTCATGGAAAAATACATCCCTACCACCTAGCAAAACGTAACTAATAACTGATACATCAAAATACAGCGATAATGAACACCCAGACACCCCTTGTCTAGTGAAGTGGATTTATCTGTAACCTTGGAAACATGAATTATAATTTTAGCTGTGTCTTTAAAACACAGTAATTTTAAAAGTTACTCCAAAATTCGCTTGAGGTTGAAATGGAACTAATGTCTTTAATTAAATTACAAAATTAAATTCGGGGCTTTTAGCTTCCATTTTGAAACATGGTTAGAACTGTGTAGCGAAAAAACATATAACATTATAACATATATATATATATATATATATATATATATATATATATATATTTGGTTGGATAGATGTTAGCTCTATCTCTGATATTGAGCGCTTTCTAATAAGTACCGCGCATATAATATATAAATAATCATACATATATATATATATATATATTTATTTATATTTATATACACTTTTCACATATATATATATATATAATAATTTTACATATATATATATATATATATGTGTGTATATATATATATATATATATATATATATATATATATATATATAGAGAGAGAGAGAGAGAGAGAGAGATACTCGCAGGATGTCTCAAAATGTATATACACTTTTAAAGTGTATACATTAAGTTAACTTGCTTTCTTTTCAGGTTTATATGGTAGTATTATTAAGTTCATCCAGTTTTAACTTTGAACAAAGAAATTTTATCTTGAAATGCTACTGGAATTACAAAAATCTCAATTGACGTTCAACGGCGCTATCGAAGAGAGTTTCGTTAAGATGCACCCAGGCGACTTACAACCTCACCAATTCGAAATAAGATGATGCTGATGTCACTGTACATTATGTGCACAAGAAGCGCTTCGGATATCAACGAGGCCCTTTGAGGCAAAAAAAGGGATGACTGGAAGTATTCACAGAAGTCCAAGAACCCTATCGAAATGTTGATTGATGCTTGTGATTCCATTGAGCATAACGGACACCAATTTGAAAAAACATGCCGTGAGAAAATTTTAAGATCATGCAGTTATATATATATATATATATATATATATATATATATATATATATTTCACATGTAGCATTACATATTTTTCAGTGCTTTCTGCATTCTGTTGAGCTTTCTTATTCTAGACTCAATGAAATATTATGTGTAATTAACTAAATCTCCAATCTTTGTCTACATATATATATATATATGTGTGTGTGTCTATGTAAGTATGTATAAATCACTTATAAATAATATATATGATATAAACGATATATATAAGTTATATTAGATTTAACAGTTTGCAATAAATATATATATATATATATATATATATATATATATATATATATATATATATATATATATATAAAACACTTATAAATGATCTCTGTAAGATATATCAAATTTAACAGTTTACAATATATATATATATATATATATATATATATGTGTGTATATATATAGAGAGAGAAAGAGATAGAAAGAGATAGATAGATAGATAGATAGATAGATAGATAGATATAATATACACTTCAAACTTGCCCCAACACAATAAGATCATGCAGTTATAAAACAAAGTTAATATATATATATATATATATATATATATATATATATATATATATATATATATATATCGAGGTTCTCGACAAAACTCAAATATATATAAACCCGATCGCCGTTTCGACCGCCAAGGTCTCTTCAAGTGAATAATACAACGAATTAAATTACCTTCCACACAACTAAACTTAAATAAGGTAATGTTACATCAGAATTAATCGGCTGTAGTAAGAAGGGAGGAGGAAAAACATGACCGGCCGATTGTGCACGCAAATCTATCAGTTTCGGTATGATAGTTTTAAGCAGAGTCTAAATATGATACAAGGCCGAATATTTGGAGCACCCAGTGAAAATCGAACTCACTATTCAGTCGTAATTGATCGAGCGAGAGCCCTATTGGAATTTTCCAAGCTTAGCTTAGCTTAGACGTGGCACAAGGCCAAGAGTATGGAGCACCCAGTTAGGATCGAACTCACTATTCCGTCGTAATTAATCTAGCGAGACAAGATTGCTAAGCCTTACACCACGTCGACGTTCCCAATAGGAATTTTCCAAGCTTAGCTTAGACGTGGCACAAGGGAGAGTGAATGGTGCACCCAGTGAGGATCGAACTCACTATTTAGTCGTAATTGACCTTGCGATACAAACTTGCATCGAAGTGCCCCTATCGGTGTGGGCAGATACGTGCTTGTGTGTCCGTCGGTGCGTCCATATATTTGTTCGCGGCTGGGCCACGTGTTCATGCATCCAAGTGCACGTGTACGCATCTACATTTGCATAGGTCACGTGATATGTATTTTTTTTGAAGAAAAGTATCCGTGCTGATTCTGCATAATGTAAATGCAAGAAATGCAGGTCGTTTCAATCGATTATGCCTGCGATGGCTTAGCTGAGATCTGTGCTGCGTCAAATGGCTAGAAATGCAGCTAGGAAGATTGGATTGCGCCAATCTTTAATGTGATAAAAACCTTGCACGCAAGTCTTGAAAATCAGTATTAAATATCCCGCGTTTTATTTAGTTACAAAGCGTAATATTGCATGCAATAAACTAGAGTAAGCCGGGAAGTGCGAATCATAGTATAAAATGCCTTTCAGGACTTTACTACCAATCAGTGCTCTAAAACACAAACACACACATAAACATATATATATATATATATATATTCATGAATTATTCACACAAAAACAAATGCAAAGGTTAATGATTTAATTGGCGAGAAATCCATCGTCGCAAACAATTCAAATAATATACAAAAACCTCCGAATCCGTTATGAATGAAATGATCCTTGTTTCTATAAATTTCTGCCGTATTAGTTCTTATTTTTACTACAAGCTTTCGTCTGTTCCTACAGACATCTTCAGGTATAGAATAGATGTTGTTCTTGTTTTTTCTCTTAGTAATAAGAGGACAACGAAAATATATGTATTGTTGTATCCGAAAATGCTATTGGAAATGAGTTATTGTTTTTGGAGCAGTAGCAACGCTGAGTTTGATTTTAAATTTTTAAAAGTTGTGCGTTCATATACAAATATGGTGATGAACGAATTTTTTACTGGTAAATTTTCTGTCAAAGTGGCATGAACTATATTGTTCAATAATTACAGTAATGTCGCACTTATTATCCAAAAGTTGCACTTTTGGATAGTTCATAAGACTAAAAATTCGAGAAGTTATTATACAAATGAAGAAACCACATTACATGAAATATCTTTCATCATAGATGTTATCTTGAAGTGCATATGGTATATTTAATATATATATATATATATGTGTGTGTGTGTGTGTGTGTGTGTGTGTGTGTGTGTGTGTGTGTGTGAAAAATATATAGAAAATAGGAAAGATCTCGTTAGGTAAATAATCCAAAGTTCTTTAGTATTTTTATTATTATTTTTCAAAAATAGTGCTCGATACAAAAGTAGAGCATAAATATAATTATTTATTTAAAAATATGATTCCAACACGCTACATAAGAGTTCTCATGTTTCAAAACAGAGCTTAGTATTTTAATTCAATTTAATTCCAATAATTATATTGAAGTTTTCGGCCCTTGTTTTGAAACATGAAAACTCTTATGTAGCGTGTTGGAATCATATTTTTAATTAAATAATTATATACATGCTTTGGTTTTTCACCGACAAGAAAAATATCTGCAAGGATAAGATGGTGAACACACAGAACAACTGTTGGCTTGCTGTGTTCAAAAAATGTACCGTGAGTGATGAGAACCAAATATCCAGTAAACATCTTGGTGTTTGGAGTGATCACTAATTATGACGACGTTATGCTTCCATTTATCTTCCCACAGGGCTGAACCCCGTGGCTATATCACGAAACATTTTGAGCCTTGAGAAGCAGTATGCTTCTATTTTTATATGCGTAAGGGAGATCCAAAATATAATTTCGCATATAGGCGTGAACTTTTGAATACAAGGTTTTCATTAGTTAGAAAATTATTTCACACTCACTCGCAGAAATCTTTTTCTCGAATTTACAGGAATGGAAAAGGGAATTATATTTATTTTTAAATGGTCCTAAAATAACACTTGGTATATCTACATCTACTTCCGCAAGTATTTTAGCAGTATTAGCCCTAGTAATTATTAGCCCTAGTAATTATTGTTTATGCAAGAAATTTCCTGGCGCGGCAAAATGCTGAGAAGGCTATACAAAAACTTTAGACCAAATTGAAATACTCTTTAAAATGTGTCACCCTACTAATAGTGAGATGAAAGAAAGAAAATGGAAAGGGGCTTTGGCAAATCCACCCATGTCATTGGAACTTTAACAATTTCTGCCAGGATAAGATGGTGAACACACAGAACAACCGTTGGCTTGCTGTGTCCCCAAAAGACGTACCAAGAGTGATCAAAACCAAATATCCAGTAAACATCATGGCGTTTGATCACTAGTGATGGCGACGTTATGCCTCAATTCATCTCCTAACAGGGGTGGACAGTGGGTCGAGAGGATGGCTACGGGAGGAACCTATCTCTGCACCACGCCACACATGCAGGAAAAATTAATCATGGCTTTCAGACAATTTTTGCGACTACATCACCACTTACCTCTGGACACCTAACTTCCCAGATTGCAAACTCCTTGATTATTATGTGTGGGGTCATTGTAATACCAAAGATTCACCAACTTAAACAAAGAGCCCGTCCAGAAGAGTTGCAGGAGATTCCTAAGTCGTCTGGAGGCCGTTGTTGAAGACAATGGCGATTTTATTGAATACATTTAGTCTTCAATATTTCAAGATATGTCTGTGTAATGTAATTTTCCAATGAGATATCAATGTTATTTTCACTTTTGCCTAATTTAGACAATAATTTACCCATCGCTCTCTCTCTCTCTCTCTCTCTCTCTCTTTCTCCCTATATATATATATATATATATATATATATATATATATATATAGAGAGAGAGAGAGAGGGGGGGTTCTCGACAAAATCCAAAAACGGATCTGCTATGTAATCGGTCCTGTCTTGACATCTCGACTCCTGTGACATTCTCGCCGACGTGACGTGCTACTCTGTTGGCATCTCGGTCCCATCCTTTTTTTGTCGAAACAGTTAAATGTAACCGCCTCTTCTCCTCCAACAGCTTCTTCTCATGCACTTCCCGACAGCAGAACTCCCTTCCGTTTACTTGCTTCCCTGATTACTATAATCTTCCAAAATTCAAATGTAATGCCAATCGTCATCTTCTAATGCCTTGATCCTCTTTTTTCCTCAATTCCCACCCCTTCCTATAGCCAGTCTTTTCTCTTACTTTCCTCTCCGTATCCCCTTGCGTGCTAGTGTTACTCCCGCATTCCTCGGGGTGTAATGCTGATAACACACACACGCACACACACACACACACACACACACACACACACACACATATATATATATATATATATATATATATATATATATATATAATTATTTATTTAAGAATTATAACAAAAATACGTTATAAAATCATCATTTTTCTCCCGAAATTAAAGCAACTATACGAAGCTCAGAACGGTTCATGATCAAACATAATAGACATTCGTTGTCTGTTATATTTAATAAATATATATATATATATATATATATATATATATATATATATATATATATATAAATCACAAATATACATTTCGATCCGAGCTAGAGGCACCGGACGTCTAGCCACACTGATGAGCTGTGATACAGCGAAACAGTCTGTCTGTGGATGACAATATATATGCTCCTGAAAAATTAATTTCGGCTGAGCTCTCTGGGGAAGGAAGTGTGGGTTTGTAAACAGTGACTATTATGGCTGATATAGCGTGACTCTTCCATAAATCGAATCGAGTCCTGTCGGTCACTCTGTGTTTATCTAAAAAATAAATACGCTTAAATTCACTTTCATCCCTGCCGTTCGCCGACTACTTAGTGGTAGAATCTCCGACTGACGCCGATTCAGTCGCGATTCGATCCTATCTAGAGGCAACCGGACGTTTAGCCACACTGAAGAGCTGTGATACAGCGAAACAGTCTGTCTGTGGATGACATTTTATATATATATATATATATATATATATATATATATATATATATATATATATGGTGATTTTCTAAGCATAGTTTAGATACGGCACAAGGCCGGAAGTATGAGGCACTCTGTGAGGATCGAACTCACTACTCTGTTGTAATTGTTCTAGCGAGTGCTTGTGTGAGCTCTGTGTTGTCTTCAATTGGATAAAAGTCTTCTTTTTTTTTAAAGAAGTTTAGTTCTTCATTTGAAAGGATATATTTTTTAAAGCGATCCTCCCAGCTGACAAAAATCGTGAGAGAATAGGCTAAACACTTTAGTCGACGATGGTTGGAGAATCGGTCGTTCTAGCTGTTGTGATACCAGAAAAAAAATACGATAAAGTTGCGCCAAACCTTGCAAGTGTCGAGAGCCTCACCTTTGCATTACACTTCATCGTCCATAATCATGAGTTAGATATTAGCAAATACTGTGTAAGTAGTCTATTATCTGTAAAAAAAATCTTCCATCTAATGCCACCGGATTGTTGCTATATCGATTGCAATTCATGACTTCGTTCTTATGCATTTTATCTACTGAGAAAAGCTGTCTTTTGTTCCTTCTCTTTCTTAACACATTGAATAAATACAATGGCGTCAAAGAGATGATATAGGAAGGTGGAGGGTTCTATTACAAAATTTATACGATATTCCATGTAAAGACAAAAAAAAAGTAAAAGACTACAAATAATGATGGTGAATGTATAGCGCCATTTCTGATCTGTATCGAATAGTGTTATAACAGAGAGAAAAAATAATTGCTATTCAGATTCAAATCCCCCAATGAACCTAAGAAGGGCGATAATAATCATAGAAATGCAAATCAACTGACAGCAACAATGTCGAAAAACGTATCGAAACAAACATTGGAAAGAAGTAAATACATACAGTGCTGTTCGATAAAAGTGACTCACCTGATTTTTTTTTACTATATGTTCTCTTCTCCGATGAAACGAAAGTTGAGCTAAATTCAAAGGATAAGCGATCTAAAATCTGAAGAAGCTTTGAAAGCTCTTTGAATTTAGCAGTAAGTACTGCCAAGCATCCGTTCAGTATAATATTCTGGGGATGCTTTTCTTTTCATGGAACTGGTTTCTTAAGGACTATTGAAAAGACCCTCAGTAACGTGCAGTAGAAGAGAATTTTAGAGTCTTGTCTTCTCCCTTCTGCTGAAAGGGTGCAAATCGACCCCACCAAGCTCCATTTTATGCAGGATAATGCTCCCTGTCACAAATTAAAATTGATGAAGGAATATTTTGATGAGAAGCAGTTTAATGTCATGACATGGGCGCCCCAATCTCCTGACCTCAACCCCATAGAAAACTTATGGTAATACGTCATTTTAAAAAAATGTATTGCTGGTAATTATTTTTTTTCTTTACAAATTAGTTGCTAGTAATATTTTTTTTACAAAAATGTATTGCTGGTATTAAAACCTATTTTTACACTTTCATAGTGCTTTGAACCCAGTTGGGGCTTAACTATTTTCCCATGGCTGGGACTCTAATGGTTGCTACCACCCCGGGTCAAAGTGGACCTGGGAACACCAGCAAATAAGATGTAGTTCCACGTTCCTCAAAACCTCCTTATCAAAGGCCCTGCTGTTGGATGTCGTCTATCGTCTTACCCAGGACGCGGGTGTAGTTTATCGTCTTACCCAGGACGCGGGTGTAGTTTATCGTCTTACCCAGGACGCGGATGCAGTTTAACCTCTTACACAGGACGCGGGTGTAGTTTATCGTCATACCCAGGACGCGGATGTAGTTTATCGTCATACCCAGGACGCGGGTGTAGTTTATCGTCATACCCAGGACGCGGGTGTAGTTTATCGTCATAACCAGGACGCTGATGTAGTTTATCGTCATACCCAGGACGCGGATGTAGTTTACAGTCATACCCAGGACGTGGGTGTAGTTTATCGTCTTATCCAGGACGCGGATGTAGTTTATCGTCTTACCCAGGACGCGGTGTATTTTAACGTCTTACCCAGGACGCGGGTGTAGTTTATCGTCTTACCCAGAACGCGGGTGTAGTTTAACGTCTTACACAGGACGCGGGTGTAGTTTATCATCTTACCCAGGACGCGGACGTTGTTTATCGTCTTACCCAGGACGGGGATGTAGTTTATCGTCTTACCCAGGACGCGGATGTAGTTTATCGTCTTGCCCAGGACGCGGGTGTAGTTTATTGTCATAACCAGAAGAAAGAACTGGCTATCATCAGTAAAAAGACAAAATGTATGGTTATCAGCATTAAAAAAAATCAAGATACGAATGGTGAATTGGTGATGTCAGTATTAAGCAATTGTTTTAACAGAGGATGGAAGATGAGACATCGAAATGCGAAGGAACACGGGACTAGAGAAAGATGCTTTCCAAAATCTAAAATTTCTCAGGCAGAGGACAATTTAGCTAGAAACAAATAAAATTGTTATGTAATATCAAGCATCCTCATGCCAATGACCACTGAACCCATCTGAAGAGATGACAACAGTCCGAACAATGTAAATAATGTAAATAATTACAATACCTCATCTCAGAAATATAAACAGATCCTGAAGAAGGCCGGGGCGTACAACGGTCGAAACGTCACAGAAATGTGGTTCTACAGAAGGATGCTGAGAATAACATGGATGGGACGTGCAAGCAACGGGGACGCTATTTACAGTATTTACAGTGTCCGGACTGTTGTCCTCATTTTTATTGCCATATTCACGGTGTTTCGGCCTTCTTCAGGTGTTTTGAATTTCGAACTGCACCATTTATTTTCACTGGAGTAGGTTGTTCTAGTTGCACGTTCCATGCCTCTTCCAGGGCGTACAACGGCCGAAACGTTGTGAATATGTCAACAAATTTGATGACTACAGTCCGAACAATGTAAACAATGTAAATACTTACAATAACATCATCTCAGAAATATAAACAGAGCCTGAAGAAGACCGGAGCGTACAACGGCCGAAATGTCACAGATATGCCAACAAAGATGAGGACAAAAGTCCGAACATTGTAACTAATGTAAATAATTATAATACCTCATCCTCAGAAATATAGACAGATCCTGAAGAAGGCCGGAGCGTACAACGGCCGAAACCTCGTGAATGTGAAAACAAAGATGAGGAAAACAGTCCGAACAATGTAAATATTGACAGATAACGCGGACGTTGTTAGTAAAATGGAATAAAAAATGTCACTGTTACTGAGAATGAGAAACTGATGGTCGAAATTTACTGGGTGCATAATGGGGTAAGTGGGCTTGGAGAATTTTGCACTCACAAGGCATATTGAAGACAAAAGAGGCAGGGGGTAACATGAAGTAATTCCTAATGACGCTGTGTTAATGGATGACAGGATAGAGACTGAGTGGGATAGTAAAAGAAGCCATTGTAAAGAACAGGAACTTGTGGAGATCCATGATCGTCAACGCCCTGAAGGGACACGGATCATAAAAGGAAAAAAGTAGAACGGTTCGCTGCTAAGTGATACGGAGAAATACTGATTTGCTACAATCTTCAAATTAAAATGGATCCCGCTTTGAAAATTAACATTCAAAAATCTAATTTTCTTTCAGATGATTTTGACAGTTGTAAGAAATAGGTACCTAGGGGTCGACTCAGCCAGGGTAGTGTTGTAATTATATCAGCTTCGAGAGCCCAGGTTTGGGGGAATGGCGAGGGGTCTTAAGCGATTTTGAAACCGCTTTCTGGGTTTTGCACATTAAATTCCGACCTTGTGTCACACTCTGTTGTGACGTGGGCGTGGATAAATACCTACATATATAACGGGAAAAAATTTTCAGGGGGAGATAATTCTATGAAAATTATTATCGAGTTATGTCCCTTGAGTATAAAAACGGAAAGAATTGTTGCTTTTCTTTATACAGTGTAACCCGGATATAAGAGAGTTGTGTATAGTGATTTTCCAAGCGTAGCTTCGATGTGGCACAAAACAGAAAGTATGAGGCACCCAGTGAGGATCGAACTCACTACTCAGTCGTAATTGTTCTAACGAGACAAGCTTACTAACCATTCAAGCGTAGCTTGGATGTGACACATGGCCGAAAGTATGGAGCACCCAGTGAGGTTCGAACTCACTACACAATTGTAACTATTTTATATGTTAAACTTTCAAGAGTGCAATTAGAAATATTATTCGTAAATTCAAACAAACTGGGTCGGTGGAAGATGTGAAAACACCATTGCATGTGCTCGTTTACGTCGTTCATCTGAAAACATGGCTGCAGTGCACGAGAATATGGCCGAAAATCCAGACCCCTCTATTCGTCTAAGCGCGCAGGAATTGAAACTCTCCACAACAACTTTACATCGTTTCCAATTGAACGCTTGGTTGTTCGATTAGGTTGACCCCCAAAAATCGGGAAGTGCGCGAAATGTATTTCTGTTTGGACGTCCATTTTGTAATAGGCTTTGATAACTTTAACACGTTTTTTGATTGTTAATCTTTCCATGGTTGAAATTGCTAAAGACTTAAGCTGTTAAATCTGAAAGAAAAAGAAAAACACAAACAGAAAATGTCTCATATCGAGAATATTTAATATTGAACATGAGGAAAAATTAATTATTTTTAATAATATGTGTAAATCTCCACTTTTACCTGAAGACGGTCGCGAGACCAAAAACACGTATCGTAAAATTATATAAAACAAAGCATAATATTTTTCTAAATAAATCCACATTACAACCAAAAACGTTTGCGGCACCTCTCTTCTCTTCTTTTTAATATACATACTTTTCTCTCTTTTTTTATATATATATATATATATATATATATATATATATATATATATATATATATATTTATGAGTGTTTGTGTGTGTGCGTGTGTGTGTATGAGTCTGTGTGTGTATATGTATATACACATGTCCCACATGGAGAATAATATATCCCATATATCTACACGACAAAGCGGAGTGTAATGAGAAACAAAAAGGAAGAGTCTTATTGCTCTTCTGCTTCTGGAGAAGGCATTTTTAGGACTCAAACGGGTTGGATTCATCTACTATTTTTTCCAGGCGAGGACATCTGTCCTGGGTATGACGATAAACTACATCCGCGTCCTGGGTAAGACAATAAACTACATCCGCGTTCTGGGTAAGACGATAAACTACATTCGCGTTCTGGGTAAGACGATAAACTACTCCGCGTCCTGGGTATTACTGTAAACTGCATCCGCGTCCTGGGTATGACCATAAACTGCTCCACATCCTGGATAAGACGATAAACTACATCCGCATCCTGGGTATGACTGTAAACTGCATTCACGTCCTGGGTATGTCGGTAAACTACGTCCAACAGCAAGACCTCTGATCAGGAGGTTTTGAGGAGCTTGGAAACACTCTTAATTGCTGGTTTTCCCAGGTCCACACGGCCGCAATTTTCGACGGATTTGCACCAAAATTTACATGCACATGCTCCAAGTTAGCGGGAAGGGTAAGACCGTCTTTGCATTTCCCAACTCTCATCGATAGTGGAAATAGTCGATATTTTCATGCTTCTTCGGCACTTTTCATGTAGTTTGCGGCCATTTTCTACTGGCCAGAGTGAGAGTCTATAGCTGGCTGCCACGAATAGGCAGAAAGATTCTATTGGCCAGCGTGAGAGCCAACAGCTGACTGACACGAATGTTAACTAGCATGCTAGCATGCAAAAAAATTCGATAGCTGCATTCGTCACAAGTGGGAAAAATTTAAATCTGCATGGCACTTTACTCCAATTGGCTCATTCGCTTGCTTAAATTCAACGTTGATTCTGATTCCGCAGAACTTGGTTGGGTGTGAAAAAGTATTTGTTGTTAACATTCTTTTTTCATTCGGTTTTTCCAGTTACGAGTCCTTTTTTAAAGCTGATCGTTTCCTGTTCATTTTGTTTAGTTCTTTTTTCGTAACAGATTTAATGTTTAGTATAGAGCTTAGAAAAAATTCAGATAGGCAAGAAGTAAGGCATGTAGCAACAGCAGCACGGCAAAGGGCACTCCTTTAAAGGCAAGGAAGGGCAAAAATATTTTAAATCAAGTGATAGCGATTGCTGTATGAGTCGTACGATTTTTGAATCAAGCACGGGCAACGCCGGGCCATGCTGCTAGTATAAATATAAAAGTGAACATTGAAGTCAACACTCAGAGGTGACAGGCTGTTTCATGCTAGACCTGATGATTGCATCTAGCATGAAACAGCCTGTTGCCTCTGAGTGTTGACTTATAAAATCTCATCAGTGCATGAGTCAATTTTAATGAAGCTACCAAAACATTTAATCTAGAACTGGCTAACACCCTTTGGAGATATTTTAAAATTTTGAGCTAAATAATTTGATTTAAGCAGATACTACAAAAAAAGTAAGCCTTTCAATTGATCTATGTAAAGAGACTGATAAAAAAATAATTGAAAGTCTTTTTATAATATACACAGAGAAATATTTTGAACTCTCTATGAATTTCATAGAGAGAGAAAAAATATTAAGCCATATTTTAATTTTTTTTTTGGTTTTTTGTAAGAAAAAATAAATCAAAATTAAAAATGTCTAGTGTAATTTTTGCAAATCACATTTAAATATATTGAAGCTAACGATAAAACTTATGGTAGTGGGAGCTGAAAGGTTAAGGGGATTTATTCTAAAATTTTAATCTTCATTATATTTGGTCGTTCAACATTAGCTTTCTTCAGAAGCAACATTTTTAATTGATATATTCTATTTTTAATATATTTATTAATAATTTCTCATAACTTACAAATTTAGAAACTCCCTTTTTTTAAACTTTATATTTAATTTATATATATATATATATATATATATATATATATATATATATATATATATATATTTTTGCAAATTTGGAAAGCTTTTTAGGTCATGAGTTTTAAATTTTATCCCTGTATGAAAAGACAAAACATAATAGACTGCACGGAACAGAAAATTCAACAGTTGGGATCACTGCAGTTGGTAAATAAACAGTTTGGTTCTAAACATTTTCAAGTGGAGATTTCATTTTTATTTTGGGCATTTGAAAAATAGTCAAGAATTAAAAAAAAAAAAAAAAATTCAAGGAACTGATAGCAAATTTCCTGTAAGGAAACCTATTTCAAATGATTTATAAAAAAAAAAAAAAAAATTTAGTTTTGTTTCCCATGAATGAAAAGGGTGTATCCTCGTGAAAAATCTACAAAATGGCTGGATTCAGAAGAAAAGCTCGAGTTTGAACAGATCGCCAGTGAGTAAACACAGGTGATCACATTATTGAATTAAGTGGATCACGTGACCATAGAGGAAATGCATATTATAGGAAGTTGCGTGACATCTAATTGATCACCATTTCTATTCTATCCTCTATTACTATCAGTCAGTTATGTGCCATGAGTGATACACGCTTAGGCGATCATGTATCTTTTGATTAATGACTGACAAGGCATTTTTTTCCGCAGTAGGTTGCCATTTCTTTCCGCAGTAGACCAGTTGCCATCCTAGGCTATAGAACCCGGTCTGTCCTGCTATTTACCCATGGAAGTGGATACATATATTTACCAAGGGTAATAGCACATGAGTTAACGTATTGAATTTGACTGGAATTCGAACTCGGCTCTCCGTTTCCTCAATCCGAGTCGCTATCCATTACACCACCGTGCCTCCTTCTTCTATTACTATATGGACCGCTATTCTCCACTCTATTCACTATGCTATTTATCTATTTTGATCACTATACGGATTACTATTCAAGCGAGTATTATCGACCTAGTACTATTAGTGAGAGTGATATTCGAAGGTGTCTGACACCAGTATTGTTCAACGGCGTTACTATAGTGGTAAATGTGATTATAAAGTCTCTACTACAACGAGCATTAAGAAAGTGGCAACGAGTATTCATTGTCATTACAAACGTGGCAACGAGTGTTCGTTTACATCATAAAAGAGAGGAAGAATAAGTGACGAATAAGTTCGTCCGATCGTGTTTCTTTCGATTCATAACGGATTAGAGAGAGGATCTTCTCGCAGTAGGCTGGCGTTTCTCTCTGCGTTAGACTAGTTGCCAATCAAGGCCTTGGGGCCCAGTCATCTATGACACGACACTGCACATCCATCAAAAATAATCCATCGAAGTTGTTGGCGAGTCATGGTTTCTAGGCCCGGTATCTTTACGCGGGGGGGAAATTTCGTTGTTTGGGACCCGGTCCTACCACGGAATGTGAGAAGAAGAAAAGTTTTGAGCATGGAAGTCTTGGCTACGAATTATTTGAAGTGTTCAATGGGTAGCCACTCCATGGCGCACACATTTCAGCTGATACCATCTGCTGCGGCAAACTAGTGCTTGATAGATAGATAGATAGATAGATAGATAGATAGATAGATAGATAGATAGATAGATATGAACAGATTGGGGTAGATAGATAGATAGATAGATAGATAGATAGATAGATAGATAGATAGATAGATAGATATGAACAGATGAGATAGATAGATAGATAGATAGATAGATAGATAGATAGATAGATAGATAGATAATTTAACTATTTTCTTTTGTTCAGAGAAAATCCTTCTTCAGCATATTTTGGTTAATGAGCTTAAAAATACCTAAAATAAACAAATTTAATCTATGCAATATTCTTGTCATTGCAAATTTCATAAGCATTTTTCCTATATACAACTCTGGTCTAGACAGAGCTTGATCGAAAATTTATATGTAGCATAATTTGCTAATCTTCCCTGGCAGCCGCTTTGGTGTATAAAAATTCCCCAAAAGGGAATTGCTCATGGACCTTGATTATTTTTGTCTCGTGTCATATACACGTGGGCTCCTACTTTAAATTCAACCATTCTCTCCACTTCAGTCGTGCCTATATATGCATTAAACTTTAGTTGATGTTTTTCTACAAGTGATATAATTCAATAATTATTTTACAAGGGAGATAATTCCCAAGTGATTTAATAGAGTTATTCCCCTTGTGTATTATAGGTTAAAACTAAAAGTATATTATTCGTCCAGAAATTTAAACATTCATGATCACAATTTTGACCTGGAAAACACTGGTTCATTAAAAAAAAATTTAAATAATTCACTCAGACGAAGAAAAATTTAAAGTATCTCAAAAGAAACGCGATAGCTAAGGTTTAAAATGATTTTTTTAAATTAAATTGATTTTAGTTTTAATTTCAATCTAATCGATTAAATTTAATATTTCCAATAAGCAAAATACTAAAACTAATTTGAATTGACAGGAAGGAGTTTTCGTTTTGTTTTTGTTCTTAAATCGTTAAAATTCTCTGGTTTAGCCATATTTAGCCATCTGTCAGCACAATTTAATTCTCTTTATAAAAAAATCTTTCGAAAATAACATACTTTTCTGAAACTTTATTAGATGATTTAAATTTAATTAATTGGATTTGAAACAAATATTACTACTTTTACTTTAAGATAGCACATACTGGGATGAATTTTTTTTTAATTTTTTACTGAAGTTTGTAGTGGATCTCAGAAGGTTGCGTGAATATTTAAGTTTGTGATGCAAATAAAATATGCAATATCAAAATATAAATTATAAGAAATAGCCAATTGTTAACGATATTCAGTCACGACAAAAATACATGTTTGAAACAACAGTTTAAATTTAATATACACAATTTACAATTTCTTTGTTTGTAATGATATGTGCAAAGGTATAGAGTAAAAGTTCTTTGCTGTTTCAGAAATATTCAATGTCTAAAAAGTTGTCTGCCTTTGATTGAAACGTTGAATTTAACTTAGACAAAAGATTTTTCTATAAAAGATATTGAGTGAAAAATGTTTGTTGTATGAATTTTTCTAATCTCTTATAAAGAAAGTTTGCTTCTTTGGCAGCAATTTTGACACATTATTCTCGTGGGTATCTTTGCGTGTGTGAGTCTCAAAATGCAACGAAAATTCGTTTGCTGTTTCTATTTATAGTTTTTTTTAATAAAAAAAAATCGGCTCCGGCGGTTTGGTATCTTGTTGCAAATTTTTTTTTCTGAGAAATGCGTGAGCGAATGTTGGATTTTTTTTTTTTTTCTTTTAGCCAATAGGATTTCTCGGAACATTTAAATTAGGAATGAATTTGAGAAAGATTTTTTTTTTATGTTAGTTGAGCCTATTTTTGCACAAATTTTTGACTGTTTTGTTATGGAAATTTTTCGAAGCTTATTTTTATTTAACAACCAATGAAATTCAAGAAAAGGTTTGAAAATTGAAAAGAGGGTTACTAAAAATTTACCTTATAAAAGGATCAATTGTTCCTCAACGTAGACGGTTACTGAATGATGTATGTGATATGAGGGTAAGAAGAGATTGTATGTACATAACATTATGAGGATAAGGAGGATAGATAAAAATCGACTTTGACACGAGAAGAAGTTAAGATTATAGCGTTCAGGGAACTATCCACACTGGTGTCTGTTCCACATTGTGACAATACAGGCAAAAAGTGGTGTGCGTAGAACATTCTTCTTATATCTGCAATACGAGGTAAATGAGGTTGATTAGACTCTGTGGAAGTGGAATAGCGTGTCCTTGTTGTAAAGGTCTAAACTTGTGAGACTAAAGATCGGAACTCAACTCATCTTTTTTTCAAAAAATCAATTCACCCCAACCAAGGCGATAATGTCACTAAAACGCAAGAGTGAAAAAGAATGAAAAAGACTTTAAAAGAAATCGGAGACCGAATTCTAAACTGGAAACAAGAGCGATAGACTACAGACATGTTTTCAACGTTTTGTATGTGGGGAAGAGGTCGTAAGCTGGAAAATACCCACCACCACCACCACCACCACCACAATTATCACAAGTCTCTGTCAAGGCCGAGAAAGGAGAAATGAGTAACTCCAAATTATACATAGCAGCCATATTCCATTTTGGGTTTGATATGACTCTTGTAAATATAAAGCATGCCATACGGGGTCACATCTTTGAAAACTAACGCGTCGCTTGTTTGATAAATAAGTAAATAAATAAACAAATAAATAAATAAAGTCAACAGTCTTAGAAAATTGTACTGAAAATAAAAAAAATAGCAAAATGTGTTAAGGGAAGTAACTCTTCAAAAGAGTTATTCCCCTTGAAACGAGTTGAAAAGAAAAACATTTTAATAAATCTGAATAAATCATTGCTATTTCAACGCAAAAGATTAAACCCATTCTGATATTTCTTTTGTTTTCTTTTAATTATTTAACTCCAAGCAAAGGGATAAACCCCCAAGATATAAGGAACATGTCTACGAAAAAATCATTATTAAGGAGAGAGGAAAATAAGAGAAAGAAAAAGACACTTGACATTGAATATATATATATTTATAACAGTCAGAATAATGTAAATAATGCAAGTAATAAATACCTCATCTCAGAGATATAGAGGCCGAAACGTTGTGAATATGGCAATGAAGATGAATCAGTTCGAATAATGTAAATAATGCGTGATCTCATCATCTCAGAGATATAGAGGCCGAGACGTTGTGAATATGGCAATGAAAATGAGGATAACAGTCAGAATAATGTAAATAATACAATCATAGCTATCTTTTAGAGGCCGAGATGAATTTAATGAAAAGATAACAAAAAATAATGAAACTAATGGGTTTTAATGACAAAAAATTCGTCTTTTTTTTTCTCAAGAATTGACAATAAAGAAATACACACTTTTTATTTTCGTAAATTATTTATTTACAACTACAACTTTGTTTTTACACGTTCATAAAAGTATGTGTACCAACTACAATGCAATAGTTATTATATACCACACTATAAAGAAATAAATTGAAATAATTATATATATATATATATATATATATATATATATATATATATATATAAATTTATGAAAATATATATAAAGATAAGAGCAAGAAAATTTAAATAAACACATCACAGCTAGTAATTGTAATTATAATTCTGGTAAAAATCCAGGCATTTCTTTCATTTGCTTTTGCCACATCTTGTCTGTGCTGGGTCCTTTCAGGATGTTGGCTATCACGGCTCTCCACAATTTCCTGTTCATTTTTAGCTCTTAATAACTTTAGTCTTTTAGCCCTCCCTCCCATACCCTGTTCCTCCGCCCATTCACTCAAGCTAACCAGGAAGATTATACATTGTTTTCCTCTGATTGTCGTACCTTCAATCTGTCCTGTGAGTATCAAATTTTCCAAGCCCTCTTTCCTTGTTATATATGCCAGAAACGCCAACTGTCTCTTCCTGGTGTTAATTATTTTTTTCTTTTTGTCTCTAGAACTTTGTCTTTGTACGGTATTCTCAGCATCCTTCTGTAGAATCACATTTCTGTTGCTTCAAGTCTCTTCTTCATCTGTGAAGAGATTTCCCAATATTCCCTGTCATATAGGAGGACTGATACTATATAACAGTTCAATACTCCTCTCTTTGTTTCTAAGGATATTTTCCTGTTTCTTAGTACTTTGTTGAGCTTTTGGAAGGCATCTTTCGCTATCCCAATGCCCCTTCGGATTTTTGTGTCACATTTTCCATTCTCTGTTAATACGCTTCTCAGATATCTAAATTATTGCAGATGTTTGATTTCTTTATCCCCAATTTGTAATTTGCCTGTTGGGCTGTCCCTTTTGCTAACAACCATACATTCTGTCTTCTTGCTTATATTAAGCTGAAGTCTCATTTCTGTGGCCATTGTTTCTAGAACTTGCATGTTGGTCACATGGACGGTCAATGGTATTCTCATCATCATATTTCTGTTGCTTTAATTCTCTTATTCATCTGTAAGGGGACCGTCCAGCATTCACTGCTATATAGGAAAACTGATATTACATAATAGTTTATTATTTTTTTTCTTTGTTTCTAGCAATACTTTTTCTGTTTTTTTAATATTTTACTTAGCTTTAGTAAGGCATCTTTCTCTATTCCAATGCGACTGCAGATTTCTTTGTTGCAATTAATCCACTTCCCTGGTATCGAACTTCCTGCAGCGGTTTGATGTCGGTATATCCCATCTGTAATTTCCATGCTTAGCTGTTTCTTTTGCTAACAACCATGCATTCCGTCCTCTTGCAATTGATGTTTAGTCCTTTCTTCTCCCCTTCCTTCAATATTTTCTGTTGTCCCCTTTCTGCGTCTGCTATCAACACTGTGCCGTCTGCATATCCTATGTTGTTAAGATTGTAGCCGCCAGCAATGTTTCACGCTAGGACTTCTAATTGTGTCAGAATGGCCCCGCTGTACAGATTGAAAACTGGTGAGAAAACGTATGCTTGTCTTATACCCGTTTTTTATTTTTATTTTTGTATATTTACTTGACAGCTGTCAATATACCACATAACACCATTGAGCGCTTAGCCTTGGAGCGGGTAGAATGGAGATCAACGTGTTTTAGTGGACTCAGCAGTTTTCAATCAGCTTGTCTGAATCGTCTTCAAGAAACGAGAGCAAGATCTAAAAGGTCAGCCAATCTAAAAGTGATCTCATCTCACAATCCTCGCTCTTGCTCCATATGTGGCCTCCTTTGTAAATCACTAGCGGGTCTTAAGTGCCACTTCAGATTATCGCACAAACTTTCATAACTGAATCAATTAAGTTTTCAGATCCTCATACGTCGAAACCGACGGGAGAGTCCATTATTATTATTATTATTATTATTTACTGAATTAATTTTCTATCCGTATGCAGACGGTTTGCTGTCAGTACAGGTTCTGGATTATTATAATATCTTTCCCAAATGCGTCACGGTTATTATGTAACGCCAACAGTTTTTATGCTTTTGTATAATCTCTATAACACAGGTACATATCCTCCTGTATTTTTATTACTGATATCATTCTGACTATAAATATAGAATTCCTTGTTCCAGTGTCTTTGATGAACCCGCACTGCTTTTGTCCTATTTCTGATCGGATTCTGAAGCGCAATCTATTCATCAAGATTCGTATGATAAGGTTTGTTATATGGCTCATTAGGCTGATTGTCCGATGGAGTTCACACCTGGCTTCTTAAGCAGTGCTATGGACCTATTTAGGTCTTCCGGTATTTCGCCACTGTTGTATATTTCTTTTTTATTGTCTGTTATATGGTCAATACCGAAACCGTATAGCATCTCAATTACGATTCCGTCTGATCATGCTGATTTGTTTCTGTTCAATTTGGTCATTGTAGATTCCAATCCAGATTTCAATATTTCTAGTCCTTTGCTATTTCTGTTTATAACCGGTTCTTCTCTTTCGTCATGGAAGAGTTCTCCAATGTATTTTTCCATCTCTGAAGTATTTCTTAACATCTGCATCCCGTCCTTGGATTTTTTTTTTTTTTTTTTTTTTTTTGCATCCAGCTGGTGAACATGTCTTTTGTCCTGTTAGTTCTCTGACTTTTTATGTATACCTGATTTACCGATGATACTCATTCTTTCTATTTCGGCATATTTGTGTTAGGCAATTGCACTTTTAACCTGCCTACATTTGTTCCTGATTTCTTTTTGCGGAGCTCTATATTCTGTGCCATAGCTTGGCCCTGTTTTCTGCCTCCTTTTCATCATGTCAAGAATTTCATGTATCATTCTTTTTTTTTTTTTCTTTGTCTATTTTTATCTTGATGGCTGATTGTTGTGGCCTTGTTAGGGCCAGAAATAAAGACACAAAGAGAGGAATTGAGTTAAACAACAGAAACATTAATACAAACATATAAAAACGAGAGTGTTACAACAAGAATGTTCAGTCCGACCGTCAGAGCTGACTGCTGGAAACTTCACCATCCAAAAGGCAGTACCTGCTCCTATTTATAACCGGGAGAATCCATGCGTGCGTGGGTAAATTACCATAACGCTGATGTTACAAAATCTTCTCTTAATGTGTCCCATTTCGGTTTTCTATTCGTATTTTGTCCATTGTGTTTTTAACACTGTCTATATATTTCCCCTTGACATTCGGGTCATCAGAAGTTCGTCGTATTTCCCTAGTTTCAGTCTACGTTTACATATCACTGGAAAGTGCTCGCTCCCACAGTCAGCACTTGGGTATTTCTGAATTGATAGTTAGATTGTGTTAGGTACCTATTCTATTGTAATGGACTCTCTCATAGAGAATAAGTAGGAGTAGCAGTGGCAAGTCTGGCAGAATGGTGTTGAGCGCGTCAGTCGAGATTCGGACATTTGAAGTACCAACCATCACAACTAGATTGCTGCGCCATTGACTCTTATTTTCTAAGTTCCTAACGTTTTGTACGTCGGACCTAATTTAAGACGACTTATTAGAAATACAAGCCTCCACTGTGAAAATACTCCACAACAGATAGTCAATTTGGTTTTTCTTCTCTCCTCCGGGGCTTCTAATTGTGACTTAGGCGTTCTTGAAATTTGGGATGATCTTGATGGCTGATGGTAATAAAGTTTTTTTCTTAATGAGTTTCTCTTCAAGTTTTCTCTTCTCACTTTTCCTTTGTGTCTGTTTTTAACACTGCCCATATATTTTCCTTGACATTCGGGTCAATTAGAAGTCTCTCATATTGCAGTTTGAGTTGTAACATTTCTCTCTTCTATTTCCCTAGTTTCACTTACGTTTACATATCACTGGAAAGCGCTCGCTCCCACAGTCATCACTTTGCAGTGCACGACGGCATTTCTGAATCTTTTATTGATAGTTAGTCAATTTGGGTTTTTTTGTTTGTTTGTTTTTTGTTTGTTTTTTGGGGTGTTTTGTTGTTTTTTTTGTTGTTTGTTTTTTTTTTGTTGTTGTTTTTTTGCTTTTTGTCTCTCCTCCTTGCCTTCTATATGCCTCTTGGGCGTCTCTTAAAACCGTTGGCTACTACCCGATCATTCGCCGTACCCCGTCCATCTTTCTCCGCGTTCATTACGGGATACTAGTCC
The DNA here is from genome assembly GCA_903632075.3 of Acanthosepion pharaonis. NCBI lineage: Eukaryota > Metazoa > Mollusca > Cephalopoda > Sepiida > Sepiidae > Acanthosepion > Acanthosepion pharaonis. The sequence goes on from CAHIKZ030001979.1 coordinate 4,861,288, forward strand.
GAATTTGCCAACTATTTCTTCATCCTTGCCTACTTTGACATTCAGCTATCCTATGACGATGGTAATTCCTTGCGATTTACATTCAGCCTTGGCGCTATCTAGCGAACAGTAAAACTTTTCAGTTTCTTCTGAATTTTGTGCTGTCAGTGTATAAACTACAATGATGGATCTGTTGAAAGGCTTTCCTTTCAGTTTAACAAGGATCCTTCCAGATAGTTAACAGTATCCAATAACAGAATTCTTCATGTCTTGATCTAGTATCAGTCCCACTCTTCTTTCATTTTACTCTATGGCTCCATATATGATCCTCTACTTGCTCACCTCATTTCGCATACACCTAAAATATTAACATTTAAACTGTTCATTTCTTGCTTTATATTTTCTAATTGGTTGCATTGATTTAGTTTTCTAATATCCCATGTCCCGAGAGTTTGTGTGTGTGTTTACATAAATTCACTAAAATAGGTTACAAGCATCTGTTTTGATTTTAACATATTCTTCTCGAGAATGACGAGTTAAATACTACTTATTAGACCACTTATTTACAAAAATAGTGTTTAATATTTTTGTTGTCAAATCTCAAGAAATAATGCAGTTTACATATGTTTAGCTTTTATCAAAATTTTAATCGAGACAGTGGATAAAGACGTTGGTTATATCCTTTGACTAGACCCAAAGAGTTGTAAGTTCAATACCAGGCCAAAGCAGTGGTGAACCCCAAAAAAATTGGAGAGTTGAGTTAAAGGGAAATAACCGAGACATCCGGAAGAGGCACGGCACGTGGAATGAGAACAATCTACTCCAGTGGGCGAAATAAAAGTTTCGGTTAGAAATTCAGATCACCAGAAGATGGCCGGAGCGTACAACTGCCGAAACGTTGTGAATATGGCAGTGAAGATGAGAACAACAGTCCGAATAACGTACATAATATAATGCAAGTAATCGTAATACATCATCTCAGAGATATAGACAGATAAAGGACCAGAAATCTGCAACGACCAAATTGAACAGACACAAAGCAGCAGGGCCAGACGGAATCGTAATAGAGATGCTATCAAAAATCAAATCTCGAAAAATAGGCGAATGCATAAAGCTCTTCACATATATCTGGGTTTTATTAAAATTCTAAAAAATAGCTTTGTAAAATAATCTAAATTACCGAGGTCCAATGAGATATACAGTAATAATGGTGTCAAGAGAAAAGTCGTCTTTTGCACACACCGGTTTTTAGGGGTGGTTGCGAGTTTGTATTTCAAATTTTGCCGACTAAATTTTTCTAAGAACTTCAAAGATTATGAAGATGTGGAGAGTCATAATCGCCCATGTCTTGAACTGATACTGTACATAAAGGAAGAAACCTTCATTGCCGGTTTATTGCATTACATCTATCTGGTATGCCTGGAGATCTTGAACGCTCTATAAGCACCTCCAACACCAGGTATTGCAGAATTAATTAAAAGACTAAAGAATCGTTCATTCCGGTCGTCTGTCTTATATTGGATAGCGGGCTTTTCAGTCACCTTCGAAGGCGATTGTCTTTTGGGAAATCATTTGTCATTGTTAACTGCCAGCTTTTATTGCTCTGTTCCGCCGTAAATCGCTTCTCTTTACGCTGTTTTATTGCACGGAATCTGTGAGGCGAGTAAAAAGGAAGGAGAAAGAGAATAGGGCAGAAAGAAAGAAAGAAAGAAAGAAAGAAAGAAAGAAAGACTGAGAGTAAAGGGAAAGGGACAGATAATGAGAGAAAGAGGAAGAGCAAGGAATGGAGAATAAGTGGCAGGTGGAGAGTAAGAGAAAAGAGACGGCGAACGAGACAAAAACAGAGAAAAGAGGGGAAGAATAAGGAATGAAGAATGGAAGACAGGCGTAGAGTAAGGGAAAAGAGACGACGAATGAAAGAAAGGTGGGGAAAAGGAAAGAAGAATGAGAGAAAGAGGGTGAGAAAGGAAATGAGAATGAGGGACAGGTGGAGAGTAAGGGAAAACGAACGGAGAATGAGAGAAATACGTGGAATAAGGGAAAAGGGAGGAGGAATGAGAGAAAGAGGGAGGGTGAGGAACGGAGAATTAGAAAAAGGTGGAGAGTAAGAGAAACGAGGCGGAAAATGCGAGAAAGAAGGAGAGTAAGGGGAATGGGATGCAGAATGATAGGAAGAAGAAGAGCATGGAAAAAGGGGTGGATGCTCAAAGAAAGAGCGTAAGAAATGGAAAAGAGACGGAGAATTGGAAAAACAGATAGAGAGAGAGAGAGTAAGGGTAAACGGGTGGAAGATAAGAGAAGGAAAGGGAGTAATGGAAAAGAGACGGAGAATTCGATATAGAGGGAGAGTAAGGATAAACGGGTGGATGATAAGAGAAGGAAGAGCAATAATGGAAAAGAGACGGAGATTTCGTTAAGAAGGGAGAGTAAGGTGTAAATGATCAGAAAAAGAGAGGGAGTAATTGAAGCGAGATGGAGACTGCGAGAAAGGGGGAGAGTATAGGAATCGGGATGAAGAATGAGAGAGAGAGAGAGAGAGAGAGAGATAGGAAGAAGGAGTGGATGATCTGAGAAAGAGACTAAGTAATGGACTTCGAGAGTGAGGGAAAAGAGAGGAAGAAAGAGAGAGAGAGAGTTAGGAAAAAGGAGTGGATGATCTGAGAAAGAGACTAAGTAATGGACTTCGAGAGTAAGGGAAAAGAGAGGAAGAATGAGAGAAAGAGCAAGAGTTAGGGAAAAGGGATGTGGAACGAGAAAACGTAGGATGGGGCGGGGTAATTGGTAGTTTACATGAAACCGGTAGGGCTTTGATTAAAAACAGAAGATAACAAACAATAAACTTCTCTTGACAACGGGTCGATTTATTTTCGTTTCGGCTTAAGACGTTTTCGTCTTATCTTCAAATCACGCAGGGAAGAAGTCAGTATTCGTAAAAGTAGGAATTTTATTATCGCTTTTATATATACAATTCTTGTGCGACAGCATGATTATTTTCTATCACTGGGGTGTATCAATGTCTGCGCCAGCCTGGGACATTATGAATTGTTAGAATTGTTTCTCATAAAATCGGACAACATGAAAACAAAATTAAAAATTGAAAAAAAAAACATCGTTTCTTTCCTGCGACAACGACAAATTCTACATTTTTCTTCGTACGTATGAGATAAAGTTTGCCGCCATTTTCCTAGTGAGGCAGCCATATCTGATTCGGATAAGTCGCCATTTTCTTAAACAAAAAGATTGGCTGTTACAAAGCGTAAACAAGTCTAAACCTCAGAATAAAAAACAACAGTTTGACGGCGTGGGATTAGCCCATCTTTTCTGTCAGAAATAAGAGAGTGGAGAATAAACGAGATATGTCTCCCCTTAAAGCATGCTGGATGGCGTTGTATAAATCAAGAACAAAAACCTTCTTTCTTTTTCTTTCTCTCTTCAGTCACGTATTATGCAGGGGGGGATTAAGTTAATCGAAAGGGAAATGAGACACGTCTTCTCTTTACGGTATTCTGTGGGTAAATAAAGAGAGTTCTGTTCTTTCTTTTTTCATTTTTTTTTTGCGAGATTCGTCTCTTTGGTTGTAAGGTGAGTCGTTTCCCAGTAAAAATTTAAAGGCTCCAGAAATATTCGTCCATCAAACAAAATTTGGCGAACTTATATGAGGCCGGGTAAAAAATAAGTAATATAAAACATGGAATTTAAAACAATTTTTATTTTAATGCTTCCAAAAGAAAACTCCTCTCTTTTAATCATCTGAGAGAAACCCTTTTTACCTTCCATCAGCATGGCTGATGCTAACCCCCAGAAGAATGATTCATTGCACCTTCTCTGGCTTACGTTTTAAGCTGGTATGAAATGGAAAGAATATATTGAATCAATTGCTAAGTCTGCGGCTAAAAAAAGTTTCTCCACTATGCCACTGTAGACAATTTTTCGCGCCAGAATCTATCTTACATATTTATAAGTCTATCATTCAACCTTACATAGAATATTGCCACCACATCTGATCTGGTGCTCCTGATATATATTTAGAGTTTCTTGATAAAATCCAAAGATCCAGAAATGTTATTTGTCCTGACCAGGTATGTCGGCTTCAGGCACTTTCCCAAAGTTGATTCCCTGTTCCTTTTCTACTAATATTTTTATGGTAATTGTTCTGATGAACTTTCCACTATGGTATCTAGATTTATGAATTTAAACACAGTACTAGATTGGCGGTGAGGTCTCATCATTTTACAGCTGAAATAGTTAGATGAAACCGTAAGTTCTATGGTAACAGTTTCTTCTCTCGCACTTCTCGCTTGTGGAACTCTTTGTCGGTTTCTTGCTTCCTAGTCAACATTCATCTTCAAAAAAATGAAATGCAATGTCAATCGTTAATTTCTATCTTTTTTTTTATTGTACTTTTATTATCGTCTTTCCTTCATAGTAGTTTTTTTTCTTCATATTCTCTAACACTCAGTAGCATTCTTGCGTCTTAGTGGCTTTATTGCCTTGCTTGGGTGAACCAAATAATTTAATAATTATTAAAAAAATATTAAAAAAACGACAATAATGCACGTTATTAACAAAAGGAATTACATGTATACCCAATGTAAATCAAAGGAAAAATCATTAACACTAGCAATAAGAAGAATGAGTGTGAGTGTGTGTGTGTGTGTGTGTGTGTGTGTGTGTGTGTGTGTGTGTGTGTGTGTGGAAACAAGCGTGTGTGACAGACATGTGTACGTATGAGCGTGTGGGAAAGTTCAATGGTCAAATCGACCGGGCGGGGAAACGAAAAGGCCTCGAGGAGTATTCTCATCTACGAGTTTGTTTTTATTATTATTATTATTATTATTATTATTTGATCCCAAACAATGCGGGAATGCCACTAGTACGTGGGGGGGGGTAGAGAGAGTGAACGTGAAAGAAAAGATTGGGTATAGTGAGAATTGAGAAGACAACAAAAGATGAACGGGATTCAAGAAGATAGAAGATAGACGTTGCCTTTAAATCTTTGAAGGTTTTAGTAAACAGGGAAGCAAGAAAACAGAAAGGAGTTCCACAAGCGGGAAGTGCGAGAAAAGAAACTTTTAAAGTAGAAGTGGTGGTTACATTGAGCTATTTCAACAGTAAAAGGGTGGGACCTAGATGCCAATCTAGTAGCACGCTTAAATTCATGTAGTCGGAGCCCCATGGAAAATGCTTGTCAGAGCAGTTGCCTTTAAAATATTTGTAGAAAAGACAGAGGGAAGCCACATCACGTCTGTGGGAAAATGACTGAAGTCAAAGATCGATTACATTCATCCTGGAGCAAGAAGATAGAAAACGGAAATGTTTGCCTTTTATAACCTTAGGTATTGTTGCCTAACAGTGAAGGGATAATCCACGCTTTTATACTGTACTAGCAGTAGAGCCCGGCGTTGCCCGGGGATGTAACAGTAAGAGATAGATCAAGTATCGACCATCATAAAGACTGAAAAATAAAATTGACAAAGATTATTGTTTTAAGTTGACGGACACGCATGTCTTAATTAGTTTTTTTTTTGTTTTTACGAATTGGTCAAACCCAAAATCAAACAAAAACATTGTTTTCAATCGTTATGAGTCTACCGATTGAATAGAATTTTATTATAAACAATTGTCTTGTAAATGGAATTTTTAAAGCATTCTGAATGTAAAAATAAAGAAAAAACTGTGCAAGACAATAAGAAACACTATCTGCCAAAAAAAAAGTGAAGTTTTGTTGAAATCGGTTGAAAAATGTAAGAAATCCGATCCCATATATAAACGAACACACACACACATACACAAACAACCTGGGTTTTATAATAAGTATAACTCGATATGAGTTGTCCTCCTTTCATTCTCGTGATGCCTCTTGATTGTGTTTTCAAATTGATTTCGTGCAAAAACAATTGTGTTTTTTCCAATTTTTGGCGCTGTCAGAACCACCGCAAGGTAATTTTACGCAGTCCTGTGAAGTTTTGTTGAAATCAGTTGAAAAATGTAGGAAATCCGATCCAATATATAAACGAACACACACACACACAATCTGCGTTTTATAATAAGTAAGATTACACTGCTGTATTGTCCTTCTCATTTACCAAACTATTATATAAGAATTTTTATTTACCCACCTCGTATTTGTGCGTATGTTTGAATACAGAGAAGGATAAATATCTTCCAAACCGGAATACAGGAGAAGGAAAAATGATCAAAGATTTTTGTTTTCGACTCTATAATCAATAGCTGGGATATATGGCGTGTTACGTCAGAGGTAGAAGCTTTGCAGCGAAGCGGTCGACTCTGCTTTACACAAGTGAATTGGGATGCGCAATTGTACTTGTCCACGGCCTATATCCAACACTCAAACATGGCTCCAAGAAATCGCATGGGCGCTCCGATGGCTACATCCTGGTCAACTGCATCGACCTGCCGGCCAAGCTGTGTGAGTGTAGTGTAAATAGTTTCCCGATCTGACCGGTGAAGGAGAACGCCTATCCCCTACCCACCTGTGGCAAGCGACCATCAGGCAGTCGTCATGTCTTGACCGGCTGTTCGGTTGAACTCTCTACCTTTGGGCGGGGAGGAACCCGAAGGAGGCTACAGCGAAGGGCGGTGTCTCTTTCGGGGAGGTAAACCGACCCTGAACCCGTTTATACGGGTTCAATGGGCATATTTTTGGCCGAGCCCACGGGCTCGGAGATCCCACGTTAAGCCGGCCTTGAGCCACATGATGCCAATGTGGGGGTGGGGGGCTATATATAGTCAGCCTGGTCGTAGGAGCTGCACCACAAAATTTCTGAGAGGAGAGACGAGGTACAAAAGGGACCGGCACGCCATCGCATTATTTTGGCTTCAAGGTCGCCATGAACCACAATTACAAATGGGGGGCGGGTGACACAGCGAAAAAGGGGCTAACTAAGTGTATAAATGATGATGAATGAAAAGTTGGCCCGTAGGAATTTCATAATTCTCGGATTCAGGTATATATATATATATATATATATATATATATATTAACTGATTTGAAATATGTTTTTTTTCGCTACACAGTTCTAACCATGTTTCAAAAATGGAATCTAAAAGCTTCGAATTTAATTTTGTAATTAAATTATAGACATTAGTTCCATTTCATCCTCAAGCGAGTTTTGGAGTAACTTATTTTAAAATTTACTGTTTTTTAAAGGCACGGCAAATATCATAATTTACCGTTTCCAAGGATACAGAAAAATCCATTAATCCAGACAAGGGGTGGTTGTGTGTTCATTTTATTAACTTTTGTTGTATCAGTTATTAGTTACATTTGAAAAAGGGGATATGTTTAGGTAGGGGTAGGGATGTATTTTTCAACGAATTCTGACATCCGTTAAATGCATGTCGTCTGGATTTTTTTTTTAATTTATTGTTAACGGCAAAAGTTCTTACGGCATTTTTTCTATTCTTATACGTAAAGATTTTTGAGGGATGTTTAGGTTAGAATACGTTTTATTTAAAATATTTTCACTTTTAATTTTTAATAGTATTAATATTATATTAATGCTCTGTAAATTTACATTGAGCACTGTTTTGTAAAAATAAAAATATCTATCAGAACACCGGATTATATATCTTACTGTTCTTTCTTTTTATTTATATATATATATATATATATATATATATATATATAGGCATATACTTAAATTTAAATAAATTGTATTCGCTATTGTCACGTGGGTTTTTCAGTTCATTTCTTCACTATATAAGACAATATTCCTAAACAGAATTATTTTTGATATGAAAATCAAAGCAATCCTTGAATAAAAGATGAAGAAGAGTTAATTAATGAAATATACTTTTATTTTAAAATCATTTTGCAAATTATTTAAACCTGAAGACTGATAGCACCTAGCAGTAGATAATAGATAATACATATATAATGGTTTTGAGCTTTTAGCATTGTTGCTAGGCGTTATGAGAGTCGTGATTTGGACGACACGTCAGAAGGGATTCTATGGAGGCGAGAAGTTCACCACTTCCCAACTGATCTTGTACTTTCAGCATCAGCTTAAAGTCAAGATTAGGACGGAAAGGCGGCGGCCCACGTCATCAGAATTCAGCAAAAGGTGGGTGAATCTTGCCCGCTTGTGTCGTGTGAAAGGGGCTGACCTTGAGTGGCACTTTGATGCCGGTTAGGCATCAGGATATTGCTCTTCCTGGGTTGAGCTTGCGCTACCCATCCTGAAACTAGGCTAGGTTTAGGTTTAATTTGATGCTTTAGTTTTCTTTTTCAGTTAACTTAGCTACGGTATGTATGCTCATTGGCCCCCTTTTATTTCTGTCCCTATTTTTCTTTATGTTTAATTCCCCATCCCCTCCCTCGTTAGGTGGTCAGTGATGTCAGTTCGCAGGTGGATGCGGGGCGCCTTTCGTTTTCGTGTGAGTGTTTTTCGTATTTGTTGTTGTGTCTGAATGAGTGCATGTCAGTGTGAGTGATTGGGATGAATGAATGGTTTATACTATTATAGTCCCGCATTGATTTCGGCCAGTGAAGTGATGTTTCTGTCACATTTAGGAAACTGTGGGGGGTTTTATTACTAATCTTATTTTCTTTAGTTTCTTGTAAATAGTTTTTGTATGCATATTGTAAATACTCATTGGGGTTAATTTTTAGATTTATTGTTTTATTCCCCTCCCACCACAGACCACGAATTGTAAATATGGGGACTAGTTAGTATTTTTCATAGAGACAAAGAGGTATTATGGTGGTTGTAGTAAGAAAGGTACGAATGAATGTGTTGTTTTGGTGTAAGGGATATTGTTTCGTACGTTTGGGTCAGTGCTTGCGGCTAGCTAAGTTATAGTTAAGACAGAAGAAGACCGTCCTTTCCCCAATCCCCTTTTCGGCCTTGTGCCACATTTCTGTATTATAAACAGAATAAATATCGCTTTTAGCATTGTTGCTAGGCGTTATGAGAGTCGTGATTTGGACGACACGTCAGAAGGGATTCTATGGAGGCGAGAAGTTCACCACTTCCCAACTGATCTTGTACTTTAAGCATCAGCTTAAAATCAAGATTAGGACGGAAAGGCGGCGGCCCACGTCATCAGAATTCAGCAAAAGGTGGGTGAATCTTGCCCGCTTGTGTCGTGTGAAAGGGGCTGACCTTGAGTGGCACTTTGATGCCGGTTAGGCATCAGGATATTGCTCTTCCTGGGTTGAGCTTGCGCTACCCATCCTGAAACTAGGCTAGGTTTAGGTTTAATTTGATGCTTTAGTTTTCTTTTTCAGTTAACTTAGCTACGGTATGTATGCTCATTGGCCCCCTTTTATTTCTGTCCCTATTTTTCTTTATGTTTAATTCCCCATCCCCTCCCTCGTTAGGTGGTCAGTGATGTCAGTTCGCTGGTGGATGCGGGGCGCCTTTCGTTTCGCGTGAGTGTTTTTTCGTATTTGCCGTTGTGTCTGAATGAGTGCATGTCAGTGTGAGTGCTTAAGATGAATGAATGTCTTATACTATTATAGTCCCGCATTGATTTCAGCCAGTGAAGTGATGTTTCTGCCACATTTATTCATTGTGGGGGGTTTTATTACTAATCTTATTTTCTTTAGTTTCTTGTAAATAGTTTTTGAATTCATATTGTAAATACTCATTGGGGCTAGTTTTTAGAATTGTTGCTTTATTCCCCACCCACCACACAGACAATGAATTGTACATTTGGGGACTAGTTAGTATTTTCATAGAGACAAAGAGGTATTATAGTGAATGTAGTAAGAAAGGTACGTATAAATGTGTTGTTTTGGTGTAAGGAATATTGTTTATACGATTGAGTCAGTGTATGTGGCTAGCTAAGTTATATTTAAGACAGAAGAAGACTATTCTTTCCCTAATCCTCCCTACGGCCTTGTGCCACATTTCTGTGTATTTAACAGAATAAATATCTCTTTTAGAATATACATTACTAAAGTAATGTTGGGGCTTTTTTAAACACCAGAATTCATTGTATAATAGTGCTTCAATTGCGCATTTAGTCATATAGATTTCATTATATAGGTTTTGCTTAGATACCTTCATGAGATTGCTAAAAAAAGAGCATAGCATGATGAAAAAGACGCCAAACTTGATGAAAACAAAATTTTATCGTCTAAATGTTTATGTTCTTATGAAGAGTAAAAGACCATATTTTTTTAAAATTTTTCTTTATTTTTAGAACATTCTAAATTTTGATAAGAAAAAAACTTTGTTTCTCTTTGTATCACCCGAACTAGTAAAATAACATAGACAATTTTTCGCACATTTTTTTTTTTTTTTGCATGACACACATTAATTTAGAAAATCTTGTAAAAATAAAAATAATTGTAAGATGTTAATGAAACTTCCAGAAACTATTCATAGATGATGGAAATTATTATAAATATGATTTTTTTTATTAAAGTCATAGCAGAAATATATTTTTATATTTATTAACATAACTAATTTTATGAAAACTCTAGAAATTCAATCTAATCCAGTTTAGTGATTACAAGTTAAAAGCACAAGGCTTTGAGGAATGCAATTCATTTTTTTTTTTTAATTGGACCCCCCCACCTGAAAGTCAGCTCTGAATTGTAACATACAAAACTCAATAAAACAAAGATATTATTTAATTTCAAATACTTTTATTTGATTTTAGTTGTTTTTATGAATATGGACAATATTTTCTGAAAGCAAAAAATTTTTCGATGAAAAATGAATTTTTAATAGTTATTTGTTATTTCTTTAATTATAATAGATTTTTACATTTAAGTTGTTAAAATATTATGAAATTAGTTAAAAGCCGCATCCAATTTCGTAAGTGTCCTTATGAGATAGATCTTTTTTAGCGTGTTGTAAATTGTATCATTTTGACTAATCAGAAGATCCGCGGTAATTAAGAAATGTAATTTTGTGTTTATAATCGGGCTGTATACAATTAAGTTACGTTATTTGAGTTAAGCATTGTTCTCCGCTGTTAAGGCCTTTACTTTTGCGAAACACGTGTGGAGAAGTTAATTTGATTTTTCAATTTCAACTGAGAAGGGTACCTACAAGTATCAGTATCATCTTATGAAATTTATATGATCTTATTTTAATATTAATCTCAGTTATGGCATTTTTCCATAAATGAAATATCAAAATTAATAATAAAATGAATGGAAATGCAAATAACACAGTAGAATATCATAAATGTACATAAAATTATAGTATCTTATGTACACTTCTGATAAAATTTCATAAGAAAGGTACCTATCAATTATTTAGATACCTTTCTTATGAAATTTAATCTCACTCTTAACAGTCTTATTTTAATTTCTTTATAATATATTTTCCATAAAGCATTGTAAACGTAAAGATGAAAGCTAAGTACAAAAAAAAATTTAGAGCGCTGAAAGTTTTCCTTAAAAATAACGAGGTAAATAATTTGTTCACTTAAATCTAAATAACTTCACCTTTCTCCATCCGTAGAAAAAATTATCCTCACGTAATCCGTCAATACGTCATTCATCACCTGTCAAGTGACGCGAAAGATTATGAACTGCTTTGTTCTATTTTTCAAACTATATCTTTTCGGCGCAGTTAAGCTTGGTTCAAAATATTTTAAATAAACATTATAATTTCTGATTTTCTTAAAATAAGTTTTGAACAAATGATAATTGATTTTTAAAAGAATGTCAAACTGAGATTTTCATTTTTTTATAAAATGGAAAAAAATGGTTGCCATGATTGATTATCTGTCAATTTTGCTGATTCAAAAAAAAAAAAAAGATTTTTAACGAAAATTTCGGACGTGCTATGAACGATCAATAAAATGTAAATACACCAAAAATACTTTGATATTTTCTCTTAATAACATAAATATTTAGACGATAAAATTTTGTTTTCGTCAAGTTTGGCGTCTTTTTCATCATGCTATACTCTTTTTTTTAGCGATCTCATGGAGGTACCTAGTTTTACCTAATTAGCTATTATGTTTCTCTAACTGTTCAAATGTTGAATGTATAACTAATTCTAATTTCTGTTTTCCCATCTTTACAGTATATTAATTTCATCTTATAAATTCTCCCCCTGCCCTGTCACCCATGAAATAAAAATAATGGTTTGTACGGAAAATAAGGATCTATGTACATCAAATCGTCTTTAAATTAAGTGTCAACAGAAGGATTATCGTTGAACTTTTAAAAAGGTAAGCTTAAATATTAATTCAATACTTAAATGCAGCGATCATGAGTTCTTGAGGACTTCTGTGTTTGAATTGCAATATGAGCACTGGTAAAAAATGGTGGCTGAAGACATTAGGTTTATAAAACCCAGAAATTCATACACAGATATCCTCACAGTGGATAAAGGCGTTGGTTAGATCCAGTGACAGGACCCAAAGAGATGTGAGTTCAATACCTGGTTAAAGCGGTGGAGATCTCGGAGAGGGGAATTAACAGATAACTGATAACTGACATCCATTAGAGATGGCGCGTGGAACGAGAACAGTCTACCCCAGCGAAATAAAGGGTTCAGTTCGACATTCCAAGCACCTGAAGAAGTCCGGAGCGTACAACGGCTGAAACTTTATGATAAATATGGCAACAAAGATGTCAAATGACAGTCTGAGCAACGTAAATAGAAGACCTGATTTAATTTCATTAAAACATTGTTCCAGTAACGATCTTTTCATTTGGGACAACAATGGCAAAAAATATACCAAAGTGTCTTGACTCCTTTTTTTAATCATCTTTTGTTGATTCAAAAAGAGCTTAGAGTCTTTGGTATATTTTCTACCTAATTTTTGACTCCCGGGCAAACTAGACACTTGTTTGCGTCTTTAGTCTCACTAGCAAACCATTTCTACTTCATTAATTGAGTGATTCGTTTTTTACGGTTAATCAACCCATTCCAGGTTATTTAAAGTCAGAAAATACTTTTAGATTGTAAGAATTTTTTTTTTTTTTTGCTGGGGTGGGGCATTATAGTAGTTTTAGTGATACACCTCTTAGTAATTAACCCTATACCCGGGGGTGGATAAGGAATGGATTCATACTTTCCTAAAGATATTTGCGCGTAAGTGAATATAACAAACCCGACTTGAATTGGAACTCGACCCTCCAATTAACAATTCCAGCCACTATCTATTACACCACCCGCACATTCAAGCTTACAGCATCTGGTACACCCAAACGGCCACCCATTAGGTACTGACCAGTCGTGACGTGGTTTACTTTCAATGATCCCACGAGAACTGGTGCTTCAACGAGATGTGACCGTAAGCCTTTTTAGCTTTAATGTCTAGATTTTTAATCTCGTGCCAATTGGATCCATTTTTTTTTATTCATGCTAACCGGATTTTTATCTCGTGTTTTTATTCTAGTTTAAACCGGGTTTATACCTTGTTTTTTTTCTCTCTCGTGCAAACCGGGCCTATATGTAGATTTTATTGTGTTGAGTTTCTGTTGTGGAGTATTTTCACAGTGAAGGCTTGTATTTCTAATAAGTCGTCCTAAATTAGGTCCGACGTACAAAACGTTAGGAACTTGGAAAATAAGAGTCAATGGCTCAGCAAATCTAGTTGTGATGGTTGGTACTTCAAATGTCTGAATCTCGACTGACGCGCTCAACACCATTCAGTATTTATCGTTCCACCCACGAGGAACGAATATGGCACAAGGCCAGTTTTATTGTGGGTTTCTCCGAGCCCGTAGGCTCGGCCAAAAAAATAGCCTTTGAAGCCGATTAGACGGGTTCAGGCCCTGTCTACCTCCCCGGACGAAACCTTGCCCTTCGGCAAAGCCTCGTCCGGGTTCCTCTCTGCTAACGCAGAGAGTTCGACAGAAGGCGTGCGCAGTCAGAGACCGCTCAACACCATTCGGTATTTATCATTTCACCCACGGGAAACGAATATGGCACAAGGCTGGTTTTATCGTGGGTTTCTCCGAGCCCGTAGGCTCGGCCAAAAAAATAGCCTTTTGAAGCCGATTAGACGGGTTCAGGCCCTGTCTACCTCCCCGGACGAAACCTTGCCCTTTGGCAAAGCCTCGTCCGGGTTCCTCTCTGCTAACGCAGAGAGTTCGACAGGAGGCGTGCGCAGTCAGAGACCGCGAGACGCCATTCTCCATACTTGTCACTGCTACTCCTACTTATTATCTATGGGAGAGTCCATTACAATAGAATAGGTACTATGGCATAACAGTTTCATAACGGATTCTCCTCCAGCTCCTATCCCCCGGACGCACGTGTCCCCCAACGCTCCTCCATCCTAGGCCCTATTCTGTTCCTTACCCTTCATCAACGACGACATAGATTTCCAAGTAGGCATCTACGCGGACGGCACTACAATTTACTCCGGCCTCTGAAACAAATCTAGTGTCGCTGACAAAACTAACCTGGACGTTCGTCTCGAAAAGGACCTCCAATCGGTTGCGAACTGGGGCAGTAATTGGCTGGTTAACTTTAACGCCTCAAAAACAAAAGTGCTCTCTATTAATCACCACAGAGATCCTTCCCTGCCCTCCATTAGAATGTCTGACGCTCAACTTCTCGAGAGCTCCTCTTTGCGACTGCTCGGTCTCACATTGACTGCTAACCTGAGATGGAATTTCTTCCCGCCAGAGTCAATCCTTCAAATCTACAAATCAACCATTCTCCCTTGCATGGAGTATTGCTGCCATATATGGTCCGGTCCCCCTTCTGTTTGTCTCAAGGTTCTTGATAAGATCCAGAGATGGATATGCAATGTAATTATCCCTGATCTGGCATCTCGTCTGCAGTCGCTCTCCCACAGACATGCCGTCGCCTCCCTCTGTCTTTTTTACAAATACTTTCATTATAACTGCTCCGATGAGCTGCTTTCGCTGGTTCCCAGACTTCACGAATTTAAGCGCTCAACTAGGCTGGCGCTCTCACCTTTTCACTGTCGAAACTGTCAAATGTAACCGTCTCTTCTACTCCAATAGCTTCATGTCTCACACCTCTCGCCTGTGGAACTCCCTGTCCATTTCTTGTTTCCCTGATAGCTGTAATCTCCAACTTTTTAAATGTAATGTCAATCGACGTCTCCAGATGCCCTAATCTATCCCCTAACCCTCTCTTCATCCTTTCCTCTATCATTCCTATTTGCTCTAGCTCCAACTCTCTGTAACCCCTTGCGTGCTAGTGGCTTCCCGCCTTGCTTGGGTTGAAACGCTTAAAAAAAATTGAACCTAGATCTACCTTTTGTCTCTCTTACAAACCGGATCTACATCGATATTTTTGACTGTTGATCGAATAGGTCCTCTGTCTTCCCATCTATTGGTGAAGATTTAAAATGCAATCGGAATCTTAGCATCATCTATCTATCTATCTATCTATCTATCTATCTATCTATCTCTCTCTCTCTCTCTCTCTCTATATATATATATATATATATATCAGTCTCTACCTTATCTATCTATCTATCTATCTATCTATCTATCTATCTCAGTCTCTACCTTATCTATCTATCTATCTATCTATCTATCTATCTATCTATCTATCTATCTATCTCAGTCTCTACCTTATCTATCTATCTATCTATCTATCTATCTATCTATCTTTTCGTTATTATCTCTTTCTAGCCTGTTGTGTTTGTCGTCGATTTAAAATACAATGTTAATCTTAGCATCAACTGTTCGTATCTATCTATCTCAATCTCTACCTTATCTATCTATCTATCTATCTATCTATCTATCTATATATATATATATATATATATATATATATATATATCTCAGTCTATACCTTATCTATCTATCTATCTCAGTCTCTACCTTATCTATCTATCTATCTATCTATCTATCTATCTCAATCTCTACCTTATCTATCTATCTATCTATCTATCTATCTCACTCTGTTCATATCTATCTATCTATCTATATATATATATATATATATATATATATATATATATATATATATATATATATATATCTGTGTGATTTTATGTATGCCCTTTTTGCTGTTATCTCTTTTTCTCTTCTGTTGTGTTTGCAGTTTGTTGTAGATTTAAAATGCAATCGTAATCTTAGCATCATCTGTCTGGCCCCAGTCAGCTATCGATTTACAAAAGCAATATAAAATAAACAAAGAAACCCGATCAATAATACAACTCTATTTCCAAATTAATGATTTTATGAGATTATTAACATTGAGATTTGGTTTAACGAGACCAACATTTGCAAACTCTTATAAATATTTATATTAACGAGAAAACCTCGACCAAACAATTCCTCGGTGCTGAAGTAAAGTCGGGAAATAGTTGTTGTTTGTTTTTTTGTTGCTTTTTTTAATCATTTTACTTTAAGTAAGGCAATAATGCCTCAAGAGGTTATTGGGAGGGAAAGAGAACGAGCAGATTTTAGTGAGGAGAAAGGACAATAAAAGAACAAGGTTAAAGAAGAGGCATGGTGATTGACGTCGCATTTAAATTATGTAGGTGGCAAGAATCTGAAAAAGATGCCCGGATGTGGTAAGTGCGAAGGAAGAAACTAGTAGAATAGAACTTACGGTTACATGTTGCTAATTCAACAATAAAGAGATTAGACCAAGTTGCTAATCTAATACCACGTTTAAATTCATACAGTTGAAGCACCAAAGAGGAAATATCATTAGAACGTTTATCATGAAAATATTTACAAAAAAGACTGTGACTGATATCGAGATGCCAGGTCACTACAAATAACATTGCAGACACTTCTTTATATTTTATCGAGAATATCGAAATCTATAGCAGTAGCAGCAGACCAGACTTATAAAAGTTAAGATGAATTCTGAAGTGAAAAAGTGTTTGGTACGCCACAGTGAACAAACTTTCCGAGCAGTAGACGTAGCAATTGATTCAATATAATCACTCAACTTATTGTCAGTGAAAAACGTGAGACCATAATACGCGCAATGAATTGCTATCGTGGGGGTTAGCATCAGCCATGTTAATGGATGGCAAAGAAGTGTTCTCTGTGATGATTAAAAGATTAAATGATTAAAAGATTAAATGATAAAAAAGATTAAGTGATTAAATGATTAAAATTTAAATGATTTAAAGATTAAATGATTAAAACATTAAATGATTAAAACATTAAATTGATTAAAAGATTATATGATTACAACTCTAAAAGATTAAATGCTTAAATGATTAAATGCTTAAATCATTAAGAGATTAAATGATTAAAAGATTAAATGATTAAAAATTTAAAGGATTAAATGATCAAAAGATTAAAAGTGATTAAATGATTAAAAGATTAAATGATCAAAAGATCAAATGATTAAAAGATAAAAGGATTAAATGATTAAAAAATTAAGTGATTAAAACTTTAAAGGATGAAATGATTAAAAGATTAAATGATCAAAAGATTAAAAGACTAAATCATTAAATGATTAAAAGATTAAATGATTAAAAGATTAAATGATCAAAAGATCAAATGATTAAAAGATAAAATGATTAAATGCTTAAAAGATAAAAGGATTAAATGATTAAAATATAGCAGTTTCGTTTTGGAGGCATAATGGCATTACTTGATATCAGGAATAATCATTGGTATTTTAAAAAGGATACCATTTTAAACCGGAAGTTTGTAGCGATGGGGATCAATATAAAAACAGTGTCTGTCTTGTTAAAATGGCTTAATTAGAGGAAAGAACAGGAATGCAAAGAGAATATGTTTGTTCTTTTTTTCTTTCTGCCTCTCTATCAGTCTATACTCTCTATCTGTCACTTTCCTTCTCTTTTCTCTGTGCCGTGACCCTTGAGGTCGTGGATTATCATTGCTTATCCACAACTTCTTCTCCTTTGTAACTCTCAGCAATATATGTCTTTTTTACTATACTTCCCAATCTTTGTTCTTCCATCCATTTACACTCGCTTGCTAGGGTCGATTACTCAATTATTCTCACCTTCAGTATGTCCCGTGAGTGACAAGTTCTCCAAGCCCTTTTCCTAGAATTTTCAATATATTTTTACAAACATTTCCCCGCAAGCAAAGTGATAAAGCCACTAAGAGTAAGTTACTGAGTGAGAACGAATAAAATGAAAAACAAAAACATTATTAAGCAGCGATACCAATAAAAGAACAGGACATTATTTACATTATTCGGACTATTGTCCTCATCTTTGTTGCCATATTTATTACAACGTTTCGGCCTTTCAGTATCTGTCTATATTTCTGAGATGGGGTATTATGTACACTATTTACATTATTCGGACTATTGTCCTCATCTTTGTCGCCATATTTATTACAACGTTTCGGCCGTTCAGTATCTGTCTATATTTCTGAGATGAGGCATTATGTACACTATTTACATTATTCGGACTATTGTCCTCATCTTTGTCACCATATTTATTACAACGTTTCGGCCTTTCAGTATCTGTCTATATTTCTGAGATGAGGTATTATGTACACTATTTACATTATTCTATTGTCCTGATCTTTGTCCTCATCGTTTGTTCAGTATCTGTCTATATTTCTGAGATGAGGTATTATTACTATTTTACATTATTGACTATTGTCCTCATCTTTGTCATGTTTATTACAATGTTTCGGCCCTTCAGTATCTGTCTATATTTCTGAGATGAGGTATTATGTACACTATTTACATTATTCGGACTATTGTACTCATCTTTGTCGCCATATTTATTACAACGATTCGGCCGTTGTACGCTCCGGCCTTGTTTAGGTGGTTGGAATGTCGAACTTAACGTTGTAATAAATATGGCGACAAAGATGAGGACAATATTCCGAATAATGTAAATAATGTACATAATACCTCATCTCAGAAATATAGATAGATACAAAAGAACAAGAATTAAGACAAAGTTGACTGGGGAGCAAGAAAAGGAGTTTCACAAGTGAGAAGTGCGAGAGAAGAAACTGTTAGCACAGAATTTACGGTTACATCTAGCCATTTCAACTGTAAAATGATGAGACCTCACCGCCAATCTAGTACTGCGCTTAAATTCATTAATTTTAGGTACCATGAAGGAAAACAATATTTATTTTGAATAATACCAAAAATGTGGCACAAGGCCAGAAGGTGGGATTGACAAAGGATGATCTTCAGTCTGCCTTGTCTTAAACTTAGCTAGTTATGATTGCTGACCCAAATATACTTCAGTATTACTTACACCAAAACAACATATTCTTATTTACCATCCTTACTACAGTCACCATAATACCTCTAGTCTCTATGTAGGCCTAACTAGTTCCCATGTCACATATTATGAAATGGACAAAGTCAGATAATTATTTTAAGATATTTTTATGTTTATACATTCTTTTTTATAGATACAAATATTTAAGTAAATGCTCTGTTTATAATAAGCAGTATTAACAACATCTACCAGCTTGAATGTTCGAGAAATTGTCATAGAAAATATGCGTCCTCCGAGAGGAATCGAACTTGTATCCGATACGGAACTGTCATTACATGCTGCTTCAAGTCTCTTCTTCATCTTTGAGCAGATTGTCCAGCATTCACTGCCATACAGGAGGACATATCACGTGACAGAAATCAGAGCATTTCTATGTCAAAAGATTTGTTTTACCAAAATCAGCCAAGAATTAGAAAGGATATTTACTTGGTGAATTATACTTTCAAAGTATAATGTTGCTTAACTGTACTGAGTAATTTGTGGAAGGCGAACACGAATCAGGTCTTTTGAAGTCGGATCTGCCTTATACATTTATTTAGCAATTCTTACTCCCACCCCTAAAAAAAACGTCTATATATTTCCTGCTTAATGTTTTTGTCGGCGAGCGAAGATGTTTTTATTAGTCACTAAAGTCCTGAATAAATGCCCGGTTAACACGGCATCTCTTTACCAAATACTACGTTGTCTTGGCAACAATCGATCGGCCGGGCTCCGGCATCTGGCGAAGTTAAATACACTCGTTTAGTTTCGTTCCAATTCTCAGGATCGCGAGAATGGAAACGAGAACTGAGACAAGAACCGAGAACAATACATATCGGTCCTTTATTGATAGAACTACGTGGTGAAATGCCATCTCTTTCTCTCTCTCTTTCTCTCTCTCTCTTTCTCTGTCTTCCGAGAACAGACATACATACGATATTCACAATTTACATAGATATTTTAAAATGTTATATTATTGTCTTATATTATTTTTTTATCGAAATTACACACACACACACATACATATATATATAGGTTTCTTGATTTGCTAATTGTTAAATCAATTTCGAAGGAAAAAAGGTTTTTAAAAAAGAAAGAGCTAAGAACATGAACGTCTGTCGAAAATAATCGTACAGTATACAGGTCCAAAGCCCAAAGAAAAAAACCCAATATGAGTAATCAACTAACTAAAAAGTGCTCAATACAAAAGTAGAGCACACCTAGTCAAACCTAGAGAGCCAGACAAACCTACCAAGGTTTCACCTAAGCAGATCGTAAGGGAAATAATATAATTTTTAAAGAAATAAATATATATATATATATATATATATATATATATATATATATATTCTCAATATTATATTATTTTTATATTGAAATTCACCATAACCCAATTGAAAACCTTTGGGCGATAATGGACAAGCGTGCCTGTAATAGGAAAGTTAATACAGAAGATGAACTTTTTCGCGAATTAAATGAATGCTGGAAAAAATCTGAAGGCGGACGTTGGCTTAACAATGAATTTAATCTATAGCAAGCCACGAAGAATCAAGGCCGTTATTAAATCAAAAGGTTACCCAACAAAACGCTAAATAATTTTTTGAATTGTATAATGTACATATGTGCACATGTATTAATACCCTGCATTAATTAACGAATTCTATTACACACTTGTCTTGGCAATAATATAAAAATCGACTTTCTATAGATGTGACCAATTTTTTTTTATCATATATATATATATATATATATATATATATATATATATATATATATATCTCAAAATTATATATCTATTATATCACAGATTACTGTATTATCATATGGTTATCGTGAAATTTTCAAAAATATTTTCATCTTTTAACAGTCGTATTTAAACACTCCATTGCTTAAGCAACAAGACTGGTGCATAGATACTGTTTTTATCATTTCACACCAAGCAAGGCGATAATGCTACTAAGATGCAAGCTGTTACTTGAAGTGAAAAAGAACGTGAAACCTTTAGTGGGGACAAAGAACAATAAAAGATCAAGATTCAAGAAGACAGAAGACAATTGACGTTGCATTTAATTTTTTGAAGTTATCAGGGAAGCAAGAAATCGGAGGGAGTTCACATGCGAGAGAAGGAACTATTAGAATAGAACTTACGGTTACATCTAGCTAATTCAACAGTAAAACGATTAAATCTTGTTGGCAATTTAATAGTATGCTTATATTAATACGGTCGATGGACCAATGAGGAGAGCTCATTAGAACAACTGCCTTGAAAATACTTATAGAAAAGTGTTGTGAACAGTCCCATAGAAGCAAGCGAGCCAGAGTGGCTTGCATCTGGTGTATAGGAAAATAAGGGTCTTACTTTCTTAACGTGCGGCACATGGCATCAGCAAGTTTGCTTCGTGAAAATGGCATTACTGTCCCGTCCAGCCATTCTAGCAGTATGTGCAATGATGAGGGTTTTTTGTACAATTTGGCATGCTTCCACCAATAGCAAGTGTGCTGATTGGTCGAACTGGAGGCGGCAATTTGCCTGTGTAACCGGGAATAACAGCGAAGAACGCTGATTGGCTGGGGAACCGTGGTGTTGGCCTGATAAAAGAGTACATATGTGCACCTGTATTAATACCTTGCATTAATTAACGAATTCTATTACACACTTGGCTTGGAAAAAATATAAAAATCGACTTTCTATAGATGTGACCAATTTTTTTACCTCATATATATATATATATATATATATATATATTCTCAAAATTATAGCCCTGAAAAAAGGGAGAGAAACGTTAGCTATACGTAGTGACGTGTGAAGAAAGCGAGGACGGTGAATTGAACCAGCGATATTGTGATTTGTACGTTGCAGCAATACAGACTTATTTAAGCTACAAAAAGAAAGAGGGAAGCTACGTTACGGAAAATTCAACTGTGTCTTCTTGATGTTAAGTATATTTCCTCTTGTAAAAAAATTCTCGCTTTTCCCCAAATATCATTTTGGTTAACCTATTTAGTTAAAATTTAAACCAACAATAATTATTTAGGCTTGTTTTATGTTGCAATATTTATTTATCTCCTAATTTCAATTTTGTTTTTAGTTTGTAATTTTGATTTTTCTTTAAGTTTTTTTTTCTTTCTTTTAATGATAAATTTGGAGGCTTTCCCGGTGGGGTTACATTTTAAATTTCGCGCATTCATTTTAAATTAAACTTTGCACATTGCGTGCGCAATAATCAAGACAAGTGAAGCTTCTTCGCATGATTACTCCAAGCAAACGTATGTAAACAACGCCAGTAATGGCGGCCGATCTCAAGCCGCGACGCCAATAAGGCCGAAATTATATTATCGATAATTTCTAAATGGTATATTTCCGTAAGGTTTTATAGTTATTTTAGAAATAAGAATGCAAATTTACACCAGAATGAAAATTTTCACTACAATTGGTTTCCGAAGCTTAACTCTTTGAGTCCTGCGTTCCTGAAAAATTTGAATCCTTCTGCCTGATCACCTGAGTCAAAATTCGCAAATAATTGGTATGTAATGTTTCACGTTAGATATAAAAATAAGTGTTTACCCACCGTTCAACCGGTGGCTGTATATTATGTCATTTTTCTCTACCTCTGTTCAATCGGTGACTGGGCATTAAGTCATTTTTCTCTACCTCTGTTCAACCGGTGGCTGGACATTACGTCATTTTTCTCTACCACCGGAAAAGCGATGGTCAAGGCTCAAGGTGTTAAGAAAAATAAGGAAAAGAATGAAAGAAAGAAAAGAAGCGGGAAAAGAAATGTTATCTTTCTTTCTTGACCACGGAGGAGATGGAAATAAGGAAAGAGAAGTAAGAAATATTGATTAACCCTTTGAATCCTGCGCTACTGAACAATTTTAGCCCTTTCTGTCTGAGTTCCTGAGTCAAAATTCGCAAATAATTGCTATGTAATGGTACATGATAGATATAAAAATAGTTACAAGTATTTACCCACCGTTCAACCGGTAGCTGTGCATTACGTCATTTTTCTCTACCACCGGAAAAGCGGTGGTCAGGGCTCAAAGGGTTAATCTGCAAATTTACTCTTTATTTTTTGAATCATAAATCTATTTCATTTTTCTAAATGAAATAACTGTATTTTTTTTTTAATCATTTGAACTCAAGGAAGGTTGTAAAGCCACTAAGACGCCGAAGGTAACTGAATGTTAGAGAAGAGGTGAAAGGAGAGAGAATAATAAAAGGTCATTAATTAGGAAGACAGAAGATCAAATTTGACTGGAAACCGGAAGTGTGTTCCACAAGCGAGGAAATGGGATAGAAGAAACTGTTAGCATAGAACTTACGGTTGCATCTAGCCATTTCAGTTTTAAACTGATGAGACCTTGCCGCCAATCTAGTACTGAACTTAAATTCATAAAGTCTTGTTATCATAGAGGAAAACTCATCAAAGCAATTACTATGAAATTCTATATAGAAAAGGCTGACGCAAGCTAAATAAGAGCGATGAGAAATGGACTGAAGCTGAGATGCCAGGTCAAGACCAAAGAATCTGTAAATATATATCACGAGAATGGTAGACTTATAAAAATGTAAGAGATTCTAGCGAGAAATATTGTCTGCCACGACAGAGAGAAACAACTTTTCTTGCAGCTGACCTAGCCGTCGATTCAATATATATATATATATATATATATATATATATATATATATATATATATATATATATATATATATATTGTATATTTAGGCTGAAATTTTTCATTGGTGCATGTCACATTAAATAATATAGACAAGTTTTGTTTATTTATTTTAAGTAAGTTCCTTTCATATTGTCTGACAAGCTTAATAACATTATCATTGAAAGACGAAAGGAAATCACCATATTGATACATGTTTAAATCCGATCTAAGCTTTCGGCTTACATAAGCCATTATCAAAGATGACAATTACATTTCATTATATCAACCAATACACGGACGTTACGTCTTGCAACGCGATTTTCGCTTCCGTGTCTCGTATACACGATTTTGTCGTTGCTTTGAAATTTTTCCTGCAACAAAAACAGACTATCATTATTGTTTCGTCTAAACGTTTCTATATTATTTAATGAAACATGCATCAGTTGTTTATATATATATATATATATATATATATATATATATATATATAAGCCTCTAAGATGCAAGGGGTTACTTAGAGAAAGAAGCTATTAAAGAAGGAAAAACAATAAAAGAACAATAAGTAAGAAGACAGAAGATAACGTTTGACATTGCATTTAATTTTTTTAAGATCAAAATTAACTAGGAAGCAAGAAGCCAGAAGGGAGTTCCACAAAGGTGATAGAAAAAACTGTTAGCAGAGACCACAATTACATTTCGCCATGTCAACTGTAAGATGATAAGACCTAACTGCCAATAAAGTACTGCGCTTAAATTCATAAACTCTTGGTACCATAGAGAAAATTTAATCAAAACAATGAAAGTATTTCTCTAAAAAGGAACAAGGAAACTACTTTATAACGGTGGAAAAATGACCGAAGACGAGATGACAGGTCAAGACCAATAACTTTGCTGATTTTTCTTTGAGCTTTATCAAGAATCTCCAAATATATTGGAGGGGCACCAAACAGATGTGTCAGTAATACTTAAAGCAAGGACGAATGGTAGACTTATAAATATGTGAGACAGATTCTGGAGAGAAATATTGTCTAACACGACATAGAAAGCCAACATTCCTGGCAGCAGTCCTAGCAATTGATTCAATATAATCTTTCCTCTTCATGTCAACAGAAAAAGTTAGAGAAATTTTAGATTTTTTTTAACATTTTCCAATCTACGAATTTCATTGATAGTTTACATATATTTATTTTATTCACAAATAGTTATTTTGTAATTTTATTAACTTCAAAAACTTTTCAATTTAGCAAAAGTAATTCTATTTAGTAATGTGCGCTAGGGTAAAAATTGATCCTGAACTGTTTCAGTTATTCTGATGATGTTTATATTAAAAACTAGCAGTAGAGCCCGGCGTTGCCCGGGGATGTAACAGTAAGAGATAGATCAAGTATCAACCATCATAAAGACTGAAAAATAATATTGACAAAGATTATTGTTTAAGGTTGACGGACACGCATGTCTTAATTAGTTTTTTTTTTGTTTGTTTTGTTTTTTACGAATTGGTCAAACCCATACTCAAACAAAAACATTGTTTTCAATCGTTATGAGTCTACTGATTGAATAGAATTTTATTATAAACAATTGTCTTGTAAATGGAATTTTTAAAGTATTCTAAATGTAAAAATAAAGAAAAAAGTGTGCAAGACAATAAGAAACACTACCTGCCAAAAAAAAAAGTGAAGTTTTGTTGAAATCGGTTGAAAAATGTAGGAAATCCGATCCCATATATAAACGAACACACGCACACACACAAACAACCTGGGTTTTATAATAAGTTTAACTCAATATGAGTTGTCTCCCTTTCATTCTGGCGACAGTGATGCCTCTTAATCGTGTTTTCAAATTGATTTCGTGCAAAAACAATTGTGTTTTTCCAATTTTGGCACTGTCAGAACCACCGCAAGGTAATTTTATGTAGTCCTGTGAAGTTTTGTTGAAATCGGTTGAAAAATGTAGAAAATCCGATCCAATATATAAACGAACAGACACACACACACACACAACCTGGGTTTTTATAAAAAGTATGATTAATGTTGGCAAGAGAATCTAAATTTAAAACATCAAACTGGTTTTAATATATATCTATGTATAACTGGCCACGCGTATTCGAGGATACCCATCTACTGGGAAGGCTAGCCAATCCCTATTGTAGACGCTTGCTCAGGCGCATTTGTGTTTATTTAACACCCACAGTCCACATGTGCATTATACTGCAACTATGCGGACTTTAGTTACAGTTTCTGGGAAATAGCGCGTTATCTAGCGTGATCAACGATTTGAAAAAGGTCAGCACGCTCAACCCCTCAGCCACGATGACTTGTGACTTCGTGCTAGCACAGCCATCAAGGAATTCAAGAGTTCCGGTTATTTTATTTGTGATAATTTGGTGGTAGTCGGCAGGTTTGATTTGGTAAATGTTATTAGACTTATCAACCTTATTAGAATTTTTTTATGTTCCTTAAAGATTTTCGACTGGAAAATGATGATTTATTAAAATTGATTTTTCTAATGAGGTTGAGCATATCATTTTTAAAGGTTTCCAGGCTTTTATTCCTTGATGGAGAATTCTGAGATTCCAGAGCTGAAACTCCTAAGAACTTCAGGGACCGTTCTAACCTTTGTCTGCCAAGACAAGTGAGTAATACAATTCTTTAATTAATGCAGGGTATTAATACAGGTGTACATACATACATTATACAAGTCAAAAAATCATTTAGCATTTTCTTGGATAATCTTTTGATTTAATAACGGCCTTAATTCTTCGTCTCTTGTTATAGATTAAATTCTTTATTAAGCCAACGTTCTTCTCCAGATTTTTTCCAGCATTCATTTAATTCACGAAAAAGCTCATGTTAACTTTCCACTTCCGGACACGCTTGTCCATTATCCCCTAAAGGTTTCCATTTGTTTAAGTTCAGGACTCTGACTAGGCCACAGGAAGAGTCGCAATTAACCCTCGTCGCTTAGGCATGTTAATAGATGTAAATACAAATGTAATAAGCTTTATATTTTGTTTGTCACCATTTCTATGGATGCGCCTAATTTTTTACCCCGTACTGTATATAAACGTTAGTTTTAGAGGGTACACATATTTGAGTTGCTATGCCTGATTTAGTTTTTGAACAGTTAAATCAAGAAGAACTGACTCAGATCAAGAAGTCATATAAAAAGAAATGTATCTTCTGACGGTAATCAAACCTGTATTCCTTCTTTCATAGATGAAGCCTGTCGTTAACAATTTGGCTATGAGAGACAGATCAAATTTTAAATTGGTACCGAGACACTTCTTTTTAAATATATATCATCTATATTTATTAAAAAAGAATATATTTGAAAAGGAAAATAATCTTTTCTGGCCTGTTGTAAAGCTGAACACAAACGCCTAATTTCCCCATTACCCTTCTGTGAAATTGCTTTTTTGAAGCATCCAAATATTTTTCTTCTCCAAACATTACCGTATTTGACGGCATATAAGACGCACTGGTGTATAAGACGCACCCCAATTTCAAAAGTCCAAATCAAGACAAAAATAGTAATTAGTAAAATTAGTAAAACTATTACTAAATGATACAGCTTAGGCTATATTTATGCGGTTTTATGGTTAAACGAGCCGTGATAACAATTAAACGAAAAATAATAGGAAAAACGAGCTCATAAAAAATTATTATATCCTTTATATGACCTGTACAAACTGCGTGTTGTTAACGTCTTAGTGGAATAATTAGGATATAAAAATTGTATTTATACTAATGCAACCGAAAGTTATCGCAAGAAAAACATTAATGAAACAAATATATTTTACAAATATATAATTTGAATTTATTGCATATAATTTTATTCAAAGCAAAGAACTAATATTAAACATGATGAAATTAATATAATGAATATTATCAATGATAACACTTTTAATCTACATAATAGCCGTTTAAATAATGACAATAGGTATATAAAAGTTACTCTAAAGTCTAAGCTAATAGGAGTTGCCAGGTAGTTAATTTCGGCCAACTATCTCGAATTTCAAACCTACATGTGGTATAAAAGATGCAGGGGAATTTTAAAACATATTTTTAATAAAAAAAAAAGTCCGCCTTCTATGTCATCAAATATGGTAATGTTATAGACAAGCGTATGGTTGCAAGAAAGAAATACAACAGCAAAAATAGGTTTACGTGCTTTATTTCAACAGGAACTTGAGGGTTTGGGACAGCTATCTTGTGGTATAGTTCATAAGCCGGCTTCGGATCTAGGTCGATCTCTCATAGTAGTTCACACATGTTGACGGTAGTTGATGCTCTCCTGCTGTCAGCTGCTGACCGCTCGGCCTGGCCACCTGTCGACTGCCCGTTGAACTTTCGTGTGACCCCTTTTATAGCGTTTTTTATGGCTTAACAGACTCGAAAAACGAAGCGAGTATAATTAAGAGGGAAGCATTTTTATTGGACGAAAAATAGAACACTTTAAATATAATTTTATTTTTCGACCGGAACTCGTGTGTCGGGAACATTTGTAAACGAAGATAATGGTCATTTTCTGATGAAGCTTTGTCCCGTTCACATCCGGTTCTCGCTCTTGAGTATTTGCCTGTAAATCAGCCGAGATATGTCTTATTTTATTTTATAACAGTAATTATAAAATAGAAATTATAGCCCACCACTGAATAGTATTAACTGTCAGCGCAAAGGACTCTTCCACATAAAATGAAATGCATCAGGGCGACTCTATCTTTGTCATGAATAAAATAGAAATACCGATATAAACTTCCCCTGCGTCCAATAACGATTCGTGTCAAGGCTGTACACGAAAAGGTTTGGTCGTGTTTCGTGAACAAATAAACTCTTTCCTCTGTCCAGATTGTCACTCCATTATTCAACTCAACGACTCCATGACAATAACACTGACGATTCTGACACCTTTTAGCCTGAGATACAAATCGATAGTTTCCATCTTCTACATTACCCCCAACGTACGAACGAAGATGGCAGCTCTGAGAATGTATCATCGTTCTTTCGTTTCTTACTTTTTGTCCTTTTTTTTTTTTCTCATGTCAACGTCTTCTCCGTCAAACAAAACCCGACCAAGAAAATCCCTTCTATACCCGCTTTTGGATTGGTGAATGCGATGGACATTCTTTATTTTATTTTTTTTTCCAGATCCACCAGTGGATATGATGTCACGTAACTATTGCAAAAATTGCGAGACAATCGTCATTCTGTTTCTACTGTCCCGGTTACATTTTCATTTCCATTTTCCGATATCTTTTTTCCCTCGCTCATATTCGATATATTTGTCTTTCTTTCTTCTTTTTGTTTTCTTTATTCAATCAACATTCCTTCAGACTCTTGTTTTTTCCATATTCTCTTTTCCTTATTTCACAGCTTTGTTTGAAATGACTTTCTCCCTTTATATCCAATTCTCTTTCGTGTCTCTTAAAATCGTTTCTTGGCTTCGTGTCGCAAACAATTTTGTCTCTCATTCTTTCTAATATTATCCTACTATGTTTTATGATAACAACACAGGAATATCGATCTTTCTACCTACTTACACACACGTATTTACTGGAATGTATTATAAATTTGTAAGTTTAAATATTTCTTTACACCTTGTAGATAAAGCGCCGACCGCCGAGCTGTAACTTGCAAATTAAACTAACATCAAACAGTTACAGAGATTAAAATATCTGGGAAATGTTTTAACAGAGGACGGAAAGTGCGACACTAGGCTCCGAAGACGAATGGCCAAAGGTGAATTCCAAAAGCTAAGAAGAATATTAAGACACAGAATAATTTTGTTGGCAACAAAGAAACGAATACTGTACGTGATATATCCTCACGTATGACAGCGAATGCTGGACAATCTTCTCAAAGATATGAATTGCGATATGAATAGTGTATTGAAAAAAAGAAATTGTTTTCATAAACCCTCATTAGTGAAAAATCTGTAAAAATAGATAATGTAAAAAGTTCTGTTTCAGAAATCCGAGGTAGTAAAAAAATGAACTGTTTCAGAAATCCGAGGTAGTGAAAAAACAACTGTTTCTGAAATCTGAGGTAGTGAAAAAAGATCTGTTTCAGAAATCCTAGGTAGTGAAAAAAGATCTGTTTCAGAAATCTGAGGTAGTGAAAAAACAACTGTTTCAGAAATCCGAGGTAGTGAAAAAAAAATAACTTATTCAGAAATCCGTTTTAGTGAAAAAACAACTGTTTCAGAAATCCGAGGTAGTGAAAAAAGATCTGTTTAGAAATCTGATCTAGTGAAAAAACAACCGCTTCAGAAATACGTGTTAGTAAAAAATATTTGTCTCAAAAATCCAAAGGAATATAAAAACGTCTTTCTCGGACATCTATAAATGTCTAACAAATGGTAGAAAAAAACCTTCTCAGAAATTCGTCTACTAAAAAGAGATTTGTCTCAGAAATCCGCTGATTTGAAAAAATGATATGTTTCCAACTATGTGGTATTGAAAAATATCTCTCGATGAAGACACTTCCTTTATTGAAAAGGATCTGTCTCGGAAAACTGGAGATTTCAAAAGTTATCAGTCTCAAAAGACCGTGCTGTTGAAAAAGGCCTATGTATAAAACCTGACGTATTGAAAAAAGATCCGTCTCAGAAAACCGGAGTATTTGAAAGATATCATTCTCAAAAACCGTGTTGTTGAAAAAGGCCTGTGGATAAAAACTGACGTATTGAAAAAAAAGATCTGTCTCAGAAAACTGTGATATTGTGAAATGCAGAATGCAAGTTTATTTAAAATAAAGGATCTTCCTCAGAAATATTGAAAAAGTTCTGTTTCAGGAATCTCAGGAAGGGAAAATATTCTCTCTTCGAAATCCTGGATACAGAAAAATGATCCATTTCGGAAAACGTTTTTAGGGGGAACAGATCTGCCTCCGAAATCCAAGATAGTGAAAAACAACACTTTGTCTAAGTTTTCTGTGGTTCTGGAAAAAAAATCTCTCACAGAAATCATTGACATTGAAAATCTGAGGTATTCAAAGATTTCTGTCACATTGATCTGTTGTGTTGTATAATGATCGGTATAAGAAAATTGATTTAATGTAAAAAAAGATCTCAAATACCAGTGGTCTGAAAAAAATGATCTGGGTCAGTACTATCTGGTCTAGAAAATAAAGGTACTCTATCATAAATCCAAGGAATAGAAAAATACTTCTCACGGAAAAAGATCTACCCCAGAAAACCGTGGAAGTGAAATATATCTTTCTCCGAAATAACAGTTAAAGAAAACTTATCTATCTCAGAAATCCATGTTAATGAAAAAAGGTGTCTTAATTTGAAAAAAATGTACCAAGACATCTATGGTATCAAACAAATATCTGTCTCCAAAATGTACTATGTTGGGAATATGGATTACAGAAATAATCGGATTGCAAAGTAACCAGTCTCAAAAATCTGAAATAATGAAAAATTATCAGCTACAGAAATCTGTAGCATGGAAAGAAGGTATGACGCAGTTGTATTGTGAAAAAAAAAATGAAAGAAATCTAAGGTATTATAAAAAAGCTGTCTCAAAAACTCTTGATCTTGAAAACAGGTCGGTCTCACAAATCCGCGGTAGCAAAACAGATGTCTCACATACTCGCGCTAGTGAAGAAACATTGGTCTCACAAATCCACAGTAGCGAAATATATGACTCAGATACTTGCGTTAGGGAGGAAACAGTAGTCTCACAAATCCGCGGTAGCTAAATAATTGTCTCAGATACTCGCGTTAGTCAGGAAACATTGGTCTCACAAGTCCGTCGTAGCGAAATCATTGTCTCAGATATTCATGTTAGTCAGGAAATATTGGTCTCACAAATCCGTGGTAGCGAAATCATTGTCTCAGAAACTCGAGTTAGTCAGGAAACATTGGTCTCACTAATCCGCGGTAGCGAAATAGATGTCTCAGATACTCCCGTTAGTCAGGAAACATTGGTCTCACAAATCCGTGGTAGGGAAATCATTGTCTCAGATACTCGCGTTAGTCAGGAAACATTAGTCTCACAAATCCGCGTTAGCGAAATAGATATCTCAGATACTCCGGTTAGACAGGAAACATTGGTCTCACAGATCCGTGGTAGCGAAATCATTGTCTCAGATACGCGCCTTAGTCAGGAAACATTGGTCTCACAAATCCGTGGTAGCGAAACCATTGTCTCAGATAAACGCTTTAGTGTGGGAAACATTAGTCTCACAAATCCGCGTTAGCGAAATAGATATCGCAGATACACCCGTTGGTCAAGAAACATTGGTCTCACAAATCCGTGGTAGCAAAATAATTGTCTCAGATACTCACGTTTGTCAGGAAACATTGGTCTCACAAATCAGTGGTAGCGAAATCATTGTCTCAGATATTCGCGTTAGTGAGGAAACATTAGTCTCACAAATCCGCGGTAGCGATATAGATGTCTCAGATACTCGCGTTAGTCAGGAAACATTGATCTCACAAATCAGTGGTAGCGAAATCATTGTCTCAGATATTCGCGTTAGTCAGGAAACATTGGTCTCACAAATCCGTGGTAGCGAAAACATTATCTCAGATACACGCGTTAGTGTGGAAACATTAGTCTCACAAATCCACGTTAGCGAAATAGATGTCTCAGATACTCGCGTTAGTCAGGAAACATTGGTCTCACAAATTAGTGGTAGCAAAATCATTGTCTCAGATATTCGCGTTAGTGAGGAAACATTAGTCTCACAAATCTGCGGTAGCGAAATAGATGTCTCAGATATTCCCGTTAGTCAGGAAACGTTCGTCTCACAAATCCGTGGTAGCGAAATCATTGTCTCATATACTCGCGTTATTGAAGAAACGTTGGTCTCACAAATCAGTGGTAGTGAAATCATTCTCTCAGATACACGCGTTAGTGTGGAAACATTAGTCTCACAAATCCACGTTAGCGAAATAGATGTCTCAGATACTCGCGTTAGTCAGGAAACATTGGCGTAAAAAATCCCTGGTAGCGAAATCATTCTCTCGGATACTCGCGTTACTCAGGAAACATTGGTCTCACAAATCCGTGGTAGCGAAATCATTGTGTCAGATACTTGCGTTATTCAGGAAACATTGGTCTCACAAATCCGTGGTAGCGAAATCATTGTCTCGGATACTCGAGTTAGTCAGGAAGATTGGTCTCAGAAATCAGTGGTAGCGAAATCATTGTCTCAGATATTCGCGTTAGTCAGTAAACATCGGTCTCACAAATCCGTGGTAGCGAAACCATTGTCTCAGATAAACGCTTTAGTGTGGGAAAAATTAGTCTTACAAATCCACGTTAGCGAAATATATATCGCAGATACTCCCGTTGGTCAAGAAACATTGGTCTCACAAATCCGTGGTAGCGAAATAATTGTCTAAGATACTCACGTTTGTCAGGAAACATTGGTCTCACAAATCAGTGGTAGCGAAATCATTCTCTCAGATATTCGCGTTGTGGGGAAACATTAGTCTCACAAATCCGTGGTAGCGAAATAGATGTCTCAGATACTCGCGTTAGTCAGGAAACATTGTTCTCACAAATCCGTGGTAGCGAAGTCATTGTCTCAGATACTCGCGTTAGTCAGGAAATATTGGTCTCATTAAATCAGTGGTAGCGAAATCATTGTCTCAGATATTCGCGTTAGTGGGGAAACATTAGTCTCATTAATCCGCGGTAGCGGAATAGATGTCTCATATACTCCCGTTAGTCAGGAAACATTGGTCTCACAAATCAGTGGTAGCGAAATCATTTTCTCGGATACTCGCGTTAGTGAGGAAATATTGGTCTCACAAATCCGTGGTAGCGAAATCATTGTCTCAGATACACGCGTTAATCAGGAAATATTAGTCTCACAAACCCACCTTAGCGAAATAGATGTCTCAGATACTCGCGTTAGTAAGGAAACATTGGTGTCACAAATCCCTGGCAGCGAAATCATTGTCTCAGATACTCGCGTTAGTCAGGAAACATTAGTCTCACAAATCCGTGGTAGCGAAATCATTGTGTCAGATCCTCGCATTAGTCATGAAACATTGGTATCACAAATCCGTGGTAGCGAAATCATTGTCTCGGATACTCGAGTTAGTCAAGAAGATTGGTCTCACAAATCCGTGGTAGGGAAATCATAGTCTCAGATACTCGCGTTAGTCAGGAAACATTAGTCTCACAAATCAGCGTTAGCGAAACAGATATCTCAGGTACACCCGTTAGACAGGAAACATCGGTCTCACAAATCCGTGGTAGCGAAACCATTGTCTCAGATAAACGCTTTAGTGTGGGAAACATTAGTCTCACAAATCCGCGTTAGCGAAATAGATATCGCAGATACACCCGTTGGTCAAGAAACATTGGTCTCACAAATCCGTGGTAGCAAAATAATTGTCTCAGATACTCACGTTTGTCAGGAAACATTGGTCTCACAAATCAGTGGTAGCGAAATCATTCTCTCAGATATTCGCGTTGTGGGGAAACATTAGTCTCACAAATCCGTGGTAGCGAAATAGATGTCTCAGATACTCGCGTTAGTCAGGAAACATTATTCTCACAAATCCGTGGTAGCGAAGTCATTGTCTCAGATACTCGCGTTAGTCAGGAAATATTGGTCTCACAAATCAGTGGTAGCGAAATCATTGTCTCAGATATTCGCGTTAGTGGGGAAACATTAGTCTCATTAATCCGCGGTAGCGGAATAGATGTCTCATATACTCCCGTTAGTCAGGAAACATTGGTCTCACAAATCAGTGGTAGCGAAATCATTTTCTCGGATACTCGCGTTAGTGAGGAAATATTGGTCTCACAAATCCGTGGTAGCGAAATCATTGTCTCAGATACACGCGTTAATCAGGAAATATTAGTCTCACAAACCCACCTTAGCGAAATAGATGTCTCAGATACTCGCGTTAGTAAGGAAACATTGGTGTCACAAATCCCTGGCAGCGAAATCATTGTCTCAGATACTCGCGTTAGTCAGGAAACATTGGTGTCACAAATCCCTGGTAGCGAAATCATTGTCTCAGATACTCGCGTTAGTCAGGAAACATTGGTCTCACAAATCCGTGGTAGCGAAATCATTGTCTCAGATACGCGCGTTAGTGAGGAAACATTGGTCTCACAAATCCGTTGTTGCGAAATCATAGTCTCAGATACTCGCGTTTGTCGGGAAACAATAGTCTCACAAATCCGCCTTAGCGAAATAGGTATCTCAGATACTCGCGTTAGTCAGGAAACATTGGCGTAACAAATCCCTGGTAGCGAAATCATTCTCTCAGATACTC
Organism: Acanthosepion pharaonis; assembly: GCA_903632075.3. NCBI lineage: Eukaryota > Metazoa > Mollusca > Cephalopoda > Sepiida > Sepiidae > Acanthosepion > Acanthosepion pharaonis. Next base: position 4,896,283 of record CAHIKZ030001979.1, read on the forward strand.
GCGTTACTCAGGAAACATTAGTCTCACAAATCCGTGGTAGCGAAATCATTGTGTCAGATCCTCGCATTAGTCATGAAACATTGGTATCACAAATCCGTGGTAGCGAAATCATTGTCTCGGATACTCGAGTTAGTCAAGAAGATTGGTCTCACAAATCCGTGGTAGGGAAATCATAGTCTCAGATACTCGCGTTAGTCAGGAAACATTAGTCTCACAAATCAGCGTTAGCGAAACAGATATCTCAGGTACACCCGTTAGACAGGAAACATCGGTCTCACAAATCCGTGGTAGCGAAACCATTGTCTCAGATAAACGCTTTAGTGTGGGAAACATTAGTCTTACAAATCCACGTTAGCGAAATATATATCGCAGATACTCCCGTTGGTCAAGAAACATTGGTCTCACAAATCCGTGGTAGCGAAATAATTGTCTAAGATACTCACGTTTGTCAGGAAACATTGGTCTCACACATCAGTGGTAGCGAAATCATTCTCTCAGATATTCGCGTTTGTCGGGAAACATTAGTCTCACAAATCCGCCTTAGCGAAATAGGTATCTCAGATACTCGCGTTAGTCAGGAAACATTGGTCTCACAAATCCGTGGGAGCGAAATCATTGTCTCAGATACTCACGTTAGTCACGAAACATTGGTCTCACAAATCAGTGGTAGCGAAATCATTGTCTCAGATACTCGCGTTATTGAGGAATCATTAGTCTCACAAATCCGTGATAGCGAAATAAATGTCTCAGATACTCGCGTTAGTCAGGAAACATTGGTCTCACAAATCCGTGGTAACGAAATCATTGTCTCAGATACTCGCGTTAGTAAGAAAACATTTGTCTCACAAATCAGTGTTACCGAAATCATTGTCTCAGATACTCGCGTTAGTCAGGAAACCTTAGTCTCTCAAATCCGCGTTAGCGAAAAGATATCTCAGATACTCCCGTTAGTGAGGAAACATTGGTCTCACAAATCCGCGTTTGCGAAATCATTGTCTCAGATACTCCCGTTAGTCAGGAAACATTGGTCTCACAAATCCGTGGGAGCGAAATCATTGTCTCGGATACTCGCGTTAGTCAGGAAACATTGGTCTCACAAATCCGTGGTAGCGAAATCATAGTCTCAGATACTCGCGTTTGTCAGGAAACATTAGTCTCACAAATCCGCCTTAGCGAAATAGGTATCTCAGATACTCGCGTTAGTCAGGAAACATTGGTCTCACAAATCCGTGGGAACGAAATCATTGTCTCAGATACTCACGTTAGTCAGGAAACATTGGTCTCACAAATCAGTTGTAGCGAAATCATTGTCTCAGATACTCGCGTTATTGATGAATCATTAGTCTCACAAATCCGTGGTAGCGAAATAGATGTCTCTGATACTCGCGTTAGTCAGGAAACATTGGTCTCACAAATCCGTGTTACCGAAATCATTGTCTCAGATACTCGCGTTAGTCAGGAAACATTGGTCTCACAAATCCGCGGTTGCGAAATCATTGTCTCAGATACTCGCGTTAGTCATGAAACATTGATCTCACAAATCTGTGGTAGCGAAATAGATGTCTCAGATACTCGCGTTAGTCAGGAAACCTTAGTCTCTCAAATCCGCGTTAGCGAAAAGATATCTCAGATACTACCGTTAGTCAGGAAACATTGGTGTCACAAATCCCTGGTAGCGAAATCATTGTCTCAGATACTCGCGTTAGTGAGGAAACATTGGTGTCACAAATCCGCGTAACGAAATACATGTTTCATATATCTATGTTAATGAGGAAGCTTTGGTCTCGCAAATCCGTGTCACTGAAAAACATGAATCAGATATCCGTGTTACGGAATAAATATTAGTCGCCCAAATCATTCTAAGTGAAAAGACATCTGTCTCATAAATCCGTGTTAGTGAACAAATACTTTGTGAAAATGCCGTCTGTCTGTATTTGTGCGGAATTAGAAAATGTGTCGGTCTCATAAATCTGTGGCAATGGAAAAAATGTATTGAAAAAATTTATTCCAGATTTCTGAGGTTTTGAAATCTGGGATTATGTACAATGATCTGTCTCAAAATTACGTTGTAGTGAAAAAGACCTGTATCAGAAATTTGTGATATTGAAAAAATATGTCTCAAACGTCAATAATACTGAAGAAAAAAACTTCTTTCAAATATTAAATCTGTGAAGACATATTTCAGAAATTCGTGTTAAGGAAAAGAGTTCTGTCTTAGAAAATACCCATCTCAGAGTTCTGCCTTAGAAAATACCCATCTTAGAGTTCTCCTTAGAAAATACCCATCTCAGAGTTCTCCTTAGAAAATACCCATCTCAGAGTTCTGTCTTAGAAGATACCCATCTCAGAGATCTGTCTGAGAAAATACCCATCTCAGAGATCTGTCTGAGAAAATACCCATCTCAGAGTTCTGTCTGAGAAAATGCCCATCTCGGAGTACTGTCTGAAAAAATACCCATCTCAGAGTACTGTCTGAGAATATACCTATCTCATAGTTCTGTCTTAGAAAATAACTATTTGAATATTAAAAAGTATCAGTCTTAGAAATGTCAGAATTTCCAGTAGGTTGCAGCAGGTATTTGAAGATATCTGAACGAGAAGACAGATACCGGCGAAAGGCTTTTCACTTTCGGGAGTTGAAGGACAACGAATGGCGACAAACCATTTAGTATTATTCTACTCGCTAGGTCTGGCGGCTCGACAGAAGCTGGTCTCCGCGGTTTGCAAGCCAGATACGAAGGACCGGCAAAGTATCCTGCGGGACCCTGTTTTCCAGCGCGCTAGAAATGGCGAAGACACGGGCGGGAGTCACTCGGAACAATTGCAGTTCGATTTTCGAGAGGTACTAAGCGATAGACTTGCGTGCACGCAACGCATTCGAACCTGCAATGTAAACGAACGAGGCTGATCCGAGCAGTGAGTCGTACGACAAGGACTTTCGTTGCAAATATCGATCACTGAAGTGAGCGCTTCGACGGAACACGGGAAGGAAACGATTTCCTCCGTCAACCGGAAGGACCTACGGCCGGGGCATTCACGTTTTCCGACGGGAACTGCGGACGGCAAAAGACAAGGTATCACGAACTATCACGGAATCAGCAACATCGACGGCGACAACAAGAGAAGCGAGCACAATTAGGTGGCGTCGGCGGCTGCAGGTACGACGCAGACGGATAACGACTACGGGACACCACTCGACACACGTGCAATCGAATCGTCGCTGACACTGCGGCTGTAGCTGCTGCTACTAGATATCGTGGTGACGCGTTTAAGGATGAATTTTACGAACAGCCGACGATGGTAAAACTGTCCTCATCTCTACCTACCGAAACACGATTACCCTCTACACGCCTATGGGACACCATGTCGGCTGGCACGCGTAACAAGTCGTATAGACGAGGATCGAAACGAATTCACTTTATTTTCGAACTTTGTTAATAATAATCAATCTACAGGGTGGTCCGAAAGTCTCGTCACCCCATACCTAAAATTAACGAGGATAGTAATACAGTAATACAAAGCATGCGTACTGGATTCAGTTTTACTCAAAATCATTTACGCTGTCCTACATCGAGAAGATGTTTATGTACAGCATCATTTTCGTGTCAGCCATCTGAAACAAAATTATGTTATGTAGAGGTGACAAGTCTTTCGGACCACACTGTATGATGTAAAACAGGTGCGCGTCGCCGTCCCATCAGTGGCACTCCAACACATGATCAGACCGCCCGTGGCAAGACCGCCCGTGGCAAGACCGCCCGTGACAAGACCGCCCATGGCAAGACCGCCCGCGGTACTCCAGTCCGACCAACGCGTGTCGCAAACAATCCCGTCAAAATGATTCTCGCCAACGTTATCAGCGAATACTGAAAACGAAAGAATTACTTAATTATTACTTCAGTAGATCAAAGAAATAATGTTGTATTTTTTTAAAACAAAGGTGTTTCAAAACTGTATGGAATTGAAAAAAAATGTCAGAAATCTATAAAAAAATAAGTTTCTGAATTCGGAAAATATATATATTTCGGATATCTGTGAAAATGGTCAAAAGCCGTTTTCGGATTTTACAAGTCATACTGATATGTCAACAAGCAAAATTTATAAAGAAAAGCACTATGCTTTAAACAATGTTTAATGTCTACATGACTGACTCTAGTTAGGCTAACATGTGAAAATCACGTTCTAAAAGACGTCCCGGTATATTTAAGGACACATGGCACAGTGGATAAAAGCGTTGGTTAGATTCAGTGACAGGACCCAAAGAGTGTGAGTTCAATACCTGGTTAAGGAAGTGGAGAACTTGGAGAGGGGAATTAACAAGAGATAACTGACATCCATTAAACATGACAAGTGGAACTAGAACAGTCTACCTCCAGAGAGCGAAATAAAGGCTTCAGTTCGACATTCCAACCACCTGAAGAAGGCCGACGCGTACAACGGCCGAAACGTTGTAATAAATATGGCGACAAAGATGAGGACTCTAGTCCGAATAATGTAAATAGTGTACATAATACCTCATCTCAGAAATATAGACAGATACTGAAAGGCCGAAACCTTGTAATAAATATGGCGATGAGGACAATAGTCTGAATAATGTAAATAGTGTACATAATACCTCATCTCAGAAATATAGACATATACTGAGGTAAGTTTAATTAAACATCATTACGCCTAGGTTCAGTGGATTTATACAATGGCATCAAACAGGTATGAATGGCTATAATTATTTATTTGAAACAAAAAATTGTCCGTATTTCAGGTGAATCCCCATAAATAACAGAGAATAATTATGTGACATCTTCCACCGAATAAAGTTTGGTAACAGTAATTTTATTCTAAACTCAATAAGTTCCTATATGATTCCTGTCTCATATTTTTACAAGATCTAATTTCTCTCTCTCTCTCTCTCTCTTTCTCTCTCTCTCTCTCTCTCTATATATATATATATATAATTATATATATATATGTAGGGTGACCCCCCAAAAAAGGGAACTTTTTAACAATCCAATAAAACCAAGAGTGATGGAAGAATAATATTTTATTCATAGTAATTGAAACCTTAAAACATGCCATTTAAAAAACAATGACAGAATTTTCATTTTTTTTAAATTACGTCCTGTAGATGGCGTCCTCCTGTACGAATGCATTCTTGAAATCTGCTGTCGAGATTCCTCATTGACTACTGCAACATCTCAGCTGGGATACTGGGAATTTCATCTTGAATTCTAAATGGCGAAATGTTTACTTGCTCAAGGTCACTGTCTCGCAGTGTTGCCACTTGCTCATGTCTGGCAATACGCACTCAAAAATTCCCGTTTTCTGGGGTCACCCTATATATATATATATATATATATATATATATATATATATATATAATTAAAGATAAGGATATACAGCGCCCAAAAAGTCTGCCTAACACTGGAAAAAAGAGTGCGTAATGCTAAAAAAATGGCAGGTCTTTAATAGATGTTCCTATGTTGGTGACTTTATTAACTCGTTATTTTAGAACACTTCTTTACTTGAAACTCTAAATTTCTCTACTGGGTGCTATTGTTCCCTATGGCATTAAACACTTTTTTGTTACACAGGCAACCCTTTCCCGGTGGAATTTTTTTCGGCTCTCTTGATTTTAGCCGAATAGGTTACCTCCTCTCCCAACACTGGCGAGTTTGGTTGGCTTACTACTGTGAACTCATCTGGTGGCACAAGGCTTGCTTTTTTTACATACTACATTTACCGACCGCTTAATGATTGCCTGAAAGCGCATGAAACTGGCATTCATGATCGGTATCACCCTACATGAAATTTGATTATATATATATATATATATATATATATATATATATATATATATATATATAGATAATATTAGTGGAAAATATACATACATATGAAAATATATCTAAAAAATTCCCATACATGTATATTTTCAGAAAAATTTTTTCAAGAGGAAGGATCCAGGTAGAACTCAATGTCTAGGACAGAGTAAGGATATAATAAAAGGCTTAAACACTAATATTCCATGGTCATAATTTATTCCATTGGAATCGTAAATACGATCAAATCATCAGACCTACAAATTCAAAATGAAAACAGAAAAATTTCCGGAGTTGTTTTTTCTGTTTTCATTTTGAATTTGTAGGTCTGATGATTTGGATCGTATTTACGATTCCAATGGAATAAATTATGACCATGGAATATTAGTGTTTAAGTTTTCTTTTTTATTATATATATATATATATATATATATATATATATATATATATATATATATATATATATATATATAGTTTATGCAAACTTAGGTAATCCGTATGGGTAGACCTGAGGAGGATGATATCCAGAGAGCTCAATGTAAAATTCAGAGCAGATATGTTTGAATAAAAGACAGACCACGTTAAGATTCCATGTAATAAGCTATTTCACCATAACCCCTTTAACAGGATTCTGGATCATCAGACTTTACTTCCAAAAGCTGAAATGAAAAATGAAAAGAAATTCACACGTTTTTTACGGACCTCATCAAGTATACGTAAAGTTAACGAAGTGAGGAAGTGAGGTGGGAGAGAGGATATGAGTGTGTCATATGTATCATTTTAGTTTCCTATTTTAACCCCAGTGTGTCGGCTAGATGTTGCTCAAATTTAACGCGTCTCGTTCTAGATATAGATGGTTAAGGGGTGAATGATAAGAACGACATTAAAGGAAGAAGTTACAACAACCCCAATAAATTACACGACAGATTTCATTCAAATTCTTAGACGCTGTCAGTTTGCGTTACTTCAACGTGCATATTTGGGAGGTTAAGGTTTGATAAATATCTAAATGTTAAAACAATCTACGAAGAAATTAATTTGAAATTCGGTGGAGTTTTGGGTATTTTCTATGAAGCAGTCGATTGGAAAAACCCATAGACAGAACATTGAAAGAGTAATCCCATTTATATTTAGTACTTTTTCCACTAAAACTTTTATCTTATAGCTTGTTAGGTTGACATTTATTCGTTTGATTTTTGTTCATTAAGTAAACTCGTGATTGTTTTTGATTTTTGTTCATTAAGTAAACTCGTGATTGTTTTTATGTACCCAATTATCAACGGTTATTCCCATTTAAATAATTTTATTCTCCACACTGGGGTAGTATCTCTCAATCTCAATTAAAATGCCAATCTAAATTTTCCCTTCGTGCTATTTAAAATTCACTTCCAATTGGAGAATATTAAAGGAGATATTTGGAAGAGATGTCACGAGCAGAAAATTAGGTCCTTCTTTTACAATTTTTTATCTACACATGTCTTAAACCCCTATTTGTAACCACATACCTATATCTTCTTATATGCTTATGGGTTCCTATATACACCTACACACACATATTCACACGAAACGATACATGTATATTTCCATCTTTACACATATACACGTGTGAATTTCTTTTCATTTTTCATTTCAGCTTTTGGAAGTAAAGTCTGATGATCCAGAACCCTGTTAAAGGGGTTATGGTGAAATAGCTTATTACATGGAATCTTAACGTGGTCTGTTTTTTTAAATAAATATATATATATATATATATATATATATATATATATATATATATATTTGGTTGGATTGATGTGAGTTTGTGACCTGGGTTTCACGCTTTTGCGATGATCGCAAATAGCGTAAAACCAGGGTCACAAACTCACATCAATCTAACCAAATATGTTAGCTCTATCTCTGATATTTAGCGCTTTCTAATAAAACCGCGCATATATATATATATATATATATATATATATATATATATATATATATACACACATATATATATATATAATTTTAAGGTATGCTATATTTATGGGATAAAGCGCTCAGTATCAGAGATAGAGCATATGTAACTATAAAAGTGAACATTGAAGTCAACATTCAGATGTTTAATTAAACCCACGTATGACTGCAGAATAAAGAACGAATGTTCCCTAAATGGCAATTGCTTACAAAACAATGAAATAGGCCAAACCACGGTGAAATCATCAGATAACGAAGAAGAAATATACATAGGAGTAACTGAAGGTCCCTGGGAACAAGGAAACTACGCAAACGAGACATCTTTCACAAATAGTGAATACGCGAACAGCACAATGCTTTCCAAGTATATCTGGGAAAAGAAAAAGCAAATCATCCAAAAATATCATGGAAAATAAGGAAAAGAACATCAGCTTACAACAGTCAATCCAAAAACAGCAAACTCTGCTAGGAGGAAAAAATGAATTACCAAAAAACTTAAAAATTAATTACCTTCCCAGACCAAAACAAACTACTTAATAAACGATCAGAGCTTATCGCAAAATGCGGACACAAAAACAAATTTTTACTACGTTATTTAAAAACCGAAAACTGAAAAGAATAAATAAAAATAATTAAGCAAAAACAAGTAAAAAAATTAATCCAAATAAAGTAAATAATAAACAAATTAACAAACCACGCCCGCCAAAATAAACGTTAGAATGGATTACCCATAATGCACTAGACTACTCGCAATGCATCACTGACCCGTATAAATAGTCGCGAAAAACACAACGCATCTGGCCTGCTGATTACGTTTAGTATGAAACAGTCTCTCCTTTGAATGTTGATTTCAATGTTTACTTGTATATATATATATATATATATATATATATATATATATATATATATATATATATTCAGATATAAGATATTCAGATATACATGTCATGTCTGTAAAAAAAGAAAATACGAATAAAACAAGGAAAAAACATGCACGCATACATCACACAGACACACACACATATATATATATATATATATATATATATATATATATATATTTAATATACCGAGTGTAACAGCAAAATTGTCCAAATTCTCTAACAGCATAATTAGCCATCCCACAAAATGTTTAATATCTAAAAGCAACCTAAACTAATTGAATTTATTTTTTCAGGTATCCAGATAAGACGTTTAGCCATACTGACACCATTTTTCGTAAGGTTCACTGAAAGACTCTTTGAGTTATTCAGCTAAAAAGAGATCAATTAGAAAAGATAGAATTCAATCGACGTTTGGTTCGTGAGCGAGGATTTTAAGCTTTGACAGTCAAAAGAGCAGTGAAAAAAGACTTGAAAATGAAATCGTTCGTGTAACCTGTGAGGCACCTTGTCACTCCAAGACAGAAAGTTAGAATCGAAGATTTAGGTATCCTAATTTGAATGTTTTAGAATTCCTGGCGTCCGACGTGTTTGGACATATTTCTCAGCCGATCCCATTTTGTTTTCCAACGCTTTCGTTTATTTTTTTTTATCGCTCTGTCTTTCCAATATCCGACATTGTGTCAACAGATATTTTAGTCAGAATACTGCTTTTTGCGCAAAAGGAAATGTAGCGAACCCAGCTGGGATTCGAACTCTTCTCTCCGATTTCTCATTCCAGGCCGTCATCCATTAGAAAACCCGCACATAGGCCGATAGATTTGTTACCTGATGTTCATTTAAGGCACAAGAGTCACTCAAGATAGAGGGCTACTGTATGATGGTGTATGAGCGTAATAGAAAATATTAACCCTTTGAGCCCTGACCGGTGGTAGAGAAAATGACGTAATGCCCAACCACCGGTTGAACAGAGGTAGAGAAAAATGGCTTAATATCCAGCCACCGATTGAACAGAGGTAGAGAAAAATGGCTTAATGCCCAGCCATCGGTTGAATGGTGGGTAAACACTTGTAACTATTTTTATATCTATCGTGAACCATTACAAATACAAAGGCTTAATCAATATTTCTTACTTCTCTTTCCTTATTTCCTTCTCCTCCGTGGTCAAGAAAGAAAGACGACTTTTTTTCCCACTTCTTTTCTTTCTTTCATTCTTCACAAGCCTTGACCACCGGTTTAACGGTGGTAGAGAAAAATGACGTAATACACAGCCACCGTTCAACCGGTGGCTGGGCATTAAGTCATTTGAACTTGTAACTATTTTTATATCAGCCGTGTAACATTACTTGCGAATTTTGTTTCAAGAGCTCAGATAAAAAGGGCTCAAAGGGTTAATCAATATTTCTCATTTCATTTTCCTTATTTCCTTCTCATACGTGGTCAAGAAAGAAAGACGACATTTCTTTTACTGCTTCTTTTCATTCTTTCATTCCTTTTCGCTATTCTTTCTTAAACCTTCCATCCCTGACCACCGCTTTACCGGTAGTAAAGAAAAGAAAAGTAATGCCAGCCACCGGTTGAACGCTGGATAAACACTTGTAACTATATTTTATTATTATTATTATTATTATTATTATTATTATTATTATTATTATTATTATTATCTACCGTGGCACATTACAAATTTGCGAATTTTGATTCAGGAATGAAAAGGGCGCAAAGGATTAAGTGCGGTTTATGAGGTTATGTATTAAAGGTAATGGTTAAGGCAAGACTTGAATCGGCTTTGTCGTGATCGGGAAAATATCCTGCCGGGAAGACTCCACAATGCGACACTTCTTGGAAAGAAGCTATCCGAGTGGAACTTACTTAGCAGATGAAGATGAACGGGGAGTGGATGACTCATCACTGCGTACGAGGTATGATTGGTCATAGCTAAAAAGTTCAGTAACTGTGGAATTAAGCAGATAGATAGATAGATAGATAGAAAAGGAATGAAGGTAAAGACTAGATAGATAGATAGATAGATAGATAGATAGGAAGGAAGGAAGGAGATAAGGAATGAAGAGATAGATAGATAGATAGATAGATAGATAGATAGATAGATAGATAGATAGATAGGAAGGAAGGAAGGAAGGAAGGAGATAAGGAATGAAGAGATAGATAGATAGATACATAGATAGATAGGAACGAGACAAGGAATGAAGAGATAGCTAGCTAGCTAGATAGATAGATAAATAAGCAATGAACGTAAAGACATTAGATAGATAGATAGATAGATAGATAGATAGATAGAAAAGGAATGAAGGTAAAAACATTAGATAGATAGATAGATAGATAGATATATAGATAGATAGATAGATAGAAAAGGAAGGAACGTAAAGACGTTCGATAGATAGATAGATAGATAGATAGATAGGAAGGAGATAACAAATGAAGAGATAGATAGATAGATAGATAGATAGATAGATAGATAGATAGAAAACGAATGAACGTAAAGACATTAGATAGATAGAAAGATAGAAAGATAGATAGATAGATAAGGAATGAATAGATAGATAGATAGATAGATAGATAGATAGGAAGGAAGGAAGGAGATAAGGAATGAAGACATAGATAGATAGATAGATAGATAGATAGATAGATAGATAGATAGATAGATAGATAGATAAGGAATGAACGTAAAGACATTAGATAGATAGATAGATAGATAGATAGATAGATAGAAAAGGAATGAAGGTAAAGACATTAGATAGGTAGATAGACAGATAGATAGGAAGAAAGGAGATATGGAATGAAGAGATAGATAGATAGATAGATAGATAGATAGATAGATAGATAGATAGATAGATAGGAAGGAAGGAAGGAAGGAAGGAGATAAAGAAATGAAGAGATAGATAGATAGATAGATAGATAGATAGATAGATAGATCAAGTCTACCCTGCTATTCATTTAAGCCATAGCTGCGTGTAGTGGGGAGAGATAGTCGCGTTCCTTTACCAAGAGTAATTGAGCGAAAACGCGCGCAACAGACTGGTCTGGTACTTGAACTTTTTTCCCTAATTTCACTTTCTATACCGCTAAACATTACACTACTTCCACATTCTGAATCAAAAAGGCGCGTTTTTATAATTAATAAAATTATAGAACGGACACAAAGTCTACAAAGAAAATGTATTGATTGATTTAATTTTTACGGCTTATCAACCTCTGCAGCTTATATAAAGTCAAAAAATATTTTTAGATAGGAAGAAATTTTGGGCGGTAATTAAAGATTTTCCTGATAGGATTTCTACTAATTAACCCATAGCTGGGGAGAACAGGTGAATTTCTACTTTTCCCAATGGTATTGGTGCGTATTGGTACTCGGATCTTCCATTTTCAATGCCTCGCCGTTATCCATTACCACTCACAGATCCAGGCTTACAACGCCAAGTTACCCATTTAGATACTGATCAGATTCGACGTGGCTTAACTTCTGTGATCGCACGAGAACCGGTATTTCAACATAATATGGCCGTAATTTATTGAACAATTTATTGAAAGAAGTGTCATTGTCATGAAGACACACAACGACAACATTAATGTGAAATGTATGTTCCTGAGGGAACTAGATGTCCTACCAGGATTTATTACTGGATGACGCAATTTTGAATACAGACACAGAAAAGAAACTACAGAAACTCTAAGTTAGTATTGGAAAGGGAGAACAAAGGACTAAGTATAAATTGCAAGAAAACATAATGTATTGTTGCCAGTAAATTGAACAAATTACAAATTGAAATACCAAAATCAAATAAGCGGGAAAATTTAAATATCTGAGAAGTGTTTTAACACATAACGAAAAATTGTAACAGAGAAAGATGATTTCTAAAAAATAAGCAAAATATTAAGAAACAGGAAAATTTCGTTAGAAACATAAAAAGAAAAGCGTGCTGAACTGTTACACAATATCAATCTACCTGTATGCTAGTAAATACTGGACATCTCCTCACACATGAAGAAGAGACAATAAAACTATGGTTCTACCGGAGGATGCTGGGAAGACAAAAGAACTGAACGTTCGAGTAACGAAGAAGCTTGAAAGGAAAATTGAAATAAAGCGGAAAATTATACTCAGAAAAAAAAAACATTTCTAAGATACATAATGATAAAATAAGGCCTGGAAAAATTGCTACTCACGAGGCATACTGAAGGTAAGAGATTCACAAAGAAATCCTTGTGCAACATAGCAAGCTTGTGCACATGGACAGCATAAAACGTACGGTTAATGCTGAAAAGACAAACCTACAGCGCTACAACAGATAACAAGTTGAAATTCCAATAATTAAATACTTAGTATAGCCATAAAAACATGGCGGATTTACCATAAAACATGGCGGATTTAAAAATGGATAATGCAATGGAAATATTGTTCAATTATTGTGCAAAATTATATTATTTTATATGTATTTCTTGTATTGAATTTGTCATGCTATATTAATTAAAATATACTATTTATTAATTTATGTTATATTATTAATAGAATTATAATATTTTATGTTATATTTGTTTTATATTATTTTATGTTATTATTAAAGTAACTATTAAAGTAAATATTAATAAATGTACGTATTTATCCTTACCGGTAACATGACTCGAAATTTGATGAACGACGCAATCTTCAGATTTTAACTCAGGACCTGAAGATTGCGTTATGCGTGAAACTCCGAGTAGTGTTACCGATGAGGACAATTATATAAATAATTATGAATACTCCACAAATGTTTTAAAATGTGTATCTCTATCTATAAAAGGCAGGATGTGTGTGTGTGTGTGTGTGTGTGCGTGTGTGTGTGTGTGTGTAACGAATGCAAGGCCGCAATTTTCGACGGATTTGCACCAAAATTTACATGCACATGCTCCAAGTTAGCGCGAAGGGCAAGACCGACTTTGCATTTCGCAACTCCCATCGATAGTGGAAATAAGCTATTGGAGTAGAAGAGACAGCTACATATAACAGTTTCGACAATGAAAGGGTGTGAGCGAAATGCCAGCCTAGTTGAACGCTTAAATTCATAAAGTCTGGGAACCAGCGAAAGCAACTCCTCGGAGCAATTACCGTGAAAGTATTTGTAAAAAAGACAGAGGGAGGCAATGACACGTCTGTGAGAGAACGGCTGCAGACGAGATGCCAGATCAGGGCCAATTACATTGCATATCCGTCTCTGGATTTTCTTAAGAACCTTGAGACAAAGAGGCTCCAGACCATATATGTTAGCAATACTTCATGTAAGGGCGAATAGTTGATTTGTGTTTTTATTTTAATCTTATTGAAGACCCCGAAAAATATATGGCCTTAAACTGCTTTTTTTTTTTGTTTTTTTTTTTGTTTTTTGTAAGCTTCTACCTAAGTCCGGCTCTCGGGTTAACATTAGGTATCCTTGCTGTCGAAATAATAGTCATTACAGAATGGGCAATGAAAGTCTTTCTGTAAGACACATTATGGACACTGACCCTTCATAAAACTGCCTGCTCCTGAAAGAGACGATTTTCCAAGCCACAAAGCATTCCGCTTTAAAAGTCAACACGTTTGATTACAGCAGCAGCAGCAGCAAGAAGAAAATCACTAACAAAAGAATATGGCGGCCTGCAAGTTTTAATAGGAACGTTTAGTTTTCTTTGTTTCCCGCTTTTATTTTTATCTCATTACTGTCGGAGGATAAATCATTTTTCGTCCCTCGTTGGCCAATGACTCATCCTTTTGCCGGCAGTTTCTGCAACGTGGAATAAAAAATTAAAAAAAAATTGATGGGGAAAGGTTAAAAAAAATGCAAAACTGAATAACTAAGTTGATTATCGAAAGTAGTATTTTTTCTTTCTTTTTAATTTTTTTTTTTTTTTACACTCTCTATATGATTTAGACTCAGACATCGTCGTCATCATCATCACCATCATCACCATCATCGTCATCATTGTCTTCAACATCATAATCATCATCATCGTCATCATCGTCATCATCGTCGTCATCATGATTGTCACACCATCAGCAGCAGCAGCATCGTCGTCATTGTCTTCAACATCATCATCATAATCATCATCATCGCCGTCATCATGATTGTCACCATCATGATCATCAGCAGCAGCTGCATCGTCATCATCATCATCATCATCGTCATCGCCGCCATCATGATTGTCACCATCATCATCAGCAGCAGCATCATCGTCGCCATTGTCTTCAACATCATCATCATCATCGTCATCATCGCTGCCATCATGATTGTCACCATCATCACCATCATCACCATCATCACCATCATCGTCGTCATTGTCTTCAATATCATCATCATCGTCATCATCGCCGCCATCATGATTGTCACCATCATGATAATCAGCAGCTGCATCACCATCATCGTCGTCATTGTCTTCAACATCATCATCATCGTCATCATCATCGCCGCCATCGTGATTGTCACCATCATCATCAGCAGCAGCATCATCACCATCATCATCGTCATTGTCTTCAACATCATCATCATCGCCGTCATCATGATTGTCACCATCATCATCATCAGCAGCATCACTATCATCGTCGCCATTGTCTTCAACATCAGCAGCAGCAGCATCACCATCATCGTCGCCATTGTCTTCAACATCATCATCAGCAGCAGCAGCAGCTGCATCATCATCATCGCCGCCATCATGATTGTCACCATCATCATCAGCAACAGCAGCTGCATCGTCATCATCATCATCGTCATCATCGCCGTCTTCATGATTGTCACCATCATCATCAGCAACAGCAGCAGCTGCATCGTCATCATCATCATCATCGTCATCATCGCTGTCATCATGATTGTCACATCATAATCAGCAGCATCATCACTATCATCGTCGTCGTTGTCTTCAACATCATCATCATCGTCATCATCATCGTCATCATCGCCGCCATCATGATTGTCACCATTATCATCATCATCAGCTGCATCGTCATCATCATCATCATCATCATCACCATCGTTATGATGGTCATCATCACCATCGTCATAATCATTATCATCATAGTCATCATCATCACCATCTCTTTCCATCACTCTTTCATACAAACATACATTAACAATCTCTCATATTTCACTCCATATATATATATATACATATATATATATACCACCCCACTAAAAAATATTCAATCTCTATATATATATATATATATATATATATATATATATTAAGACCTTTTTATGCGTTCTTTTTATAGATACGAATATTTAAGTAAAGGTTCTGCTTATAATAAACAGTATTAACGACATTTACCGGCCTGAATGTCGGAGAAATTTTCATAGAAAATATGCGTCCTCCAAAAGGAATCGAACCTGTATCGGTTAGCAAGGTCGATTTTACTGTTTTTAAACTAAAATTCTCCATGATTTTCTCTCGCTCATTCATATCTGCTCAAAGTGTATCCAAATGTAAACAAATGATGTCACACATTCTGAAATGGACAAAGTCCGACAATTATTTTAAGACATTTTTATGTTATGTTCTTTTTATAGATAATATTTTATAAAGTAAAATCGACCTTGCTAACCGAACGATCCTCTGTGATGCAATCGGTAAAGGCACGTCAGGCTATATGACGTTCCGTATAGGATACAGGTTCGATTCCTGTCGGAGGACGCATATTTTCTATGAAAAATTCTCGGACATTCACGCCGCTAAATGTCGTTAATACTGTTTATTATAAGCAGAACCTTTACTTAAATATTTGTATCTATAAAAAAAACGGATGAACATAAAAAATGCCTTAAAAATAATTGTCGAACTTTGTCCATTTCATATATATATATATATATATATATATATATATATATATATATATATATATATTAGCATTGTTAAGGGAATACAAGGCACAAGATCCACTCAATGTAAAGGGTTATTGAATGATATTGTTGTGTAGACGTAAGGGCAGGAGCAAGATTTGCGGATTATGAGGATATGTAGAAAAGATAATCGTTGTTGACCCAAGACTAAGGTTGTAACGATCAGGAAAGCATCCTCTTGGGAGTTTGTTCTTAGGAAGAAGCTGTCTGAATGGAACATCCTTTTTCCCCATATGGAATAAGGATGGTTCGTCTCCGTGTACGCTATGGCATTTCTTAGCCTTTCAGGTCTGCACTGATGGAACTAGGGAATCTACAGGCCTTGAGTAACGAGAGGCTGATGACTTTTCGTCTGTATGGTGAGGGGTTGTGAAATTAGAAATTATTCATCAGTCATAAGGCCACCATTCTGAAGTCTATCAAAGCAGAATTATGATATGACTAGCCAAATCCCCGACTTAAGAACATTTCTCTTTAATAATAATTTAAAAGTAATTCAGCAGATAATGTTATTTTATTTATGGTAACTAGAGTTTTGGCGATTGCCTTATTCGGTTTGCGTGGTTCGATACTTTGCGTCTGAAAAATGGTGATTTTATCTCGGTCTTTAGGCTAAGAGCAAAGTGTAGTATCTGTTCTTATCAGCTGATCTGATTTTTTTCTTTTTCATTCTCTCCCCTTCTACCTCCCCTTCTTCCTTCCTTCCTTTCTTTTACTGAAACCAAGTGGTGTATTTTCCCTCTCTTTCTACGTGATGAATTCATTATTTGTGTGGTATTGGCAGGACGTAACTGTCGTGCGAACTAACAAAGGGAAGTTCCAACTCAATTATAATAGGGCCTTTTTATGTTTGGAGCCCCCGCTGTTAGTCTCGAGGCCCTCGACAGAACTCAGAGACGAATATGCTATGTTGTTGGTCCTGATCTGGCATCTCGTCTGCAGTCACTTTCTCACAGTCGTGCCGTGGCTGTCCTCTATGTATTTTACAAGTATTTTCACGGTAGCAGCCCCGACGAGCTACTTTCGCTGGTTCCCAAACTGCATGAATTTAAGCGTGCTACTAGGATGGCATCTCGGTCCCGCCTTTTCATTGTCCAAACGGTTAAAAGTAACCGTCTCTTCTACTCCAACAGCTTCTTATCTCGCACTTCACGACAGTGGAACACCTTTCCTCTTACTGGCTTCCCTGATGGCTATAGTCTTTAAATATTTAAATGTAATGTCAATCGACATCTTCTGATGCCTTGATCGAGTTCTCCGTCCTTCTCTGTATCATTTACTCAATCACCCCTCTTTTCTCTTGCTCGCACTCTCTGTAACCCCCTTCCGTGCTAGTGGCATTCCCGCTTTGCTTGGGGTGAAATGCTTAAAAAAAAATTATATTCCTCTCTTTTCTTGCGGTTTTCACACTTGAAGAAGACTGTAGAATAAATCGGCTGAAATGGTCCTGTAACGACAAAGTCAAAGAAAAAGAATGCTTTTAATCTTTCGAAAAAAGTTTCAGCTAATTCTAATGAAGGTTTTGTAAGAATTAAGACCGAGTGGAGGTTTCAACTTTCTCTTTACTAATTGCTCACCTAATACAAGGCCTAAGAACCACTCAAGGAAAAGGGTTAATAAAATAGGTTGTTGTATGAACGTACGAATTGGAGGTAAGAAATTGAGATGATGATATGTAAGAAAGATAACGGTTTCTCCCAGATACGAAGAGGTCAAGATTGTAGTGACCGGGAAAGCGCCATCTCGGGAGTCTATTTCGCAACGTTGCAGTGGTTGTTGAGAAGAAACGATCCGAATGGATCTTCCTTCTAGTCAGTGGAATACGAAGGAAATGGGGTTGATTCGTCCCAATTTCTCTGGAGGGTCTAAGCTACAAGGTCAGAACTGGTCGAATTAATGAATGTACAGTTCACCGTTATCTTTTCCTGCATATTCTTATAAACTGCAGTTCTTACTCCTTACTCTTACTGCTCTTGAAAAAGCCTCCTTCGGTAACCCTCTTCATTCAGTGGCTCTTGGGTCTTGTAACAGGCGAACATTTGTAAAAAAGTAAATGAAAGAAAGCTCCTTAGAACATTTGCCATGGAAATAGCGATAGAATAGCGAGAGACTTCGATGTTTCGTGAATGGGAAAAGGGTTGTAGGGAGGGGATTATTTCATCACCCATAAGCTCCAACCTAGATATGGCAGCAATACTCCATTTTGTTGGTATATCAAATTGGATGTGTGCTCATATTATACCAGTCCGTTTTATCAATGCCCTTATTTTAAAATACAGACATTTTTACAAAAGAAATTAATCACCAAGGGAACAATTATAATTTATAATAACAGTTCTGGGATCTTGTTTAGGCAAGAAACTGTCGAACATTTTGTGCGAGCTTATAAATTTTCGTTTTCTCGGGTGAACACGTGTTATTGGCAATTTGAACACAGACAAGAGAGAGAGTAAGACATGGCTTATCGAACCTCTGTATGGAGGAGAGATGCAGCTACATGTATCAACAGGCAGGGAATCAACTTTGCTACATTGCTAGCAAGCCAACTGAGCTGATGAGGCAATGTGACTGTTAGTAGGAAATAATCAATAGTTAAAGGAGATGTATTCTGTTGGTTTTGCTTCCTGCATCACAGGAGAAGCAGAATTGCCGAATGCCGTCTCATTATTAAAAGCATATATATATATATATATATATATATATATATAAGGAAAAGAACAAATGGAGTAAAAAAAAACAACGGTTCGTAGATCTGACATTTAATTGTTAATCAAGACATACCCAAAAGTATATTGTTAAGACTGACCTTATGCCCTACCCCTTTAACATTCGGAAAACAGGCAACGATTTCCTTTTAAACTTCTCTAAAAAAATCATTTTATTTATCACCAGTTACCAACCATCTTCTGAGGATGTGCAGTCATAGTATTGAAACATGAAAGCTTTTGCGTAGCAATTTAAAATGTTTTTTTATCATAATCTCTTATAATAAAATTATAATATAGATATATATGTGAAAAGTGTGTGTATATAAATATAAATACACACACACACACATATACATATATATATATATATATATATATATTATATATATATATATATATAATTATATATTATATGCGCGGTACTTATTAGAAAGCACTCAATATCAGTGATAGAGCTAACATATTTGGTTGGATTGATGTGAGTATGTGACCCTGGCTTTCACGCTTTTGCGATCGTCAGACAAACTCTAATATACATACACACACACACACACATATATATATATATATATATATATATATATATATATATATATATATATATATATATATAGTCAAACCTAGTGAGCCAGACAAACCTACCCAGGTTTCACCTAAGCGGATCATCAGGGAAATCAAAAAATTCCAAGGTTTTTCGAGACGAGTATAGTTATATATATATATATATATATATATATATATATATATATATATATATATACACACACGCTTTTTCCGTATTTGTAGCAACGTCGACACAAAGCCATCTTTCTTGAGGAATATATTGATAATCGAAATTAACATCGATCTCTTAAAAGATAATCAAAATGCAATTCTGGTTTGCTATGAGAGTTCATTCTTTTTAATTTAACTCTTTCATTACAAACCCCCATATGGAAGTACCTAGTATTTTTCATGTTGACTTGTTCTTACATCGTCTTAAATATATAATTTATAAATTTTATATATCAGAATAATTTTATGAATATTTATGCCATAGTGAAACACGTCACCAATTTTTTTTACACTTTGACATATATTTTCCTAAGACACATTTTCCACTTTGATAAATATTTTCCTAAGACACATTTTTAACCTTTGACATATATTTTCTTGAGACACATTTTTCCACTTTGACAAATATTTTCCTAAGACACATTTTTCCACTTTGACAAATATTTTCCTAAGACACATCTTTATATAAATAATTTCCTAAGACACATTTTCCACTTTGATAAATATTTTCCTAAGACACATTTTTAACCTTTGACATATATTTTCTTGAGACACATTTTTCCACTTTGTCAAATATTTTCCTAAGACACATTTTTCCACTTTGACAAATATTTTCCTATGATACATCTTTATACTTTGACATATAATTTCCTAAGACACATATTCCACTTTGATAAATATTTTCCTAAGACACATTTTTCCACTTTGACAAATATTTTCCTAAGACACATTTTCCATAAAATTTTCCTAAGACACATTTTTAACCTTTGACAAATATTTTCTAAGACACATTTTTAACCTTTGAATATATTTACTTTGACATATTTTTTCCAAAATATATTCCTAAGACATATTTTTCCACTTTGACAAATATTTTTAATTTTCCACTTTGATAAATATTTTCCTAAGACACATTTTTAACCTTTGACAAATATTTTCCTAAGACACATCTTTATACTTTGACATATATTTTCTTAAAATCTTTGTGGATGGTGAGGAAGTGATGTAGAAATAAAACAGCCCCGGTTAAAATGTACATCGAAAGATAATAGATACAGATATGGTCAATTTTTAGTTTTATCTTTTGACGACCTAAATTTTTAAATCTTAAGCATAGCTTTTCTTATTCATCATTTTATCATTTTTAGGTCAATTGTTATAAGGCTTATTGGTTTTAAATTTATTAAATTTACAACATTATATCGATAGCTATTTTTTCACAATGTTGGATAGCTATTTTTTCACGATATAGGACTCTGAAATTTGTGTATTTATTAAAGCGAACATAGATTCTCATTGAAATATATATAGTCATCCACATATAACCCTGTTTCACAGATCATCAGTGCGCCTAGACATCCAGTTAATTCAAGCCGGGATCGAAACTCGACTGATTTGGGATCAGACCAAGACTCTATCCCTAAGCTATCGGTGCAAGGCAAAGTAAGTGAAATTTTAACGTATTAGACACGTGGTGTGTACAAACGGGGGAGTAATCGGAGAGCCAAGTTCGAATTCCAGTTGAATCCATTACATTCACTTACGTGCTAATACCCTTGGGAAATGTATGAATCCCTCCTCCATGGGAAATGGCATATAGCATTGGTTGGCAGAAAGAAATGGCAACCTACTCCGGGAAAAATCTGCCTCGTCAGTCATGTATCGAAAGATACATGATCGTCTAAGCGTGTATCACGTATGGCATATAACTGACTGAGTACAAACGTTTCTAGCCAAGAATGCTCAATTAATTACTGAAGATTGTTGCATATATATATATATATATATATATATATATATATATATATATATATATATATATATACAATATATAAAAGAGCCTGTGCCACGCCAAGAAATTTTTCTCGCTTGAGTCAATCCTTCAAATCTAAAATCAACCATTCGCCCTTGCATGGAGTATTGCTACCATATATGGTGTGCAGCCCCTTCTGTTTGCATCACGGTCCTAGATAAAATCCAAAGACGGATATGCAATGTAATTGGCCCTGATCTGGCATCTCGTCTGCAGTTGCTCTCTCACAGACGTGCCGTTGCCTCTCTTCTGTCTTTTTTACAAACACTTTCACGGTAACAGCTCCAATGAGTTGCTTTCGCTGGTTCCCAGACTTCATGAATTTAAGCGTTCAACTAGGCTGGCATCTCACTCTCACCCTGTCACTGTCGAAACTGTTAAATGTAGCTGTCTCTTCTACTCTAATAGCTTCATATCTCGCACCTCTCGCCTGTGGAACTCCCTCCCCTTTTCCTGTTTTCCTGATAGCTATAATCTCCAACTATTCAAATGCAATGTCAATCAACATCTCCAGATGTCCTGATTTATCCCCTATCCTTCTCTTCATCATTTCCTCTATCACTCCTATTTGCTCTCGTTCCAACTCTCTGTGACCCCTTGAGTGCTAGTGGCTTCCCGCCTTGCTTGGGATTGAACTGCTTTAAAAAAATGTCTATATTCAGCACTGGAATGAAACACTTTTCCTGGAACAATTACGGTTGAAAGTAAATTATATAGACCCCCCACCCACCCAAATAGTTATTATTTTGCATCAGTAGATAATCTGCCTTCGTCGGGTGTAAAGATAAATAAACATAGTAATAAAAAAGACACATGGGCTAGTGGATAAAAGCGTTTTTTGGGTTCCAGTGACTTGACCCAAAGAATTGTGAGTTCAATACCTGGAAAACTATACTTAGCCGACGCGTTTCTTCAAATCAATATAGGATTTATTACGCTATAACAGCTTTCATCGCCGCCTACACCCAGTCCTCAGGGTCTTATTACGACGTTTTAATCCTGGCGCTAACTCTGCGCTAGTCAATGCTTAAGTGAAGCCGAATTGGTTGTTGGTCGCTAGCCGATTTGATCAACACCAACTATGCCCACGTTGTGTTCTCGTTCTCAGAGCGATGTAACATCGAATGTCGTAGTCTCGTAGTGCTGGTTCCATGCGTGGCGGGTGCTATATTATGAAAAAAAAAATCTTTACAACAAAACATAAAACGTAACATTCATGGGGTTAATCTTCAATTGGTTTATATAGCTCTTTGTACAACAAAAATTAACCCACCCGCATCAATCTCTATAGAGAATCTGGACCTTGTCTATAATTCTGAAGGGCTGGATTCAAAGTCTTGGAAATCTGGTGGCGGCTGACGAGGATTTCAGAGTTTCTCTAAACGGGTTCTCAGCCCAAAGTCTCCGAGCTCCCCAAAGTCATCTGCTTATATGCACTTCGGCCCCAAACTGGGGTGGAACCGAAGGGTTCTAGGGATTCGGTGATTCCACAATGTTGATTAATTCCAATAAATGTTTTCTTTGCTCCCTATTTCTGTTTTGTTAATTAACTTTCCTAATTTGAAGAATTATCCCCCTTCCTTGGGAGTAGTGACAGGGATTGCTTCTGCCTTAACTCCAACCTACTTCATTTTACATCTCGCACTGCTACTCCGCACACGCAGAGCTAAATTCTGTCCATTCCTCCTTAATGTTTGGTATTATAACTTTTTCCACTTCTCAGGGCTGGCATAACTCTCTTTGTGACAAATCTGATTTTTAAAGTGCGTAGAAGAAAAGGCGTGGTTTATTCTCCTCATTAATTTCAATTCCCTAACATCTTTTCCTGGAGCCACTTGTCTAGAGAAAACACAAACCAGATCACCTTCGCATTTTAGCCTTCCGAGCGATAGATAAAAATTATTTCCCAATTTGTTTTCGTCAATGAAAATATATTTGTTTACCTAAATTCTCCATAAAGACACGATGTTTTCCTTCCTTGGGCTGATCGGTGTCTTAGTTAAAACATGAGTTAGATCACCTGCCTGTTATAACGGATCGATTTTCACAATCCTATTCCTCGCAGCAGGTTAATTCTCTATATTCTTATAGCAATTTGTTTTCGCTAACGAAAAATATAATAGCCGTCTGCTTCTCTTTCGTCATGTGTTTTTCTAATTTTCTAAGAAAGATATAAGGCCATTTCCAAATTTGATTTACCCGCATGCCAGATTTTCGATAGATAAAAACGTAAACTCTTATCGTTCCAATTCGCAACCCAGATGGCCCTTTCTTCACCTTTTGGGGATTAACCCCTTTTCTGCTGGAAATTAATGTTTATCACAGTCTCAGTGTCACATGCTGTACGTGTTTATATACACTGAGGACATGGTGCCATTGTTTTATCAAGGCTTGCATATTTGTAAACGTTCATGAATGTTCATTAGGTGGTTGGAAGGAGAGTCAAAGCATGTAGAGGGCGCAAAGTCTGGTGAAAAGTAAAGAGAACAAAGGAATATTCAATATTTTTTAAATGAATATTGTTTAGATCGTGATTAGATTGTCATGGTATGAGATGAACCTATGTGCTATAAATATGCCCTGTGTGAGTATAATTTCGCTCTACCGAAAACTTATTTTCATTTTTCTCCACTTTTTTAATTCTTTATTTTTTTTAATCTTTAATTTTTTTTTTCTTCCCCTACTAGTCAGTGTGTTTGACCATAGTAACACATTTTTGTCCCAATCATTCTAACCTATTTGATGGTTTAGTTAGAAATCCCGGTTCGAAAGAAAAATCAGAAAAAAAGGGAATATTGAATGTCTTCTCATGATCTTGTTGGCCGAATCTTCTTGCTTGATAAATTCTCTGAACTTGGAATTGTTTTCGCCGTTTTTTTCTCCTGTTGTTCTTAATTTTATTGAAAGCACGCCTCCCAAGCCCACTATTTGGTGGGGGCGGAGGATTGGCCCATGATTCTCTCCACTACCAGGTCGATCCTTGGACTTAAGGTAAGCCGTACATACACTTGTTATCATGAGGGAAAGCGGGCAAATCACTTGGGGTGAAACGCTTAAAATATATATATATATATATATAAATATATATATATATATATATATATATA
Organism: Acanthosepion pharaonis; assembly: GCA_903632075.3. Taxonomy (NCBI): domain Eukaryota; kingdom Metazoa; phylum Mollusca; class Cephalopoda; order Sepiida; family Sepiidae; genus Acanthosepion; species Acanthosepion pharaonis. The sequence continues at coordinate 4,921,191 of CAHIKZ030001979.1, forward strand.
TATATATATATATATATATATATAATTGATTTAAGATATATAATCCGGTTTATTATAATATTTTTATTTTAAATCAATTAATGTAAAATTAATTTATTATATTTAAATTTCTATTTAAAATATGTTTTTTTAATTTACAATTTAATGATGTTTAAAAATGGAAACTAAAAGCGAATTTAATTTTCTAATTAAATTAAAGACATTAAAATTTCATCTAAGAACGAGTTCTGGATTATATAAAATTACTGATTTTTCAAAATTTATTTCATGTTTCATATAAATCGACTTTCATACAGGGGTGTCTGCATATTCATTATGTCTGTATTATATATTTTTAGTTACGTTTTATATATATATATATATATATATATATATATATATATATATATGATATATATATATTTATTTATATTTTTCAATATACTTATATATAGTCTTGAATGTTGAATGTTGAGAAAGTAATAATTCTTCAAGAAAGGTGAGACTGGAAAATAAAACAGGAGCGAAGATTTATATTTTCATAAGATTAAAGTTTTTTCGTCCTTTGAGGGACTTTATCAAGACAATCTAGGATTTATTAGGCTGCGAGTGTTTATATATACAGAAGCGAGGATGTTATTGGTTCATCAAGGCTTGTCAATTCGATAACGTTCTTGAATAATAATCAGATAGCTGAAAAGTCTGTCAAAGCTTTTTTTACCAATTTAGGGAGTATATATTAATTTATTGTATGTTCAAAATAATGACTTCATAATCTTCGTGTATTTTAAGCTTAAATCGCAATTTATTTTTTTCATTTTTTGTATTTTGAGATTCTTGATAAAATGCAAAGAAGAATCTGATTCGTTATTGATCCTGATCTTTCGGTCAAATCACTGGGTTAATTCAAACAACGCTTTTATCCACTTGGGGGCATCAGTGAATGAATTTTGGGGACTTAAGAACCTAATGTCCCCATCATAATTTTTACCAGAGCTCATATTGCCATTTTTGTTGGTATTATTGCTTTTGTATAGTTCTCTGTCTTACTGGTTCCTAAATTGTATCCATGTCTATGCTTGGCTGGATAGGAGATTTTTGTGGCTTATTGTTGTGAGTTGAATACCTGGCTACAGCAGAGGCGACTTTATCAAGGCAGTGTAGCTGCACGCGTTTATATAAACATAGTCGAGAATGTCATTGGTTTATCAAGGCTTGTAAATTTGAAAACATCCACGAATGTTCCTATGGAGGACACAAAATATCCTAATTTAAAGTCTGGTGAAAAGTAAAGTTTTCGACTAATATTTAATATATATTTTTTAATCCGAACAGCATTTATTATGCTGCTTGTGTTTATATCAAGGCGAGGATATTATTGGTTTATGAAAACTTGTAAATTTGATAAAGTTCCTGAATATTCATTAGGTAGCTGAAATGTCTGTCAAAGCTATTTTTTTAAACAATTAAGGAAGTATATATTAATTTACTGTTTGTTCAAGATAATGACTTCATAATCTTTGTGTATTTTAAGCTTAAATCGCAATTTATATTTTCATTTTCTTTTTTTTTTGTATTTTGAGATTCTTGATGAAATGCAAAAAATCTGCTTTGTTATTGATCGTTGGAATTTTGAACCAAATCCTTTATTTCGTCCACTGGGGTAGATTGTTCTAGTTCCACGTGCTGTATCTTTTCTGGTTATTTAGGAGTCAGTTATTTCCCTTTAGTAACTGAACTGTCTACGTTTTGTTCACCTCTGCTGTGATCAGGTATTGAACTCACAACTCTTTTGTTCAGGCCACTGGATTACTTTAACCAAGGCTTTTATCCACTTGGGAACATCAGTGAATGGATTTTGAGGACTTATGAGCCTAATGTCTACATCGCTAATTTTTACCAGAGTTCATATTGCAATTTTTGTTATTATTATTGCTTTTTTATAGATCTCGGTATTACTGGTTTCCCATATTGTATTCATGTCTATGCTTGGCCGGATAAGAGATTTTTGTGGCTTATTGTTTTGAGTTCAATACCTGACCACAGCAGAGGCGACTTTATCAAGGCAATGTGGGATTGATTATACTGCACGTGTTTATATACACATAGGCGAGGATGTCATTGGTTTATCAAGGCTTCTAAATAAGAAAACATCCACTAATGTTCCTCGGGTGACTGAAAGAACAGTCAAAGAATATGGAGGACACAAAATATCCTAATTTAAGTCTGGTAAAAAGTAAAGTGTGAGACTAATATTCAATATATATTTTTTAATCCAAGCGATATTTATTATATAAAAAAAATAGAAAATAAAAAATTATTGAATTCATGGATTTTTATTTATTAATCCAACATGTTTTAACATTTAACACCGCCTTAATTTTAGTGTTGATAAAAATGCTAACCTAACTGGCAGAAAATTTACACTGGACATAGGAAAAAAACAGGAAAAGGTTATCATTTCACATTTCGATGAAAGGGCACCTTAAACGAGAAAAGAAAACTACCTCTAATTAATAAAACTTCATTTGGGCTATAGTTAAGCTTAGTAATATATTCAATAAGAACATAAAATTGGAAGCTACAGCTGCTCTGATAATCTACAAACACCTAATAAAAAACAAAAAATAATAAGATCTTGAACAAACCCCCAGGCAAAACGTTGCTTAACTGCTCTTGTTAAATCAGACGAAAAAAGGAAAGTTTATGCAACAATCTGAAACCCAGAAGACTGCCCAGCAGAAAATAAATGTTCTACATTCAGGCAACCAATGTACTATTTCATCCACAGAGAGCCTCAGGGTAATTTGATATCCCAAAAGTTTAAAGAATAATTTTTTAAAGTTGGCAGCATAAGTGCTCCCACAATAATATAAACAAACAGTGAGGGACTTCACTATCAAAATATTTTTGGCACCTGAAGGAAACAGACGTCAAGACACCAAGTGTTAAATGGAAAATCATTGACAACCAGAATAATAAAGGTTGGGATGACCCATATATTTATATATCCATATAAAAATTATACATCATTAAATATAAATATAATAATATATAAATAATATATTAAATAATATATATATTAATATTTTTATAGGCATCATCAGATTTTTGGTTTGAATTATTAGATAAAAAAAAAAATTTTATTTATTGTTGTTTAACAAATAAATCATAGATTTTAGGAATAATTAACTGTAAACATGCATACTAATAACACAAATAAGAATAGAAATTAGTAGAAAAATGATTTAATATAAGAAAAAGTATATATATATATATATAAATATATATATATTTTTATATTTTTTTTTATATATATAAATTTTATTCATAATAAAATAAATAAATCTATATAGACAATCAAATAGACGATGGAAATAATCTTCCGTTTCATTTTGAATCAATCCCAGACTTGACACCTTGAAAGTATCTCTATAACATCAAATAAACACCCTAAACTACAGACAACCCAATTTAGAAAATTCACCAAGCTGTTACCATATTTCAATTTGAAAAGTATTTTTAATTCAGATATATGTTATTCCACAATGGATTTCGCTTGAGGATGGAATCGCCCATTTTACTTTCAACTCAATTTAATTTGATTATATTGATTATTTTTCGGCTCTAGTTTTGAAACATAGACCTGCCTAGCGATTTGGAATATATTTTAAATAAATATATATATATATATATACTTTTGTATCGAGCACTATATATATAAATATATATATATATATAATATATATATATATATATATAACTTTAGTTCCTTCCTATTATATATATATTTTATTCACCTATATATATATATATATATATATATATATATATATATATATATATATATATATATATAGATATATATATATATATTTATAAAAACGATAGACAAGGTACTACTTTATTCTTTTTATTTAATATTTATATATATATATATAGCTTTTATTTTCTGGACAATATATATATATATGTCCGAAAAAAAATCAAATATATATATATATAAAATATATATGAATAAATAGACAAAAAATAAAAACTGACCAATTAATTTTTTTCAAAAGAACAAAGATAGTTCAAATGATTTATTTACGTTGCCAAACCGACTTTTTTATATAAAAAACCAAATGTTTATGACGCCCATTGGTTTATCAAGGAACACATTTTTTCAGATTTGATAACGTTGAAACATACTGGTAGAAAACACGAATATATCAAAACATATGGACGCAAAAAAAAGTGACAAAAATCAAAGTCTGTTAATAAAAAGTAAAAAAGCCAATATTAACAATATATATATATATATATATATATACCGTATTATATAAAAATATATATATATATGAATATATATATATATATATATATATATATATATCATTGATAAAATGGCTAAAAATAGCTAATATGCCGGAAATACAGAACAATTTATTCCATTGGAATCTTTGTAAGAAAAGAAATTCATCAGAACCAAGAAAAATTAAAAAAAGAAAACACCTTGTCTGTCGTTTTAATGAAATATATATATATATATATATATATATATATATATATATATATATATATATAAGTATAGACAATCCTTAAAAAAAATCCATTCGGTTATAATTTATAACAGTCAATATTTTCAAATATTCATCTCTTTAACTTAATTCTTCCCTTTTTCCTTTCTTTTCTTTTCTCCCTCTTTTCTCTCTCTCTCTCTCTCGCTCTCTCTTACTCTCTTTCTATCCCCCTTTTTTTAAACCTTATATTGAAATTTTTATTGATCTTTCTTCCTTTTTTAATATAATTTTTTCCTTTCCTATTTTTTTTTTCTTTTTTTCCTCTCCTTTTTTTTCGTTTTGTCTGGACAAATTGACTCCATTTATTAAGAAAACTTCGGTCAGAAGAGATGAATATTTTCAAATATTCATGAAATAAATTATAACCGAATGGATTTTTAAGGATCGTTTGTAATTATTATTATTATTATTATTATTATTATTATTATTATTATTATTATTATTATTATTCTCTGTTCCATACATTGAGATCTCTTTGGATTAATGTCCTCCTTGGAATTAGCAATTATCAATTATATATATATATATATATATATATATATATATATATATATATATATATATCACTCTTTCAGTCGTGTAATTATGAGTTCAGCTAATGTAATATATTTCTATATTGTTGATGAATAAAACTTTTCTCTGTATTATTAATGTCCCCTCTATAATTTACAACATACGTTCATTCAAGAAGTTCATAATTTTCCTTTCAATGAATAATTATATATTCATTTCAAGTTTTCATTGAATGTTTATTGTAACGAAGATTGGCTGTTATGTTATTTTTTTCCGTAGTCCGACAATATTTTACATAATTGTAACACTATAAGAATTTTTGTATTTGGGTCTATTTGGGAATTTTTGTATAAGGGTCTATGCATTTTCGGAGATCCGAGGTGACTAACACAGGATTAAGTGCCATACGTGATACACGTCAGTGCGATCATGTTTCTTTCGATACCTCCCTCTCTCTTCCTTCTTCCTTCCCTTCTTCCTCTCTCTTGTTCTCTTCTTCACATCCCTTCTATCTTCTTTTCCCCTTTTCTCCCGCCCCTCTCTCCATATCACCTTCTTTCCTCTCTCTCTCTCTCTATATATATATGATGGAGTTCGAAAAAGCATGGTCCTTGCTGGGACCGAGACACTTCACTTACTCAAAGTCATTTTAAACCCTAGTCTGAGAAAGCCATTGTATAAAGCTGACAATACAAGCTGTCCATATGAAAGTCTTAATTTAACGGGACTATTACTAATAAATCTAAATTCTTGGATACGAGACAAAACCGCCAGCGATGAGTATGAATGGTAAGTCAAAATGTGTTTTGGTGTAATGAAAATTATAGTATGTTTGGGTCAGTGATTGTGGTTAGTGAAGTTAAATGTAGGATAGTTAAAAACCAGCCATTTTCACATCCCCTCATGTCCTTGTGCCACATTTTCTGTAAAATAAATATTGGATTAAAGTGTAGTATCTGTTCTCCTTATCTCTAATAGTAATGGTAATATTAGCCATTTCCTTAGAAAGAAATATTTGATATTCATTGACCAAAAGTCTAGTACTAGTTTCGGCTTAAATTTAGAAAATCTTTCTATTAAAACAATTTTTTTTAAGAAAATAGGCTTCTCAAGTGTATCAGCTGTTATAATTTTTTTCCAATATTGATGGGGGATTTCCTTCTTAACCTTTTATTTGAAGTAATGTGGAACATTAAAATCTCCATTATGTCATTATTTTCTCTTCAAGTTAAATGTGCTATCCATTTTTGGCT
>CAHIKZ030001979.1:4935000-4975000 GCA_903632075.3 Acanthosepion pharaonis
ATTCGTTCCTTCCAGCCATTTCTGCCAGACATCGCTGTCAGCATGTCCTCCAGATGGCATCCAGGGTCTACAAGTTAATCAATGAAGGTGTGATGAGGTCTTCCAAACGATCTTTTGCGTTGCAATGGGTTCGATAGGAGGGGTTTTTACTTCCAGGAGTGACAAGCTAGCCGAAGCCTTCCCTTCACTGATTCTCCTGATTCGTTCCTTCCAGCCATTTCTGCCAGACATCGCTGTCGGCATGTCCTCCAGATGGCATCCAGGGTCATCTACAAGTTGCTTAATGTGGGTGTGATGAGGTCTTCCAAACGATCACAAGTTCTGACTTACTTCTCCAGGAGTGACAAGCTAGCCGAAGCCTTCTTTCTCTCTCAGCGAAACTGAGATAGGAGGAAGGTGTCCATACAGGCATTACTTTGTTGGGTGTTTCTTCCAGGTGATGTCCAATGCCACTCGTAATATCCTTGTGTATGTTCCGTCAAGTGATGTGATGGCAGTAGTACTCCATTTTCAGCCTAACCTGGTTCTTATAAAGGTAGAGGATACCATGAGGAGTCAGATATTTACTGAAACGGTACAGGTAGCCGATCATTTTACCTGCATATTTAGCGATGGAGTTCCTCTTGAGGTCGGGTGTGGTTCTGAGGCCCAATATTCTCCCAAGGCACGGTGCCTTCTTGTTCATCAACATCCGCACGTTAATTTCAAAACAGGAGCTGCGATGCTCCAAAATGGCCACCCGAAGCACATGAAATCCCTCAGTCTAACCTCTATAGGATTTAGCAAATTTATTTTATGACTTTGTAGCAAAACACATGTTTACGTTGGAATATTTTACCACAACACTGCATGATAAACTATATCAGTCATCAGGTCAACAAACCATCTCGGATTCTCCTGGCTCGTTCCTTCCAACCATTTCTGCCAGACATCGCTATCGGCAGGTCCTCCAGATGACATCCAGGGTCGTCTACAAGTTGGTCAATGTAGGTGTGATGAGGTCTTCCAACCGATCTTTGCCGCGCAATAGGTTCCATAGGAAGGTGTCACTCACAAGTTCTGACTTACTTCTCGGGGAATGACCAGCTAGCCGAAGCCTTCTCTCTCTCTCAGCGAAACTGGGATAAGAGGAAAGTGTCCATACAGGCGTTTCTTTGTTGGGTGTTTCTTCCAGCTGATGTCCAATGCAACTCATAACATCCTTGTGTATGTTCCGTCAAGTGATTCTTCTGGGTGTTTCATCAGTGTCCATGTTGTTGAACCGTAGAGCAAGACAGATTCTACCTTGGCCTTAAAGAAGTCCCTCTAAAGTTTGGCAGAAAGGGAGGACTTCCAGATAAAAATATTGTTTTTTTGTCAAGTCGATTGGACCGAAAAAATTCAGCACGCCCTAGTATCTCGTTATTTGCTTATTTTATAAAGTTATCTCAGACCAAAGGAGAATGTTTTAAAAAATTGAAAAGATATAGAGAATAGAATAAATAATCAAAAATAATAAATAATGCAAATTAAAAACCTTAACAACAAATAACGTAATAGATTAACCTTAAACAACAAAAAGTAACAGATAAGATATGGTTTCCACAATACCCTTAATCTCCTAGTTGCCTATAGAGAGAGGTCGCATCAGGGGTACTTACAAATGCTCTGTAGATCACTTTTGGCATGAAAAAGTCGGGATACTATATGGATTCCTATACTCACGCTGCCTATATATATGAAACAAGTTCATAAATTCAAAATCTAAAATATTTTCTGGCTTTAAATAACCTGCAAAGGGTTGATAAGCCGTATACAACGAACTAATCAATCAATCGTACGTTTCTTAGATTGCAGTTTTATTTGTTCAAACCTTTCATGCGAGGCACTCAGATACCTTTATCTATTAATGGATCGTCTTGCTTCAACTTGGTTTTGAAATAGGTTCTGTCGTCACCGTCTTTGTTGTTTTGTTGCTTATCTTTTTTCTTCTGAGAGATATTTCCATTTCACTGTTATATTAAACACAACATTTTAGCATGAATCAATAATGAGCAAAAGGCGTTTTTATATAACACCAGGAGTAATCAAAGGATCATAGATACCACTGAATGTCTAAAAATATATAAAGGGAAAGGATTAATTAAATTGTTCATTGGCCTCTATTTTTAGTTGTGAATTGTTTATCTTCGCTTTATTGAATCTCAATATATTGTTTCAATGCATCTCACTATTAAAACTTTCTAAAAAGTGCTGGAAACTTTTGCGCCCACCATATTTGCTGATAGTCATCTTTGTATCACCTTTTATAAAAGGTAGCAAGCAACAAAATCAAGTCAGATCAAGCAGTGTTTTTTAAATAAATGTTTGAAATGACTTTGTATATTTCATAAAATTGTAATTTTCTAATACTTATACAAATGAAACAGAAACCAAAAAATACTTCAAAATAAGATGAAAAAATATAATATAACAAATGGTAATTTCTGTCTGAATGTCTGGGAATATATGAGTAATTACTTCCCTTACTTGTTTTAATAATCTATAAAAGTAAAATATTTCACTGCATTTAGACAAACATAACTCCCAAACATAATGAACCGTTTAATTAATCAGTTCTTGTACTCCTATGTTTCTTATATTGCAGTCTTATTTGTTCAAGCCTTTCATGTGAGGCACCCCAATACCTTTGTCTATTAAGTGATCGCCTTGCTTCAACTTGATTTTGAAATAGGCTTTGTTGTTCTGTTGCTAATCTTTTTCTTTCAAGAAATATTTCCATTTCACTGTTATATTAAACAAATAGAATTTTGAACATGAAAAGATATTGAGCAAAAAGTGATTTATATATAATATCAGGAGTAATTAATAAATGATAGATACCAATGTCTAAAAAATATAAAGGGAAAGGATTAATTAAATGGTTCATTGGCCTCTATTTTTAGTTCTGAATTGATTATCTCTGCTTTATTGAATCTCAATATATTGTTTTCTGACTTTTATTTCAGTGCATCTATGATGAAAATATGATCGACGTTGATTCGACCTTGCTAACCAGACACAAACTTTGTAGCTAATCCGGTATAGCACGTCAGGCTAAATGACGGTTCCGTATAAGATACAGGTTCGATTCCTGTCGGAAGACACAAACTTTTCTTTAAGATTTCTCGGACACTCAGGCCTATCGTTAATACTGTTTATTATAAACAGAGCATTTACTTAAATATGTGTGTCTATATAAATAACGTATAACAATAAAATGTTTAAAATAATTGTCGTACATAGTCCATTTCAAAATATATGACGTCATTTGTTTACGTTAGGATACGCTTGGAGTAGATATGAACATTCGAGGGAGATCATGAGAAATTTGTAGTTTAAAAGCATTACAATAGAAATTGCTAACCCGACGCTTCCTTCGTAGCTAAACCGGTAGAGCACGCCAGGCTATATGACGGTTCCGTGTAGGATACAGGTCCGTTTCCTATCGGAGAGCGAATATTTTCTATTAAATTTCTTGGACATTCGTGCCGGTAAATTTTGTTAATACTGTTTATTATACACAGCATTTACTTAACCCTAGAACACTTAACATGGTTACCTATAGTACCCAGCACAAATTTTCCTATTTTTAATTACAATTTTCAGTACCTGATTTTCTTACCTAAATGATATATTTTTCAGTTCCTATTAATATTAACTCAAAGAACAAAGTTTCAAGTACCTGCATGTAAAATATTTCAAATAAAGATTTATATTTAATATATATATATATTGATATTTTCAAAATCGGGTTTGATATACCGATGGTTATTAGTGGTGTAACTTTAATTGATGGTTAGTGTTCTAGGGTTAAATATTCGTGTCTATATAAATAGCGTATAACAATATATATATATATATATATATATATATATATATATATATATATATTTAAAAAGACATTTTTTATGTTTAACGTTCTTTTTTATAGATACAAGTATTTAAGTAAATGCTCTGTTTATAATAAACAGTATTAAATAACATTTACCGGCCTGAATGTCCGAGGAATTTTCATAGAAAATATTCGTCCTTTGACAGAATTCGAACCTGCATCCTATACGGAACCGTCATTTACGCTGACGTGCCTTTCGTCTCGGCCACAAAGGAGCATTTACTGCTTATAAACTTCAATCTTCCATGAATCTCGTACATTCATAACTGCTCTGGCGTATCAAATGTAAACAAATGACGTCATATATTAAGAAATGGACAAGTTTATAAAAAAGAACGTTAAACATAAAAATGTCTTTAATAAATAAATTGTCGGACTTTGTCCATTTTAATATATATATATATATATATATATATATATATATATATATATATATATATATATATATATATATATATATATATATATAAGGAAGCATATACAAACATATATAGTAATTTAGTTATTTCTTCTTCTTCTAATTCTTTTCTATCGAATGTCTTATCCTTTTGAATTGATAATATCGCCATACGATGCCTCATTTAACTTCTATCAAATGTTAATTCTTACTTGTGAACGTTCATGTTGATCTTTTCAATCTAAAGATCTCTATAAGATCACTGGACACTTCTGTTGATCGCATACTGAAAGTGCATTTTTAATTTGCTGTTTAAAATGGGTACGCGAAATCAGGTTTAAATCAGGCAACGTTCACATGATGCCGAATAAATTAACAACCTTATCATGTCAAGAAAATTGGACGTGATTATTTCTGATGATTTGAAAATACGTTCCTTCTTTATTTTGGCATAGACTTCGATCATCATTTTAATACATTCCAATAGCGAAACTATTGATCAAATGAGTGAAAAGATATTTGGCTTACATAAAAAATGCCTCATTCAGCTTGTGTTCAGCTTACACACGAGGAACAAGATGGATAGTTGAGGATACTTGCGCATTTAAGGATGCAAGTGATATTATCTGGGCCTAACTTTATCACAAAAATATTAAACTCTGGATACAAACTCTACAAAACAACCACCTGATATCGAGAAGTAGTGAAAAGGAAATGGATTACATATATATATATTAAGACATTTTTTATGTTTATACGATCTTTTTATATATACAAATATTTAAGTAAATGCTCTGTTTATAATAAATAGTATTAACAACATTTATCGGCCTGAACATCCGAGAAAAATTTCATAGCGAATATGCGTCCTCCGACAGGAATCGAACCTGTATTAAATACGGAACCATCATATAGCCTGACATGCTTTTACGGAGTGAGCCACAAAGGAGCGTTTTGGTTAGCAAGGTCGATTTTACAGTTTTTAAACTACAATTCTCCATGATTTTCTCTCATTCATTCATAACTGTTCGATGCGTATCCAAATGTAAAAAAATGACATCACACATTAACAAATGGACTAAGTCCGACAACTATTTTTAAGGCAATTTTTATGTTTATACGTTTTTAATTCTTAAAAGCACGTCAGGCAATATGACGGTTCCGTATAGGATACAGGTTCGATTCATGTCGGAGTACGCATATTTTCTATGACAATTGCTCGTACATTCAGACCGGTAAATGTTGTTAATACTATCTATCTATATATATATATATATATATATATATATATATATATATATTGACATTGTCTAGTGTACAATATGTATCCATTTACATCAGATCCTGTTTAACGGGGGCGTCTGGGACTAAAGACTTAAGGCACTGGACGATTTGTTTCACCCTCTTCTGATGTTTTTAGTTCTTTCTTTTTTTTATTTCCAATTGTTTCCTCGGGTACTTTATTTATCTTCTTTTTTTTTTTGACATATCTACAAGTTGAGCTTCCGAGTTTATTTCCAAACTAGTATTACTATTAGTATAATATATATATATATATATATATATATATATACGAATAGAAATGTAAAACACGCCTAAAATGCTCAATACAAAATTCAAAATCGAACATGTAAAGCAAAGTTATTTTTTAAAAAAATGCTAAAATGCCAACGAACCTCGCAACCTGGGTTTTGACCATGATGTATCTTCAGGCAAGTGGAAGTGTTGCGAGGTTGGTTCATTTTAACCTTTTCTGATATATATATATATATATATATATATATATATATATATATATATATATATGAAAACGTTCTGAGTAAAGTGCCACTCTGCCGGAAGGTAGAGAATTCCGTCAATGGATTTATTTCGCAAGGACACATTCGGGAGAACAAGGCAGATTCACGATCAGAGTCAACGGAGCTAGAAACAGCCGGTTGACGAGTAACAAGCAGATGATAGTTTTGGACAGGAGGCATTCCTGCTCTTCGCTGACCGTGTAAGGGCAGGTGGCTGTTGAAGCTCTCACTGTCTGAAAGGAATGTCTGGTCAGTTAGTCTGTCGTGACAGAAGACAGAACTAGCAGCCAAGATGGCATTTCTTTTTTTTTCTTTTTTGTCCACAGAGACGCAAACAGGAATCGAACACTGGAATGGCACAGAAGCTGACCAGTTTATGGAGAAATGACCGCAAGCCGCAGTCGAATGTTGACAACAGTTGCAATATTTCCATGGATTTTGCAGAGAATTATCGTTGTCCACGATGCGATTCTATTGGCAAAATTACGAAGCCCTTCACAATCCATTTGCAATATATCACAAAGAAAGGGGTGACAAGCTGGTGTTTGAAGGTTATTGTTTGAGATCGGATAATTTTAAACATGACCGACATAGAATCCATTGAATTATTTCCTTGTTGCTTTGTACCAAACGTATTAAACTTTTATATATCAGGTAGCGAAAGCATTTCGCTGATAGAGCAATTTCACAGGATAAAGATTTCATGTTCCTCATTAATCTTACGCAACATGAAAAGGATCAAGATCTTAATGCAGCGCATGATTACTTTGGAATGTCATGAAGCGATGCTGTGTGATGGTTAAAGAGGAAAGATCAAAAGAGAAGCTACTAACGCTAGCTTGACACCAGCTGCTGAAGTTCAAATGTTGATAACGAAGGAATTATTTACTAGGTGAAAAATATATAACAACTCATATAACAAATATGTTGATCATGAAAAAAAAGGGTAAGGTTTGAATATAAATATCATTCATGATATCAATTTTTATAAATCTTTCATTCCTGATCTACTATCTCAATCTATCTATCTATCTATCTATCTATCTATCTATCCCATTCCACATATATCTATCCATCCATCTATCTATCACAGTCTGTTTATATCTATCTATCTATCTATCTATCTATCTATCTATCTATCTATCTATCATATTCTGTTTATATCTATCACATTCTGTTTTTATCTCTCTATCAATCTATCTAAGCCAGTATGTTCATATCTGACTCCTTCCATATCTATCTATCTATCTATCTATCTATCTATCTATCTATCTATCTATCTATATATCACAATCTGTTCATATCTATCTATCTATCTATCTATCTATATATCTATCATCTATATATCAATCTGTTCATATCATCTATCTATCTATCTATCTATCTATCTATTCATCTATCTATCTATCTAAGCCAGTATGTTCATATCTGACTTCTTCCATATCTATCTATCTATCTATCTATTCATCTATCTATCTATCTATCACAGTCTGTTCATATCTATCTATCTATCTATCTATCTATCTATCTATCTATCTATCTATCTCCCACAATCTGTTCATATCTATCTATCTATCTATCTAAGCCAGTATGTTCATATCTGACTCCTTCAAACCTATCTATTTTATATTCATATATGTTTTCTCTGTCTCTGTACACACACAGACACACACTCTCTCTCTCTCTCTCACACACACACATACACACACACACACTGTCTCTCTCTCTCTCTCTCACACAGACACACGCACACAAACACACACACACACACTAACAAACAGGCTCACAGACATTGACACACACGCACCCCTCCCCGTAATGCAGGGGTACGTGTAGGAAGATGTCCTCGTTCGATGCCCGTAGTAAATGTTTGTAAACCATCGCCTCTATCAGTTCGACCGCAGTTTGGATCATAATTTCACGATCATTCCGACGGGTGCACAGTATCAGCTTCGCAACGGCTACAGTCGATTTTAGAATTCATAGTTTGTCTCTCTCCTAGACTGGCTGACAACCCTGTCTATCCTGCTATTCAACCCATTGTAGGAAATTCTATTTTTCCTAGCAGAAACGCTTTACTAATGAAAAAGAATTTCCGGTGATATTGTGTTTTAAAATCATTCTTTTATACATGTCAACTTGATCACAAATATGAGTCAGTATCAACGAAGTGAATTCATTGCATGCGTCTTTTGGATACAATGGGTTCATTCCGGAGTCCTCTTAAAAAAAAGCAAAAATCTTTATTTTTTCCAAATAAATCCAAAGTTTTATTAACATTTAATTCTATCAATGAACATGAAGCTATTCCATTCGTCCTTTGTTGGAGAAACAACCCTTTGATTCGAGGTGCACGGCCACAGTCAATGTAAAAGCACAACCGGCCTCTATTTTCACATTTAAGAAAGGCACACCCTCTCGTTTCAGATTTTTTCTCGAAATATATATATATATATATATATATATATATATATATATATTATATATATACATTTCACCCCAAGCAAGCCGAGAAGCCACTAGGACGCAAGGGGTTACAGAAAATTTTGAGCAAGATCAGATAGGAGTGATAGAGGAAAAGATGAGAAGGATAGTGGATAGATCAAGGCAACTGGAGATGTCGATTGACATTACATCTGAATAGCTGGAGATTATAGCTAGCAGGGAAACTGGAATAAGGAAGGGAGTTCCACAGGCGAAAGGTGCGAGATATGAAGCTATTGGAGTAGAAGAGACGGCTACATTTAAGAGTTTCGACAGTGAAGGGGTGAGAGCGGGATGCCAGCCTCGTAGGGCGCTTGAACTCATGACGTCTGGGAACCAGCGAATGCAGCCCCTCGGAGCAATTGCCATGAAAGTATTTGTAAAACAGACAGAGAGAGGCGACGGCGCATCTGTGAGAGAGTGACTGTAGACGAGATGCCAGAGCAGGGCCAATTATATTGCATATCCGCCTCTAAAGCCTATCAAGAACCCCGAGGCAAACAGAGGGGGCTCCAGACCATATATGGCAGCAATACTCCATGTCTGAAAAGAATGAAAAAAAGAAAGAAGAACACAAATGAAGAAGGTATAAAGAAAAAAAATAAAAGAGAAAGAGAGTAAAGGAAAAATCGAAAGAAAAGAAAAACGATAAAGGAATGGAGGAACGGAGAAAACACGAAAGAGAAAGAAAAGGAAAGAGGGAAAAGGAAAGGGTGAGAGAAAAAAAGAACATGAAAAAGAGGAATAGACAAAAGAAAAAAATAAAAAAGAAACATGGAATAAGGAAAGAGAAAGAAAAAGAGAGGAAGAAAAGGAGTGATAGAAAGGAAGAAAAGAAAAAAGCAAATGGAAAAGGAATAGAGAAAGAAAAGATGAAAACAATACAAAAGGGTGAGAGAAAGAAAAGAAGAACGAAATAAATACATGTTAAATTGGACAAAAAGGGGGGGGGAAAGAAAAGAGAAAACAGAACAGGGAATAGACAAAGAGAACAAATGAAAAAAAGAAAGAAAATAATTGCATAAATGATAGAGGAATAGAGAAAGAAAAAGATAGAAAGACAAAGAAAAGGAGAAGAAGACAAAGAAAAGAGTGAGATTAAAAAAAAACGACCAACACAAATTTATGGAAAGACAGAGAAAGAGAAAGAAAAGAAAAGCAAGAAATAAAAAGAGAAAGAAAAGGAGAACAAAAGAAATGGATGGTACAATAGAGAAAAGAAAAGAGACAAAAAGAAAGAGAGGGAAACATGAAAAGAAGCAGAGAAAAAGAAAGAAAGAAAGAAAGAAAGAATAACGCAAAGAGATTGAGAAATAGAGAAAGAAAAAAGAAAAAAAGACAAAAGAAGAGAAAGAAAAGAACTCAAAGTGATACAAGAAGAGAGAAAATGAAAAAAAGAAGTATTACGGGAACAATAAAGATGGCGGAATACTTGTGATAAAAGAAAAGCATATAAAAACAACAGAGAGGAAAAAAAGAGAAAGAGAGACTGTAAAATGAGAATGGAAATTAAAGAGAGAGAGGGAGGGGAATGGACGAAGATTTATGACAGATATATTTATTGGATGTCATCAATCATTTTGTCTGGCAACAAATCTAAAACGACTTTTCATTTAAACTCCGGCTTCTTTCTTATTGTAGAGTTTGACATCACCTTTTCTGTAAAGGTCTTTAGGTCAGAAACGTTAAGCAAAATATGAGAGAATTACCAAAAATAGTGCCTCGGCTGCCAAATATTAAGCATGCACTTTTGAAGCCCACTTCATTTCTGGTTTTCTCTGCTATGCAGGGCTGGACGGAATGTACCTCGTCGCAATCAAATCAGTGGTTATCATTCTTTTTTAATCATATCAACCTATGCAAGTCAGCAAAGCCACTAAAACCCAAGAGGTTACTGAGTATAAAAGAATAAGAAAAAAAAAGAGTAATATTATCATGGAGTAAGAACAATAGAAGAATAACTAGAAAGACAGTAGATATCGATTTACATTGCATTTAAATTTCTGAAGATCAAAGTTGGCTGGAAAGCATGAAGCCGGAAGAGAGTTCCACAAACGAGAAGAGTGAGAAAAGAAATTTTTAGCATAAAACTTCCGTTACTTCTAACAAATTCAACTGTAAATTGAGGAGACCTCACCGCCAATCTAGTACTGCGCTTAGCGAAGAGTTTATCCAAAGAATGACCATGAAAGTATTTATCCAACAGATATAACAGATTACGGTAGGGAATAAGACGAGAAGATCATGAACAGATTTTATAAAATAAATACAGGAGGAGCACTGGACCAAATGTGGCAGCAATATTCAAAGCATGGATGAATGGTCAGGTATTATTCACATGGGAACGGGTGTGGCTGTTTAAGCGCTTAATTGATTTTAGATCTTCGACTTAATGACAATAATTATTATGAACAATTTCTACACTGCAAATCCAATAAAAGAAAAACTGTAAGAACATTAGAAAACAGAATAAAAACTTCTACATTTTTTCTTCAATGAAGCATGTATAAACGAAAGGCTAGTGCTCATCTTCGTTAAGATGAATCGAGTTTTCCTGTCGCTGGCGTGTCTGTCTAAAAAATAAATACGTCTAAATTCACCTTCTTTCCTGCCGTGAGCCTATGGCTTAGGAGTAAAATTTCCTACTGATATCAAAGATGCCGGGTTTCTATCCCGGCTTGAGACAATCGTATGCCTAGATGCACTTTTTAAATTAAACGTTTGAATTGTACTCTATTCGTTCTCGTCTTATCTGGATGGGGATATATATATATATATGTGTGTGTGTGTGTGTTATCAAATTATTTTCAGATTTAGTGTATCTGCGAAGAAACAAAATGAATAAAAAGAGACAAGAGGAAAAACTCTTCTTAGCGGCCGCGTTCCGCCCTCTGAAAAGGTAGAATTTATTTTATTGCACGTGCTTATAAGGAAGAGAAAGTCTCTCATTGGTTTATCAAGGTTTTTAAATTTCCGAACGCTCATGAATATTCATCAGGTAGATGTATATGTGTTCGTGTGTGTGTGTGCGAAAAACATATCGGCTGTCAAGAATGATTTATATATTTGTTATCAGTTTAACCTTAGAAAAATATGATTAATTTCCAGACTTTTTAAAGAAACGTTGTAATTCTATACCGAATTTTAAAAAAATGATAGAATCTTCAAAAAACTAAATCCAAAATAAATTGTCATCTTTTGTCTGTTGAATCCTGTTCTTTACTTGTCCTCTTTCCTTAATAACGTTTTCTCTGTTTCTTTCACTATCGGTCACCCCTTGCATCTCCTTGGCTTGATTTGGTTTATTTTGTTTTTACGGCATGTCAACACCTCAATGGGTTATTTAATGCCGACAAGGTTTTTAAGTTTGGTATGAATATATGGATTCTTTGTAAGAATCCGCTTTGTAGATCAGACTTCATTGACGCATTTTTGGTTTTGTTTGTTTTTCGACATATCAACACATTAATGGGTTATTTAATATCGACAAGATTTTTAATATAGGTTCATATGAATATAATATGTATTCTTTGTTAGATACTAGTTTTTAGATCAGAGATGTTTTTGGTTTTGTTTATTTTTTTTTACGGTATATCAACACCTCAATGGGTTATTTAATGCCGACAAGATTTTAAGATAGGTTCATATGAATAAAATGCTTACTCTTTGCAAGAAACCTGTTTGTAGATCAGGTTTCATTGACACATTTTTCGGTTTGGTTTATTTTATTTTACGGCATATCAACACCTCAATGGGTTATTTAATGCCGACGAAATTTTTAAGGTAGGTTCATATGAATATAATATGTATTCTTTGTAAGAAACCAATGTGTAGATCAGGTTTCATTGGCGTATTTTTGTAAAGAGGGTTTTGTCGATTTTTTTTTTTTTCAAAAATGTATTGCTGGTATTTTTACTATAAAAATCTATTTTTATACTTCAATAGTGTGTTGACCCCAGTTTATGGATTAACTATTTTTCTCCAGCTGGGACCCTAACAGGTGCTACCACCCCGGGTCAGGATAAACGTAGGAACAACAGCAATTAAGAGGAGGTTACACGCTCCATCAGAACCTCCCTAAAGTCCCTTTACAATTTAAAAAAATATATTACAAACCAGTTGATGTGGCACCACAAATAGATGACCTTTAACCCACCATCATTTTCCAGTAAAGTGGTGCACCACCACATTGGAGGGACTGCATGTTCTTGGGTTCCTAAATCAAACATTTCCAGACCAGTTATCAGCCCCTGGACTTTTTATTCAAAGTTATGTTAAATATATCTTTTATCGAAAAAAGATACGGGACATCAATGATCTAAAGCAAAAGATCACTGATGCCATTACCACCAGTGATGCGTCTATGCGTCAGCGAACATGGCCAGAAATCGAGTACCGTCTTAATGTGCTTCGTGCAATTAATGGCGCCCATATAGAGGTGTATTAAATTGGTTAAGAAAAACTTCAAAATCTACTCCTCATTTTGTAACAACTTCCACATATCTTTTGCTTTTGTAATAATTTTTTTTTTAATTTTGAAAAGACTTTATAGATACCCTATATCTTAACTGGGTTACATTACTCTCCATTGAAAAGCTACTGAGTTAAAAAGATGATAAATTACAAGAAAATACAGGATCTCCATAAACATAATGTACATCCCTCTGCATATCTCTATTGCTCTTTCCGACGTCATTCCGATTATAAATATAGCATTTCATTTTATTCTATGCTCGCTCAACAACGGGTGAAAATACAGGGTGTCCATAAAGCCGCTTTACAATTTAAAAAATATATTACAAAGGCAATTGATGAGTTATCTTAATAAGATTTGTTTTATATATTCAGTAGTTATCAAAGTTTTTAATCACATTATATTTGTGTCTTTCAAGTATCCTTTTGATGAAAGAGGTGCTGTTAACAGTGTTAACTTATGAACGGCTAACGTTTCCAAACCGGCGGATTGGAAGAATGACTCAATTCCTTGGCCACCTCGTTCACCAGATATCACACTCTCCTGGACTTATTTCTATGGGGTTATGTTAACGATATCGTCTATCAAACAAAGATACGGGACATCAATGATCTAAAGTAAAAGATCAATGATGCCATTGCCACCATTAATGAGGCTATGTTACAGCGAATATGGCAGGAAATCGAGTACTATCTTAATGCGCTTCGTACAACTAATGGCGCCCATATAAGACGTAGATTAAATTAGATTTTTTAAAAAAATCAATATCTACTCCACATTTTCTAACAATTTTTACATATTTGTTCATCTGCTTTTGTAATATTTTTTTTTTTAATTACAGAGAGATTTTATGGACACCCTGTACATTATCATCCAAATCCAGCGTGGCCAAACTAGAATCATGATACACTTACACACATTAACTTATACACTAACGCTACTTTACAAGACAAAATGCATTGAAGTCTGCTTAACCAACCAGAACCAAGCAACACCGAAATTAAAAATACCAGAAATTTTCTCATTCTTTTTTTTTTACCTCCATATCTCATCCTCTGGTGAAGCTTTTACAATGACGCTTATATGAGAGTACTATAATAAAAGCAATCCCTCAAAATGGCTGACAGTTTGTCAGAGGGCGCTCAGTGTGGGCGGACCTGTGGCCGGTTTGAGAATCCATTGAGTTCAGAAAAGATGCCATTTTTTTTCTTCAGCCTAAATAAGGCGGTAAAGCCACTAAGATACAAAGAGGTGACTCAAAATGAGATAAATTGAGAAAACGTTGAGGAGAGTGATCGCAGTTGAGAGGAAAACAAGTCTGTTTGATGCTTGAACACAATCTTCAGGCCATCTTCTTTCTTTTTTTTAATCACCCCGTGCAAGGCAATAAAGCCACTGAGACGCAAGGTGATACTGAGTTTGGAAGAGTTAGGTACAGAAACATTACTAAAGAACGAGAACAAAGGAAGAGCGATCAGGAAGACAGTAGATAGTGATTGACATTACATTAAAATTTTGAAGATTAAATTTGGTTGAAAAGCCTGAAAGAAATGACACTGTTAACATAGAATTTACGGTTACATCTAGCCAGCTCAACTGTAAATTGCTGAGATCTCGACGCCAGTCGAGTACTGCGCTTAAATTCACACAGTCTAGGTACCATAGCGAAGAGCTTATCCGAAAAATTACCATGAAAGTATTTATAAAAAAAAGGCGCAGAAAGGCAACCTTACGGCGGTGGTCAAGGGATTGAAGCCGAACAGCCAGATCAGGATCAGTAATATTGCCGATTCTTATATTATATCGATGAGCGGAAAGAGAAAAAAATAATCAGATGGACAATAGATAGGACTTAATATTTCATTTAAGTTTTTGAGGATTAAAATTGGCTGGAAAGTATGTAGTAAGGAGGAAGTTCCCCAAGCGAGAAGTGTGAGAAAAAACTTATTAGCATAGAATTTACGGTTGCATCTACTGTAAATTGCTGAGATCTCGACGTTAGTCGAGTACTGCGCTTAAATTCAAAGAGTCTAGGTACCATAACGAACAACTGACATGAAAGTATTTATAAAAAAGGCACAGGAAGGCAACCTTACGGCGATGGGAAAGAGATTGAAACCGTGATGCCAGAAAAGGACCCATAATATTGCTGATTCATTTTTAGATATTATAAAGGAGCTTGAGATAAATAGCAGAAGCACTGGAGCATTTGCGTCAACAATAATTCTAAATATGGACGAATGTTAGACTTAAGGAGATGTAAGATAGACTCTGGAGAAAAAAACTTTCAGCGCGATGCAGTGAACCAATTTTCTAAGCAGCTGTCCTAGCAATGGATTCAGTATTGTCTTTCCACATCAAGAGGCACAACGAGACACTATCCTGGAGGGCAACATTAGCCGTGCTGATGGACGGCAGAGAAGGGTTTCTCAAATGAATAATAGACAGCAGTTTAGTTACGGAGATGTTAAACTTAACTAACCATCCTTTGCCTCTTTACAAACGAAAGTTATTTTGGGATATCAGCTGCCATTTTGATTTTGTCAAACTGATTAGACTTACTATGAAGACACACTTGCGCTCAAGCATTAAGCAGTGTGTCTTCCTCGGTGTTGACCACAGTGTCTTTTTTATATTCATATTTAATACGCTCTATCCCTGATAGTGAGCACGCTACCCATAAATATAGCATACCTTAAAACTATACTTATGATGTTTCTGAGCCCTTTTATTATCTCTGTAAATACACACACACACACACACACACACACACACACACACACACACACACACACACACACACACACATATATATATATATATATATATATATATAGTCAAACCTAGTGAGCCACCTTTCTCTGACTATCCGCTTAGGTGAAACCTTGGTAGGTTTGTCTGGCTCCCTAGGTTTGACTAGGTGTGCTCTACTTTTGTATTGAGCACTTTTTTAGATAGTTGATTACTCGTATCTGTTTTTTTTTTCTTTGGGCTTTGGACCTGTATGCTGTACGATTATTTTCGACAGACGTTCATGTTCTTAGCTCTTTCTTTTTTTTAAAACTTTTTTTCGTTCGAAATTGATTTGACCATGAGCAAATCAAGAAACCGAAGGTTTTCGAGACGAGTGAAGTTACCTATATATATATATATATATATATATATATATATATATATATATGTGTGTGTGTCTGTGTGTGTGTGTCTGTGTGTGTGTGTGTGTGTGTGTGTGTGTGTGTGTGAAAGAGAGAGAGAGTTTCTTTTCTCGCACTTCTCGCTTATGGAACTTCCTTCCGGCTCCATGGTCTCCAGCCAACTTTAATCTGCGAAAATTTAAATGCAATGTCATTCGCCATCTACTATCCACGTAATTACGCTTTCCGCATCCAAGTCATTATTAATTTTTTCTGTTCCTAATTCTTCCACGCTCTTCAACCTCTTATGTCGTATTGGATTTAGTTAATATATATATATATATATATATATATATATATATATATATATATATATATATATATATATATATGTATGCATATATATATTTATATGACCTTATGTGTGCGAAAAAAGAAACTCTCTCTCTCACACACACACACACACACACACATATATGTGTGTGTGTTTGTGTGTATATAGATAGATAGATAGATAGATAGATAGATAGATAATCCGTTATTCTGATGATGTGGGAAAACACTTTCATTTCTACACCAAATATTTATTTTTAAGATTATTTCCTTACTTGTTAATGCGCCTAGCCTTAAGGTTATCCATTAATCAGTGTCAGGCCATAGATTTATTCATCCCTCATATGTTTAGACACACACTCATTTTATATATATATATATATATATATATATATGGGTGTATGCAAGTATAATTTGCAGTGTTTCATGTTGATGGAGTAATGGAATCTGAATTCGAATTTCGCACAAAACTTGGTGTGTCTATTGATACAAATCTATGAACCTCCCCAGTAATTCGCCCGAATGATAGCATGACGGTTCTGAACGAATAGAATCGCGTGAGGCCATTTTATATACTTCCTCGTGTAATTCCATCTGTCAGATGGAATGAACTGTTGATATCAAAGTAGGCATATAGGATTTAACGTATTTGAAATGGGAGGGGAAGGGCTTTGCTTGTCATTAAAAAATAAAAACTCTTACCGCCTTTATGCATGTGAAAACAGAATGAAAGAATGTAACTTTCTCTTTTATTCACCACGTCACTTCAGAGCGTTCATGGCTCTCGACAACTTCCCAGCCTTCTGAGCAATGTTTATCTCTTCTCTATCCTTACCCAGACCTTGTTCAGCAATCTATTTTCAAAAATTCAATAGGTATTTCTCTCTGTTCCTTCAATATATCTTATGTGTATCAAACTCCTGCAAGCACGCTTTCCCGTTATGGATTAGACGATAAACTACATCCAACAGCAAGACCTCTGATCATGAGGTTTTTAGGAGCGTGGAACCACCTCTTAATTGCTGATGTTCCTAGGTCCACCCTAACCCGGGGTGGTAGCACCTGTTAGGGGCCCAGCTATGGGCAAATAGTTGACCCCCACTCAAACTGGGGACAAAAGACTACGAAAGTGTAAAAATAGGTTTTAATACCAGAAATGCTTTGTAAAAAAAAATATTACCAGCAATACATTTTTGAAAAAAAAATTACCAGCAATAAAAAATTGCCATTAAATAACCCATTGAGGTTGATATGCCGTAAAAACAAAACAAACCAAACCAAACCAGCAATACAAAAATTAAATAACCAATTGAGGTTGATATGCCGTAAAACAAAAAACAAAAGCAAACCAAACCAGCAATAAAAATCTTGTTGACATTAAATAACCCATTGAGGTTGATATGCCGTAAAACAAAACAAAAAACCAAAAACAATAAAATCCTGTCGGCATTAAAAACCCATTGAGGTTGAATGCCGTAAAAAAAAAACAAAGGAAACCAAACCAGCAATAAAAATCTTGTCGGCATTGAATAACCCATTGAGGTTGATATGCCGTAAAACAAAAACAAAGCAAACGTAAAACAAAACAAAACAAACCAAACCAAACCAGTAATAAAAATCTTGTCGGCATTAAATAAAACCCAAACCAAACCAGGTTGAATAACCCATTGAGGTTGATGTGCCGTAAAAAAAAACAAAGCAAACCAAAACAATAAAAAATCTTGTTGGCATTAAATAACATTGAGGTTGATAAACCAAAACAAAGCAAACCAAACCAGCAAAAAACTTGTCGGCATTAAATAACCCATTGAGGTTGATAAGCCGTAAACAAAACAAAAGCAAACCAAACCAGCAATAAAAATCTTGTTGGAATTAAATAACCAGTCGTAAAACAAACGAAACCAAACCTCATTTCATCTTTCAGCTATGTCTTCTTGATGTTAAGTATAATTGTCATTTTTGTTTCCATTTTCTTTAAAACTTTGTGGTTGCTCGCATGTTCCACTCATTGTTTGCTCAGCATCATTTTATAAAATGTCCTTTGCTTTAAATCTCTTCTTCAGATGTGAAGAAATCGTCGAACATTTACTGACATATAGGGGGATTAATTTAACATATTTTAATATTCTTTTACCTATTTTCTCCTAGTTTTTTTTGTTGTTTTTTTTTTTTTGGAAGGTTAGTTTTGCTATTCCAATGAGTACTTCGGATTTCGGTGTCACATTTTCTGTCCTCCGTTAAAATACGTCCCAGGCAGATAAACTTCCGTGCTTCTTGATTGTCCCATTTCTAATTCGTAGCCTGCCTCTTGGGCTGCTCCTCTTATTAAGGACCGTATGTTGCTTCTTCTTCAGTCCATTTTTCACGCTTTCCTTTACTACCTCGTGTAGGCGTTCTCCCACTCTTATTTCTGTATCTACCATAGTAGGCATCCATTGATCTCGCGAGATAAAGGCAGAGCCCTGTTTGGTCAAAATTGAGCGATACTGGTGGGGAGACTAGAGTGACCTCTCCAGGTCGCAGGACTGTGCGAAGGTATATGGATGCTTACTTCCGTAGCCTTTTCCATGTTTTGATATGCATGTCAGCGGAGTTTTAAAATCAAGTTTTTCCTTACCCTAGATGAACTACCTTCCTCAGCTGTCGAGTTCCATCTACCGGAAATGCATGTATTTATCGCTGCCCACAATGCACGACTCTCCACCCATACTAGAGGTAGTACCGACAACATCCAAAGGAATGCAGGGCATTATATTTGGAGCCGACTTGGCCGCAGAAGTTGACGGAAATTTGTCCGTGACATCTAATCGCCTTCCGGTCTCCATTTTGGGCTTTCTGTCTGGATTTACTTCCGTAGCCCCTGTCATGTTTTGATATGACCGCAAACCAGCGGAGTTTTAAAATCGGTTTTTTCCTTACCCTAGATGGACTGACTTCCTAGTCTGTCGAGTTCCATCTATCCGAAATGATTGTATATAGGAGAATAGATCGGGCGAAAAGTTTTCAGTATTTCCTTTTCGTGTGCATATAAAATTCCACTGGGACAAAAGGGTTGTATTGTTTTTATATTGCTATAAGATAATAGATTAGTACATCATATTAGCAAAGATTAGTACCATGCAAAGAAATGGGAATCGTTATCTGCGTGACCAAGAAGTGATCATTCTCAAATTCTGATGGGTTGGATATAGGTCAGATTCCGGGAATAGCCCTGTGAAAGAAATGATTGCTTTTCTATTCATTATTAGCTTCTGTTGCCATCCACTCGTGAAGCTATACATAGATTAAGCCATTTGTGAAAGCATTCTTGGAACATCCGGAATACCATTCAATAATGTAGCTACTTGTTAGATTGATTGATTGATTGATTGATTTGTTTTTTATGGTTTATCAACCTTTTACAAGATATTTAAAACCAGAAATTATTTTTTAGATTATTTTTAGAATTTTCCGGTGAAGACATTTCTAATCCACCCCAAGCTAGGCGATAATGCAAATAAAACGCAAGGGCCTACTAGAAATGAAAGAGAATGAAAGATTTTAGAAGGGACCGGAAATCCAATCGTAAATAGGAAACAAGATATAAACGCCTACTTCTGTTCAAAAGACAGGGGAAGAGTGTGAACCGGACGTTAGTCAGTATCTCTTCTTCTATTGAGAAAATAAAGGACCGGAAATCCAATTGTAAACAGGAAACAAGATATAAAGCTCTACTTCTGTTCAAAAGACAGGGGAAGAGTGTGAACCGGACGATAGTCGAAGATATCTTCCCCTATTGAGAAAATAGGGGACTGGAAATCCAACCGTAAAGAGGAAACAAGATATAAAAGCCCTACTTCTGTTCAAAAGACAGGGGAAGAGTGTGAACCGGACGATAGTCGAACATCTTCTATTTAGAAAATAAAAGCTAAATATTAAATAAAATTTCAGCGTTTAGGTGGGGACGTTAGAAGTATTAATTTGAAGTAGACTTTTGAAGGCACCGAGCACCCACTCCTGAGAAGGAAACAAAGAATAAATCTCTACCGGCGTTACTGATGCAAATGCTACTAATTAACCCATAGCTGGGGCGAGAGGAGGTGGATTCATACCTTTCTCAAGGGTATGTGCACGTAAATACATATAACGAACCCAACTGGAATTGGAACTCGGCTTTCTGATTTCTAATTCCCAGCCGTTATTAATTAAGTCTCGCGCACATCCAAGCTTACAGTAGCAGGTATTCCCCAGCGGTCACCCATCTAGGTACTGACCAAGCTGTGCGTTGCTCAACTTCTGGATCGTACGAGAACCGGTTTTTCAGCGTGTTTATGGCTGTAAGTCGACTTGTTGTTAAATGTCAGGAGCATCTTTTTCTTAGCAAGAAACTCCCAAAATCTAACAAGGAGCCTTATGATGGTGGACGAATCACTTTTCAGGGTTCGTTCGTTCTTCTTTCGATCAGGTTTTAGTGAACCTTTCCGTATTTCCAAATAATCATTTGCACCTGTGTTTCTCGCGTCTCACACAGGAGGCACGGATAGCGGAGTAATGGATAGCGGCTCGGACTGAAGAATCGGAGATCCGAGTTCGAATTCCATTCGAATCACTTTCGTGCTTATACCCTTGGGAAAAAACTATGAATCCTCTTCTTCTCCCCCAGCTTTATCTCTATACCTTACTCTTCTTTCTCTTTATATATATATATATATATATATATATATATATAAATCTAAAACAATGCTCCGAGACAGACAATTTGAGGCTGATGATAGCCATGTAGAGAACGGCTAGAAATAGACTATCTCTATGTTGAGGTAATTTTTTTTTACTGTAAAAAATACATATGCTCTGTTAAAATATAAACATCGAGCTCTCTGGATATTGTGGATCGATTATATATATATATATATATATATATATATATATATATATATATATATATATATATATATATACATTTCACTGAATATGACAGACAAGGTGATTTCATTTAGTTTTTTTTTACAATTTCTCATGCGATCTAATTTTTTTTTTCTTTTCAGATGAAAAATTATATAAAAACTGTCCAAATATATATTTGAATTTACCGTGGGTCAAGTTTGGTTGGTTAATGACGGCAAAACTCACAAGTCTATTTTTCTTAAGTATTCTGCTTTTTGAAATCAAGTTTTTCACTTGTCAGTAGTTTAACATCACTTGAAGAGACACATTTATGCTGTTGAAACATAATTGGAAATTATGTAGCGATTTTTTATAACATGTTTTAGTATCCTAAAATAAATAAAATTCAGCTCTTCTATGTATTGATCCTCTTCTAAATTAAATGTTACGTACAGTGGATTCATAATCCATTGATTTCATATATATATATATATATATATATATATATATATATATATATATATATATATATATATATATATATATATATATATATATATATATATATATATATATATCCATTGTCCTCATATATATATATATATATATATATATAGTTTATGCAAATTTAGGTAATCCGTATGGGTAGACCTGAGGAGGGATGATATAAAATTCAGAACAGATATGTTTGAATAAAAGACAGACCACGTTAAGATTCCATGTAATAAGCTATTTCACCATAACCCCTTTTACAGGGTTCTGGATCATCAGACTTTACTTCCAAAAGCTGAAATGAAAAATGAAAAGAAATTCACACGTTTTGACGGACCTCATCAAGTATACATAAAGTTAACGAAGTGAGGAAGTGAGGTGGGAGAGAGGATATGAGTGTGTCATATGTATCATTTTAGTTTCCTATTTTAACCCCAGTGTGTCGGCTGGATGTTACTCAAATCTAACGCGTCTCGTCTCTAGATAAAGGTGGTTAAGGGGTGAGCGATAAGGACTCCATTAAGGAAGACGCGTTACAACAGCCCCAATAAATTACACGACAGGTTTCATTCAAATTCCTAGACGCTTTCAGTTCGCGTTACTTTAACGTGCATATTTGGGAGGTTAAGACTTGATAGATATCTAAAATTTTAAAACAATCTTCGAAGAAATTAATTTGAAATTCGGTGGATTTTTGGGTATTTCCTATGAAGCAGTCGATTGGAAAGATCCATAGACAGAACATTGAAAGAGTAATCCCATTTATATTTAGTACTTTTTCCACTAAAGCTTTTATCTTATAGCTTGTTAGGTTGACATTTATTCGTTTGATTTTTGTTCATTAAGTAAACTCGTGATTGTTTTTATGTATCCAATTATCAACAGTTGTTCCCATTTAAATAATTTTATTTTCCCCATTGGGGTAGTATCTTTCAATCTC
Organism: Acanthosepion pharaonis; assembly: GCA_903632075.3. NCBI lineage: Eukaryota > Metazoa > Mollusca > Cephalopoda > Sepiida > Sepiidae > Acanthosepion > Acanthosepion pharaonis. The sequence continues at coordinate 4,957,830 of CAHIKZ030001979.1, forward strand.
AATTAAAATACTAGTCTAACACTTTCCCTTCGTGCTATTTAAAATTCACTTCCAATTGGAGAATATTAGAGGAGAAATTTGGAAGAGATGTCACTAGCAGAAAATTAGGCCCTTCTTTTAGAATTTCTTATCTTCACATGTCTTAAACCCCTATTTGTAACCACATACCTATATCGTCTTATATGCCTATGAGTTCCTATATACACCTACACACACATTCACACGAAACGATATATGTATATTTCCATCTTTACACATATACACCTGCAGAGAGAACGCACATCCACATGTCTCCATACCTGTCTCCATGTATACTTATACTTACATATATATATATATATATATATATATATATATACACACACACAAGGACATCTGCATATCCATATATACTCATACGCACATATATATATATATCTATACATCTATACGTATACACATATACACATACATACACACACCCATATATGCATACGTACATACATACATATACATACATATACACAATCTGCAGAATATCCATATAACCACATATGCGTTAAAATGCATACATATATCTCTACCTACGTATTTGTCCCTATTCTCATGTCCACCTGTGCATCCACTTATGCCTGCGTTCGAAGACTATCTCAGTATTTAATTACATTATCTATGTCTTTACACATAATATTACCTGATCTTTCATATTTATGGCAAAACATATAAGTCCCTAACTAATTTGTACATCTCCACACTCAAAAAAAAAAAAAAAACAATATAACAAGGCAACAATTTTCTTTTCCGTATAAAAAAAGGTGTGAATAGAAAAGGTGTACATTGTGCAAATACATTGTCAGAGTTGTAACATACAGTCATGTGTTAGCGTCCACGTGTGCATAATAATATTCTAAAAACAAAGGGAAAAAAAAAATTCAAAATTGCAATTTCCTATTGATTTTTGTTAGAGTACTTGCTTAGGTTTAGGTTGTTTTTGTGTGGAGAACATTTAAAAACTAGTTCATCCCAAAAAATTTTAGTAGTAGTCTGGATCTTTATGTTTGATTATGAGAAATTTTTCTCCTTCAAACATAAAGATGCATCTGTCTCTGAAGTTAAATAAACACAATGGCTCTTGATTTTAAATTCTCCACTTTATTTGTGGGGTTAGGCAACTCTCAACAAAAACCAATAGATTTGAATTTTGAATGTTTTTTTTTACATTTGTTTTTAGAAGGATTGCACGATGGTTTATAGTCGGTGTATGTATCTCCCAACTGATATTCCAATGTATATTTTTTCTCTTCAACCTTTTCTTTGGGGAAAATTATTTGTTTTTCATATATTGTGTTCTCTTTTTTTTTTTTTTTTGTGAGTGTGGAGATGTACAATTAGTTAGGGTACTTATATGTTTTGCCATAAATATGAAAGATTTTGTATTTTCTCTGATAATCCCATTACATAGGGTAGGCAGACAGAAGTTGTTTTCTGTGTGCTGTTATCCTCTAACCTATTATCCTAGATTTTTGGAGCTGCTGTCATGTAACCAGGGTTGTAGGGTACTGCTTATACTGACCATTTATTGTTCGTATGTTTCTGGATTGCCACTTATGACTTTTGCTCAATGTTGTAAGCAGTAGACAATACCTCTTTTTACACTGAATGGACAGTGGGAGTTGAAGTTGATGCCTTTGGTGAATGTTGGCTTGTGGTATACAGATATATATATATATATATATAATATATATATATATATATATATATATATATATATATATATATATATATATATATATATATATATATATATATATATATATATATATATATATCTATATCTATATATATATATATATATATATATATATATATATATATATATATATATATATAAACTGTGACCACCTGGCTTGAACATTTATTGACTAATAACGTATTGGACGCACATGAGCTTCTAAAACTGCTTTGATTCTATGTGGAATGGAATCAAATAAGTTTGAATATCCCATTCTTCAATCAGAATCTTGGAAAGTTGCTTCAGCGACGATGGAGAAGGCAATCTGTTCCTCACTGTCAACCCTAGAACTCCCCAAAATGATGCAATGATGTTGTGATCACGTGGCTGTGCTGGCCATGCAAGATGTCTAAATACGTTATGATGCTCATCAAAACGTAACGTCACTTTATTTTGCAGTGTGCATTATCATCTTGGAATATGGAACTTTCTGGCAAAAGTGAGGTAGCCAACGTAAGGATATTGTCATTGAGAATGTCGAGATATTATCTGCAGCAATTCTCCCGTTAAGAATGATGATACGACAAGAAGCAGATCAGGAAATTGTCGCCCAAATCATTACTGAGCCACCTCTGTTTGACTGTCGGGTCTATACCATCTGGCTCATAGGCTTCACGCGGTGTTCTCCATGCATAAACCGGCCTGTTTGTAGGAAACAACGTGAAAGAAGACTCATTAGACCAAAGAACGTTCAATTTTTGTGATTATCACACTATTTTTTTTCGCAACTTGGCGTTCAAATTTGTGAACAGCAGTTTAGAAATCGCAGTCCTTCCGTGGATACCAGCTTTGTGGAGCTCCTGATGAACTGTGCCTGTAGGAAGTATATTGGTTAGGTGAGCATTTAGTCCTGCAGTAATGTTATGGTTGTTGCTACAATTCGTTTTAAATCTCGTCGGTTTCTTTCGAACAACTTTGGTTTCCGTCCATTATTCCTCTTTTCTGATGAGGATTTGCCTTGTTTTATGTAAAGCTATCATAACCTTGAACACTACAGCTCGTGACACATTCAATAATTCAGACGTTTAGGTCACAGATGCTCCTGTTAATTGAGCACTAACTTTTTGTCTTCTTTGAAAATCCGGCAGGTTGTGTCTTTTAGCATGTGACTCTTTTACCGGAAGGTAAATAATGACTTAATTAAGTGGAAAAGCAAGGTAAAGATTTAAAAATTCTGAGCAGTTACCTTTTATGCCAGTTTGATGTTTACGAATACCGGAAATTGAAAACAATTTTTTGATATCCTCGGCACGGTGGGGTAATGGATATCGGCTTGGATTGTGGAATCGCAGAGCCGAGTTCGAATCCAGGTTGAACCCATTACATTCATGTATCAGTTATTAGCTACGTTTTGGTAGGGGTAGGGATGTATTTTTCAATGAAATCTAACATCCGTTAAAAGCATGTCGTCTGGATTTTTTTTTAATTTTATTGTTAATATATAAAAATTGTTACAGCATTTCTTTCCTATTTGTATATTTAAAGATTTTTATCGGGTGTTTAGGATAGAATACTTATTATTTAACTTATATCTATAAGAACACCGGATTATGTATCTTATGTTCTTACTATATATATATATATATATATATATATATATATATATATATATATATATATATATATATATATATATATATATATATATATTTACTTTTTATAAAACGCAAATTGTGTGTGTGTGTGTAACGTTTATATATTGGATCGGATTTCCTACATTTTTCAACCGATTTCAACAAAACTTCACAGGACTACATAAAATTACCTTTTGTGGTGGTTCTAACAGCGCCAAAATGGGAAAATATAATTTTTTTGCACAAAATCAATTTGAAAACACGATTAAGAGACATCGTGAAAATGGAAGGGGGACAACTCACATCGGGTTGTTTGTGTATGTGGGTTACTTTAAATATGGGAGCGGATTTCCTATATTTTTCAGCCGATAAAACAAAACTTCACTTTTTTTTTGGCATGTAGTGTTTCTTATTGTCTTGCACATATTTTTCTTTATTTTTAACATTCAGAATGCTTTAAAAATTCCATTTACAAGACAATTGTTTATAATAAAATTCTATTCAATTGGTAGAGACTCATAACGATTGAAAACAATGTTTTTGTTTGAGTATGGGTTTGACCAATTCCTAAAAAAAAAAAAAAACTAATTAAGACATGCGTGTCCATCAACCTTAAACAATAATCTTTGTCAATTTTATTTTTCAGTCTTTATCTTGGTGGATACTTGATCTATCTCTTACTGTTATATCCCCGGGCCACGCTGAGCTCTACTGCTAGTATATATATATATATATATATATATATATATATATATATATATATATATATATATATATATATACACGATATTATGTTTTAGGGCAGTAATCATTAATTTCTTCGTGTTTCATTAAAAAAGACGCACAAAGCATATCTTGTGAGCTGTTTAATTCTTTTTTCTTGTGTCCCTTCTTGCTCTTTCTTGTTTTCTTACAATTTAATTTTTTTGAGGAATCAATGTGTGGAGAAATGTACCGTACGGTTGTTTTTTTTTTCCGATCACTTTTAGTTAATATTTTAATTAATAACGTAGTGCTGTACCTATAAAAGATAAGCGCTGCGGAATACCACTAATAGTGAAAATCTCTCCATTTCCTTAATCCTCAGAAAAGAAAACTTAAAAAAATTAAAAAAATATATATATATATATATATATATATATATATATATATATATATATATATATATATATATATATGAGCAAGATCTAAAAGGTCAGCCAATGTAACAGTGATCTCATCTCACAATTCTCACATCTGCTCCATATGTGGCTTCCTTTGTAAATCACTATGGGTCTTAAATGCCACTTAAGATTGTCGCATAAACTTTCATAACTGAATCAATAAGCTGGCAGATCCTCATACGTCGAAACCGACGTGAGAGTCCATATATATATATATATATATATATATATATATATATACAAAGAAATAATCACGCATATAATCAATCAGCAATATTAATGCTATTATTGGGGATTTCCCATCGCTAGTAGAATATAATGTATACATTAAAATACTGTTAATCCGTAGAATGATGTGATCCTCATCTATAAAACTGTTGTCGGTTGTTTCCAGTTTATATTTTTTTAGAATGCAAGTACTTTCGAATAATCCTTTATTCAGCCTCAGGCATATTTTTTTTCCTTTTTAAATTAAAACTTGGAGTCGAAATAATTGTTTGTAGACCGAAAGATGTTTTTTTGGGGGGAATGTGCTATTATTGACGGTCGTGTACAATCTCGGAACGTGCAAAGACGCAATGCTAAGTTTTTCAAAATTTTAAGTGAGAATTTTATCTGAACTTTTCTTGTGATGTGGTAAATTCACGTATTCTATTTTTACAAGTGTTTTTCAGTTAATATGTCATGAACTTAGTATATAGTTCAATTAATATAGTGTTATGTCTTAGTAGTTTTTTAAGGATTTTTTTGTACTGCGGATCGATAGTTTTTTATAAGCATAAAACATTAGGCAGCATATATTTATATACAAAGAAATAATCTATGCTGCCTAATGTTTTATGCTATATATATATATATATATATATATATATATATATATATATATATATATATATATATATATACTAGTAGTAGAGCCTGGGCGTTGCCCGGGGATGTAACAGTAGATCAAGTATCGACCATCATAAAGACTGAAAAATAAAATTGACAAAGATTATTGTTTAAGGTTGACAGACACGCATGTCTTAATTAGTTTTTTTTTTTTGTTTTGTTTTTTGTTTTTTTTACGAATTGGTCAAACCCAAACTCAAACAAAAACATTGTTTTCAATCGTTATGAGTCTACCGATAGAATTTTTCAATTTTATATTAGTGGTGGAGTCCGCACATATACTAAGACTATTGCTTAACATCTTGTTTTTTGCCTTCAGATTAGATGACTTATTAAGTTTTCTCGGTATCTCGTAGCTTTTCCTCTGTTATCTCTCTGTGACGATGCGGTAAAGAATCAAGACGTTAGTTTCCGTCAGAAAAGTTTTCGCTTCCGACCATGAACAAATGGAATACATTTGTTTCCCTTGAGATCAGAAGTATTAGTAACGAAGGCGATTTATAGGCGAATTGCAGCGAAAGATGTGAACTGGAAAATTAAATTAAAGATATTTTTTCTCATAAGCTAACAGGCCAGAATCATAATGTTTAAAAACGTCATAGTGTTAAAGTTTGTACTTTAGTTATTTGCCCAACAAGTTGACAGCATATTTCCTTAACTTCTTCACTCGCTAGTGGTGCTCTTTATGAATTATCTGGGTGTCATTCAAGTGCTCGTTACCCCCATTCATTTATATGGGCCTCTTCCGAGAACTTGATGCTTTTATTCAATTGTATGAAGGCCATTCAAAACCTCACGGCTTTTGTTTATTTATATGGATCCAATCAAGAGATCAATACCCTCATTCAATTATATGGACCTCATTCGAGCACTTGCTATCTTCGTTCAATCATATAAACTTCATTTAAGACCTGGCTACACTCATTCAATTATATAGACCTTATTCGAACGCTTCCTACCGTCATTCAATTATAATGATCTCATTCGAACTCTCGCAGTCCTAATGCAATTATTTGGACCTCATTCAAGAGCTCGCTAATATCATTCAATTATATGGATATGGCTACTATCATTCAATTATATGGACCTCATTCAAGAGCTCTCTACTATCATTCAATTATATGGACCTCATTCAAGATTCTAATTCAATTATATGGACCTCATTCAAGATCTCTTTACTATCATTCAATTATATGGACCTCATTCGCTACTATCATTCAATTATATGGACCTCATTCAAGAGCTCGCTACTATCATTCAATTATATGGACCTCATTCAAGATCTCTCTACTATCATTCAAGAGCTTGCTACTATCATTCAATTATATGGACCTCATTCAAGAGCTCGCTTCTATCATTCAATTATATGGACCACATTGGAGAGCTCGCTACTATCATTCAATTATATGGACCTCATTCAAGATCTCGCTACTATCATTCAATTATATGGACCTCATTTTCGCTACTATCACTCAATTATATGGATCACATTTCGCTACTATCATTCAATTATATGGACCTCATTCAAGATCTCTACTATCATTCAATTATATGGACCTCATTCAAGAGCTCGCTACTATCATTCAATTATATATATTGGCGCTTACTATCATTCAATTATATGGACCTCATTCAAGATCTCGCTACTATCATTCAAGACCTTGCTACTATCATTCAGTTATATGGACCTCATTGGACTATCATTCAATTATTGGATCACATTGGAGCTCGCTACTATCATTCAATTATGTGGACCTCATTCAAGATCTCGCTACTATCATTCAATTATATGGACCTCATTCATCGCTTCAATTATATGGACCTCATTCAAGATCTCGCTACTATCATTCAATTATATGGACCTCATACTATCATTCAATTATATGACATTGGAGCTCGCTACTATCATTCAATTATATGGACCTCATTCAAGATCTCGCTACTATCATTCACTTATGGACCTCATTCAAGAGCTCGCTACTATCATTCAATTATATGGATCACCTATCATTCAATGGACCTCATTCAAGATCTCGCTACTATCATTCAATTATGGATGGACCTATCATTCAAGAGCTTGCTACTATCATTCAATTATATGGACCTCATTCAAGCTACTATCATTCAATTATATGGACCTCATTCAAGAGCTCGCTACTATCATTCAATTAATGGACCATTCAAGAGCCACTATCATTCAATTATTATCATTGGCTACTATCATTCAATTATATGGACCTCATTCATGAGCTCGCTACTATCATTCAATTATATAGCCATCATTCTAGATCTCGCTACTATCATTCAAGAGCTTGCTACTATCATTCAATTATATGCACCTCATTCAAGAGCTCGCTACTATCATTCAATTATATGGACCTCATTCAAGAGATCGTACTATCACTCAATTTTATGGACCTCATTCAAGGGCTCGCTACTATCATTCAATTATATGGACCTCATTCAAGAGCTCGCTACTATCATTCAATTATATGGACCTCATTCAAGATCTCGCTACTATCATTCAATTATATGGACCTCATTCAAGAGCTCGCTACTATCATTCAATTATATGGACCTCATTCAAGAGCTCGCTACTATCATTCAATTATATGGACCTCATTCAAGAGCTCGATACTATCACTCAATTATATGGACCTCATTATGAGCTCGCTACTATCATTCAATTATATGGACCTCATTCAAAAGAGCTCGCTACTATCATTCAATTATATGGATCACCTATGATTCAATTATATGGACCTCATTCAAGATCTCGCTACTATCATTCAATTATATGGACCTCATTCAAGAGCTCGCTACTATCACTCAATTATATGGATCACATTGGAGAGCTCGCTACTATCATTCAATTATATGGACCACATTCAAGATCTCGCTACTATCATTCAATTATATGGACCTCATTCAAGAGCTCGCTATATCAAGATCATTCAATTATATGGACCTCATTATCATTCAATTATATGGACCTCATTCAAGAGCTCGCTACTATCATTCAATTATATGGACCTCATTCAAGAGCTCGCTACTATCATTCAATTATTGGATATTCAAGAGCTCGCTACTATCATTCAATTATATGGACCTCATTCATGAGCTCGCTACTATCATTCAATTATATAGCCATCATTCTAGATTCGCTACTATCATACTATCATTCAATTATATGCACCTCATTCAAGCTCGCTACTATCATTCAATTATATGGACCTATCATTCAATCAATTATATGGACCTCATTCAAGAGCTCGTACTATCATTCAATTATATGGACCTCATTCAAGAGCTCGCTACTATCATTCAATTATATGGACCTCATTCAATGGACCTCATTCATGAGCTCGCTACTATCATTCAATTATACCTCATTCAAGGCTACTATCATTCAAGATTCAACTATCATTCAATTATATGGACATCATTCAAGGATCGCTACTATCATTCAATTATATGGACCTCATTCAAGATCTTGCAACTATCATTCAATTATATGGACCTTTCATTCATTCAAGAGCTTGCTACTATCATTCAATTATATGGACCTCATTCAAGATCTCGCTACTATCATTCAATGGACCTCATTATGGACTATCATTCAAGAGCTCGCTACTATCATTCAATTATATGGACCTCATTCAAGGCTCTCCCTATCATTCAAGGCCTCATTCAAGAGCTCGCTACTAACATTCAATTATATGGACCTCATTCAAGGGATCTCTACTATCATTCAATTATATGGGCCTCATTCAGAGGTACTATCATTCAATTATTGGACCTCACTTATCATTCAATTATATGGACCTCATTCAAGATCTCGCTACTATCTTTCAATTATATGGACCTCATTCAAGAGCTTGCTACTATCATTCAATTATATGGACCTCATTCAAGATCTCGCTACGATCATTCAATTATATGGACCTCATTCATGATCTCGCTACTATCATTATCATTCATTCAATATATGGAGCTCGCTCCTATCATTCTGTGTGGGCCTCATTCAAGAGCTCGCTACTCTCATTCAATTATATGGACCTCATTCAAGAGCTCGCTACTATCATTCAATTGTATGGGACTGGTACTATCATTCAATTATATGGACCTCATTCAAGAGCTCGTTACTATCATTCAAGTATATGCACCTCATTCAAGATCTCGCTACTATCATTCAATTATATGCACCTAATTCAAGATCTCGCTAATATCATTCAATTATATGGACCTCATTCAAGATCTCGCTACTATCATTCAATTATATAGATCCCATGCTAGCGCTTGCTACACTCATTGTATCATATCGACCTTGTTCGAGAGCCCTCTACCCTCATTCATTTATATCAATCTCATTAGAAATCTAGTAGTCTAGAATAAACGTTTATCTACTTATCCTGGTGTATATAACAGATTAACTCTATATATAATACAAATGGTGCGTTGTTGAATTAAAAAAAAAAAAACAGTACATTAAATTGTGCTCGCTATGAGGTCCATGTTTCGGGATATCTCATATTGTTCTGAGTTACTACTTCTCAGTGACTACTAGTCCCTTTTCCATTGGATCTAAGTCTTTACTACCAAACCCAGTGATTGATATAACGATTACTCTGCCACAAAATCCCTAACACACGCAGAATTACTCTACCACCAAATTCACGAAGCTAGATTTAATCTTCCAGATACACCTAGGATTATAGACGTCGGAGACTTCAACCTTTTATTCTCTAGCTTATCTGTTTTATGTCTGGTATTGCTGCACGGTGGAGTAATACATAGCGGCTCGCATTGAGGAATCAGAGAGTCGAATTCAAGTCGGATCCATTACATTTACTTATTTGCTAGTACCCTTGGGAAAGATATGAATCCTCTTCTTCTTCCCCCAGCTATGGGTAAATATGAGGACAAATCGGGTTCTATGGCAACCGGTCTAGGAGAAGGAAAACTCTGAATTCAAAACTGGCCTGTAGAGGTTTGGTTTCCGTCAGGCTACCTTGCCTAAGAAATACCTTCTACTGTAGCTGCAGTACACATGGTGTCCCTAGGGGTTACGGGATAAAAAATGGTGCTATCTTTGCCTTGACCGGCTTCACCTACTGTTTCATGTTCTTATTTTTGCTAATGAAGTCACCAATGTCAAATTTTAAAGAGAATACAAACTACAAAAACGGATTGTAAGAAATAGGAGATTTTTATGAATCATATAATGAGGAAATAAGGTTTTAAGATGTTAACACAGGACAAACTGAAAAGCATGAGAAGTAAGGGGAACTTTTTTTAAACATTTCACCCCAAGCAAAGAGGGTGTGCCACTGTTTCGCAGGCGGTTACATAGAGTGAAGTTAAGAGAAAAACTGTGTATAAGGGGAATGAGAAAAGGATAAATGTTGACGGGGTTCAAGACGTCGGAAGATGGCGATTGAGGTTACATTTATTTTTTAAAGATTGTAGTTATAAGGGAACTAATTAAACAGAAGAGAGTTCCACAGGTGAGAAGTGCGAGAAAATAAGCTGTTGGAGTGGAAGTGGCGGTTACATTTAACTATTTCAACGGTAAAATGGTGCGAACTAGATGCTAATCTAGTAGCGCGCTTAAAGTTATGTATTTTGGGGCATCGGGGAAAAAAAGCTCAACAAAACAGTGACCATGGAAATATATGTAGAAAAGACAGAGGGAAGCCACATCACGTCTGTGAGAAAGTGACTCAAGTCGAGAGGCCAAGTCAGGATCGATTACATTGCAGATCTTTTTTTGGGGGATTTTGTCGAGAACCTCGAGATGAACAGCAGAGGCACCAAACCAGATATGGCAACAGTACTTAATGTACGGACGAACGGCAGAGTTGTAGATATGTAAGATGGACTCTGACGAGAAAAAACCTCTGGCACGGCACAGTGAGCCAATTTTCCTTGCAGCAGATGCAGCCATTGATTCAATATAGTTGTTCCACTTTAAGTATTTCGAAAGTGTGAGGCCAAGTAGGCACAGTGAGACACTCTCCTAGAGTTTAGCATCAAACATGCTAATGGCGGACAGTGAATTACTCTGTGGTGGCTAAATGAGAGCACTTTGGTTTTGGTAGGCATAAAAATTTACAAGCCATTTCCTACCCCAGTTAACCACTTATTGAAGGTCCTTTTCGAGAACAAGGGCCAGGTTGACTTTATCAGTGCTGCCGGGTTTACTATTATGATAGGAGTAAGTGGTAGTGTCATCTGCATAAATGCCTACTTGGTAGATAATGACATCAGGAAGATCGTTGATGAAGATCAGAAACAGTGTAGGATCCTGTATAGAGCCTTGGGTGATCGCCGCATTCATAAGAAAGGATCTGGAAGCGTGCCCGTCCAGAACAACCTTCATTTCACGATTTGATATGAATGTTTGGATTAAGTCAAATAGCCGTGATGTAATACCGTATCCATGAAGCTCACGCAGAAGACAAGCATTCTAAACCCTGTGAAACGCCTTCGAGATATCTAGATCCACAGCTCGAACATTGCCGAGCATGCTATATATGTACAAATTCCTTTCATATAGTCTGATAAGCTTAATAATATTATCATTGAAAGACGAAAGAAAATCACCACATTGATACATATTTTTTAATCCTATCTAAGCTTTCGGCCCACATAAGCCATCTTCAAAGATGACAATAACATTACAATATATGAACCTCGTCTGGGTTCCTCTCTCCGCCTGAAGGCAGAGAGTTCGACCACCTTAGCTGGAGACGAATCTCCAACCAATTCCCGAAGCAAGGATATTTGCCAACCGCCCCACGCGGTCAGATGTGGCACAAGGTCGAATTTAATGTGGGGCATCCAAGCCCATAGGCTCGGGCAAAAATTCGCCGTAGACCCCGTATACACGTGGTCGGGTAGCTTTCTACCACCCCAGACGAGACTCTGCCCTTCGGCAAAGCCTCGTCTGGGTTTCTCTCTGTCCGAAGGCAGATAGTCCAACCAGCATAGCTGGAGACGAATCTCCCCCTAATTGCCAAAGCAAGCCCCCAGGTATACCCTGTGCTCACTATCTATCGTGAAGAACATATATACTGATATAGTCAATCCACATAGGCGATAGGGAGTGTGGGACATTCCGTTACAACAGTTTTAGCAATACAAGTTTTAGTAATTAACCAATAGCTGTGAGGCGAGATGAATAGGTGCATTCATACCCACTTTAGCAAATACATGTCCCTTTCTATCCATGATTGAAGTTTTTCGCCGCATTAGGCTGCCGTTTCTTTTAGCTGTTATCTGGTTGCCAACCAAAGCAAAAAGAACCACTCTGTCCTACTATTTAACCCATAGCTGGGGGGACGAGGTGGATACATTCCTTTACCAACGGCATGTACCCGTTGGTGAATATAACCAACTCGACATGACCCGGAATTCGGTATCCTGATTGACAATTCCGAGCCATTATCCAAACCCGCAGTCTCGACGTTGCTTAACTTCTATTGCCCGATGAACTACTGTCATTCAGTTTATTGAGCAAGGTCGTGTTTTATCAATATCCATTTTAGGTGTTGCTGAAAGTCTTCAAGTGGTGTGCTTTCTGTTACCGGGCACAGTTCTTTGTTTGTTGTTGCGTAGCGCTCGTCCACAAGGTTTAAAGAAGAGTGGTCTTCACTAAGTTCTACAGGCTTCAACAAATTAAACCCATTCTTGTCCATCACTCTTAGAAATCGGCTGTATATAGTGGAGACTTTAGCTATTTCTGAACAGTTTTAGCTATTTCTGAAAAGGTTTCATATATATATATATATATATATATATATATATATATAGCCTGACGATTTCATCTAGCATGAAACAGACTGTCACCTCTAAGTGTTGACTTCTATGTTCACTTTTATATTTACACACAATCTATCTCTGGAATTGAGCACTTTATCCCATAAGTATAGCACATCCTAAGACTATTTCTTCATCTTATATATTATATATATATATATATATATATATATATATATATATATATATATATATATAAATTGATTAATTTGGGGATTTAGGCTAATCATATATTAATTCATCGAGCCTAGAATAATCCTCAACAGAATGCAGACAACACTGGACGGCCGTTTCGTCCTACATGGGACTCATCAGCTATATCGAGTCTGGTTGTGTCTTCTTCATCAACGACGCCCATGGTACAGTTGGTATGACGTTTGCATTGTATCGAAACGCTGCGGGTTCGATTCTCGGTAGCGGATGCGCACTGCTAATGAGTCCCAGAACGAAACGGCCGTCCAGTGCCTTCTGCATTCAGTTGCTCGACGAACTAATATATATATATATATATATATATATGTGTGTGTGTGTGTGTGTGTGTGTGAACGGGAATGAGAAGTTTTAATACTTAAAAGAACAGGATTCAGGAAGACAGAAGATGACGATTGGATGTGACAGGGAGGCGAAGAAAGAAACTCTTAGAATATAAGAGGCCGTTGCATCTGGATAGATCAACAGTAAAACACTGAGACCTAAATGCCAATCTAGTAGTACATTTAAATGCATGCAGTGAAGGCAGCAAGGAGGAAAGCTCATAAGAACAATTGCCATGAAAATATTTGTAGAAAAGACAGAGGCAATGTGAGAATGTGATTGAGGTCGAGATGCCAGGTCAGGATCGACTACATTGCAGATCTTTCTTTCGATTTTGTCGAGAACCCCAAGATGAACGGCCTAGATACGAGACTAGATATGACAACAGTACTCAATGTACAGACGAACGTTAGAGTTGTAGATATGTAAGATAGACTCTGATGCGGAAAATCTTCTGGCACGTCACGGTGATCCAAGTTTCCTTGCAGTAGATGCAGCTATTGATTCAATGTAGGTGAAAGGTGAGGTGAGGTAAGTGAATGAAGTCTACATTACAGGCCCTTTGATGGATTTTGCTAACAATCTTGAAATATACAGTAGGCGAACAAACCAAATATGGCGGGCAGTATCCAATACACAGACGAATGTTGGATTTATAAATGTCAAGATGGATTCTGACGAGCAAAATTGTTTGCCACGAGACAGTGAACCAATTTTTCTAGACGTTGATCTAGCAATTGCTTCAATATAATCAATACACCTCATCTCAGTAACAGACGTGAGCCCAAGAACTTTCGAAGAGTTGCTCTCCAGGAACTTAGCATCAGCCATGCTGATGGCAGATAGAAAACGTTCTCTATGGTGATAAAATAGACGCGTTTTTATTGTGGAGGCGATAGAATTTACAAGCCATTCCTTGCCTCAGCTAAATATAGACTGGAGGTCATTTTCGAAAGCATCTGCAAGTTTGACTTTATCGTACCTGTCGGAATTCCTCGTAAAAGAAGTCTAAACAGTTGTGTCATCAACTTAAATACCTTTTTGGTAACTGATGTCATCGGAAAGGTTGTAGCAATAATCCATTTTTGGCTTAATCTTATTGGTATAAAGATAAGGCGTGGTAAACGTGTAACAATATGAGATCTGAAGATTTCGGATGACGATAAAAATACACTGAAGGGATTGAAAAGGATTAAAACGAAAATATCAATTCCCACGGCTAGAAGAAAAAGTGTATTCACTCACATCCGTAAGCGCTAGATAATTTCGTAGATGATAAGCAAGGCTTGAAACAATAGGTATTTTGATAATCTGTTGACATGATCAAACATTGGGAATTGTCAAACCCTGACGTCACTGGTATTATAATCACCGAACACTATGCGCGTGTTCAGGAAACTGGGGAATTCCCAATTTGCGTGGGTGCTGAAATTGGAAGGTCTCAGGTGTAGATTGAAACCGCCTCCAGGGAATCATTGTGGTCGGAATTGACAAGTCAGACTGAATCATGGCTGGCGAAGGTGTTTGGAAGAAACCCCTATTTATTTAGGGTTGCAGAAGTCGCCAGCGTGTTGGAGAGTTGGATCGGGTCAATGACAGTTTGCCAGTCAGTCGCACACCGTTGTCAGGAGAGATACGAAGAAAAGTCGCCAGGAAGAGTTGTGAATGAACAGTCATCAAAAGAAGACGTCAGAAATCAAACTCCACCGAATCGTAGCGGTCGCCAGCAATAATTACTTTGCCAGACAAAATTACAGATGACTTAACTAAACCAGTGAATAGTTCCTATACTGTTCCAAGTAATATTTACGCTCAGAACACCGACACTAGTGAATATTGCTGACGTCAAATTAAACGAAATTGTTACTGCTTATAAGAGCAATATTTATTCTGTTATCTACAGAAATGTGGCACAAGGCCGAAAAAGGGATTGGGGAAAGGACGGTCTTCTTCTGTCTTAACTATAACTTAGCTAGCCGCAAACACTGACCCAATCGTACAAAACAATATTCCTTACACCAAAACAACACATTCATACGTACCTTTCTTACTACAACCACCATAATACCTCTTTGTCTCTATGAAAATACTAGTCCCCATATTTACAATTGCTTATAAGAGCGCTAACATATCCTTTGGAAGAAGTTATTTATAATACTCTTGTGATTCGACTGGTACGGTTGATTTCATCTTGTTACAGAGATCTGGCAGATTTTGTCGGGTACATCGTTTTCCAGGATCCGAACTATACAACGTAGGCTGGGGAAAATCAGTAGAAGATAGTAAAATCGATTTTCAGTTGACACAAAGAGTAGAGATACAACCACACAGAATCAACGACCAGAAGTAATTAAAACCCTAGCGAAAGACATCAGGGTGTTATAACCTGGAATCACATGGACAAGTTTACGATTACTGGAGGAGTTGGTTATCTTGTAGAGTGATATAACGTCCCTATTGATAGGTATGTCCCAATCCGCATAGATACAGGGGGAAATACTGTGTGTGTTAGTCACTGGTCTTCCAAGGACACCTAGAGGTGGTGTAATGGTTAGCAAGCGTGTTTCGCTAGATCAATTACAATTGAATAGTGAGTTCGATCCTCACAGGGTGACTCATAATTTCGGCCTTGTGGCACATCTAAGCTAGGCTTGAAGTCTGTCGCAGTCTGTCTCAGGCTCGCGACAAGACAAGAGAACACCTCTGTGTTCGGGCAGAGGGTGACAAGACCTCCGTGTTTGAGCGGATGATGACTCAGTCGGATTCTGTCTTCGGATAGAGACTCGGCTGAGAAAAACAAACCAGTTCTCTACCCGAGCCAGCTTTGGTAGGGGCTGGGTAAATTTTGACCAGTGGCCCGGGTGGAAATGCTCGGGTAAATTTGACCTTGTGTCGCATCTAGTCTGCAGTGGGACGACCGGTGAATACCAGTCATTAGTCTTCTACTTGGGATTCACCTTGATTCACTTCTAGCCCACCACTAGCATTTGATTACTTACTACACGCGGCTGGCAAATCTTATATGCTGCTCCTGTTATAAATGTTATCCTTCCATTTCCAACTTTCGTTTTGGTTATTCTTATTCAGTAACCTTTTCCTAGGTTACAACAGATTAGTTTGACAAAACCATAGAAGTATCTGCAATGTTACTGGTCCTAATGCGGCATCTCCGCTTCAGGAACTTTCACTCCGCCGTAACGTAGCTCCTATTCGACTTTTCTGTAAATATTTTCACGGATATTGTTCTGGTGACCTTTCATCTTTGATACCTCTATTTCATGAATTGAATCCTGCTAAATTGTTAGCTAACTCTCAAAATTTACACTGGTGAAATTGCTAGTTGTCACCGTAAGTTTTATGTTAATAGCTTCATTTTCATCGTAAGTGGAATATACTGTATATTGATTCACTGTGGAA
>CAHIKZ030001979.1:4977500-4982500 GCA_903632075.3 Acanthosepion pharaonis
AATAGACTTGAGATAGATAGATAGATATGAATAGACTGAGATAGATATGAATAGATTGAGATAGATAGATAGATAGATAGATAGATAGATATGAATAGACTGAGATAGATATGAATAGACTTAGATAGATAGATAGATAGATAGATATAATCAGACGTAGATCGATACCCAACTTTTAAAGTTCGTTAAAACGAGAGATTACAGTGATGAAGATTGTAAGTGCTAAGCGAATGTTTTCGATTCCGTTCCAAGTAAGCTATAATTGTTGCACTGCCAAGCTAGCTTAATCCTGGACATTGAATCCATTAAGTTCCTGACGCATTCTTGCATTACGTCTCATGCCTGGCAGATCAGATAAGTATTTACCGACTAACGAACTCTCTTGTTTGAAAGCTTAAGCAGCAATTTCACAAACACGCCCCTGCATGAAACTTTTCAGGTCAACTAAGGTCGAACTTAGCCAAGACTGATACAGAGCCCTACAATAAAAACTGGATCTTTAAAAAGAATTCGAATTGACGCTAAGAGGTACCGCGGGGATGGATTAAACTTTCGGGAATTAAGGGAATAACAGCGGCTCTTTTTAGACAACTATCTTATGGCGTTTGTGTAGCAATTTTTATTGGTTGCACAGGCATCATAACTATATATGGCATTTGCTTGAGCAGACGTCTTGTTTTTTTAAACTGCATTAATCATGTCTACAGCCTTACGTATTCGAGAGACAACAGGGTCTCTGGCAGGGTGTGAACCTGCGTTCCCTTTTGTACGAGAAATCCTGCCGGAGAGCACAATTCCTTTATTAATTCTTTCCAATGCACAGGACAGTTACGCCTGCTATCCACACTGTTTAAATAACAAGGTGTCTGTACAAACAGAGCTAACTACAAAATAATGCTTGGAGTCGAAGGAAATATATATATATATATATATATATATATATATATATATATATATATATAGTTGTATATTTAGGCAGCAATCCTTCCTTTATGCATGTTTCATTAAAACGACAGCCATGGTACTACGGTTAAGCTATTTATTTAAATTTTTTGTGTTCTGACAAGAGCTTTCTTTTCTGGACAAAGGGTGTGTAAGAACTGTCCAAATGTTTTATATTTCCGAGCACTTTCGGCTTTAACATTAGCCATTATCAAGGATAATTCGATTTTCAGCTTAATTGAAGATGTGCGTTTTGTGTATGTCTTAGTGCGTGGTAGGAATGTTTTTAATTTCCGAATACGGTTAGCACATTGTGGCCTTGTTCGTAGTTAATATTGTTAAGAGTTGGCTTTTTCTTTTTTATTATTAAAGCTTCCATTATTTTTAGTCTTTTTTACAATGGATGCAGTTAATATAATTGTGTTTTTTTTTGGTTGCGCAGGCATCACAGCCATGTCTGATGGCATTTGTTACGATCACTGCATACAACTTGCCGTAGAATATATCTGCCGAGGGAACAAAGATGAGTTTTCAAGCCAGCAAGCAAGAATTTTTCTTAGCTAATTAGTGAGAATTCAGTTGCCAAACGAATCCACGACAGTTGAAACCAACCTTCTCACTCACACACACCACTCACATACTGAACATACCTTGTATATACTCACATAATCTTTTCTAACACAGCAAATCTTTTAAGGATCTTTTAAAGAGAGATAAAGAACAGGTTGAAATAAAGAAATATATACCTTTTCTTACTTAAATGCATGCTTTCCATCACATCGTTGTTTGATATTGTACATCTTGTTAAATACATATTTTTTGTGTAAAAATGTCTTTTGTTTATCATTTTCTGCGTCAGCCCTGTCTCCTAATCTAAATTTAAATTAATGTGGTGAAGTCCGCCACATATCTATCACAGTATGTTCATATCTATCTATCTATCTATCTATCTATCTATCTATCTATCTCTGTCTCTCTCTCCATATACGGGGGTTCGACAAAATAATTGAAACACAAAGGAAATTTATTTAATATGGAGTTGGTTCTCGTTTAGCCTCACATACAGCTTTAATACGTCTAGGAATGGAATCGTACAGCTTCCTGACTTCATCCAGAGGAATTTTCAGTCATTCCTCCATTAAAACCTTCTCCAGCTCTTTACGACACGACGGTGGAGGATAGCGGCTCCTAACTTGTGGCTCTAAAATGCAACACAAATGTTCAATAATATTGATATCTTGACATTCGGGAGGCCACTCCATGTGTTTTAGCTCACTTTCATGCTCTTCATACCAATTGTTAACCACTCGAGCGGTATGTATTGGAACATTATCATCTTGGAAGATGCAGTCACCATCAGGGAATAAAGTCTTGGCCATTTGATGAAAATGATCTCCCAAAATGTTCAGGTAATCTTTGCTGTTGATTCTACCATGCAGGGCAACTATTGGACTGAGACATTTCCACAATATGGCGGCCTAAACTATCACTGATCCACCTCCATGCTTCACTGTTGGAAGAAGGCAGTCAGGGTTGTAAGCTTCTTTGGGCTGCCTCCACACAAACTCGCCATGACGTTGGGAAAAGAGAAAAACTGGACTCGTCTGAGAATAGGACTTGCTTCCATTGGTCTGCATACCACGCATTGTGATCTCTGCATCACTTCAACCTCTTCTGAATATTGTGAGTGGAGAGAAGAAGTTTCCTTACGGCGGCTCTGCCATGATATGCAGCCTTATGGAGCTCACGACGAACAGTTTTAGTAGAAACTGGACTATTCAGAGCTCCAACAAATTGCCGTTTTTCGAATTCGGAGAGGTCACGCATTTAACTTAAATTTTACTAAATTCTCAAAATAAATAAGACAAAGACAGTAAATTAGATAAATAAATGTATTTACAATAGATATAACCTGCAATTACAAAGTTTTAGTTAAAGTCCTTAATATAATAGGTCTTTGAAATATAAGAGTGGATTTTGCAACTGTTCCAGTTATTTTTTTCAACCCTGTATATATATATTATATATATATATATATATATATATATATATATATATATATATATATATATTTGGTTGGATAGATGTTTCACGCTTTAGCGATCGTCGACATTGTCGACGATCGCTAAAGCGTGAAACCCAGGGTCTAAACTCACATCTATCAACCAAATATGTTAGCTCTATCTCTGATATTGAGCGCTTTCTAAGAAGTACCCGCATATAATATATAAATAATTATACATATATATATTTATTTATATATATACACACACTTTTCACATATATATATATATATATTATCTATCACAACCTGTTCATATCTATTTCCATCTCTCTATCTCTGTCTACGTCTGTCTCACTCTTTCTGTCTGTCTCCTCTCTCTCCCCCTCTCTCTCTCTCTCTCTCTCTCTATATATATATATATATATATATATATATATATATATATATGTCTATCTATTTGAGTCTATTCCTACACATCTCAATTTTTCCTATCTCTTTCTATCTATTTATCTATCTCAGTACTTTTCTTTATTTTCTTCTCTCTCTCTCTCTCTCTCTCTATATATATATATATATATATATATATATATATATATATATATATATATATATATATTTCAGTTTATACCTATTTATCTATCTGTCTATCTCAGTTTTTCATATCTATATCCGTCCATTTCATTTATTTCTTCTCTCTCTGTCATTATATATATATATATATATATTAAAGACATTTTATTTATATTTTAACGTTGTTATTTTATAAACATAAATAAAAATATATAAATTATCGGACCTTGTATATATATATATATATATATATATATATACATTATATATAAATGTCCTATGTACCTTATTCAGTTTGTTCATATCTAGCTATCTATCTTTCTTAATGTCTTCATATATATCTAACAATATATATATATATATATACATCTTAATCCGTTTCTTTCTTTCATTCTATCTATCTATCTATCTATCTATCTATACCTTTATCCTTATCTCTCTCTCTATCTATTTCAGTCTATTCCTAAGATCTTTTAGTTATTACATACCCATGCTTTAAGCGATTATTTTTTATAAGATACATTCCCAGTAAATATTCACCAATTGTTCTATCGCCAAAATAAACATGTATATTTCCTTTGTTTGCCAAGGAGATACTGTCACCTTGTAAGAGAATAATACACAATCGTAAACCTAGTTCTCTTGTCCGCAGCACGAAGCTGGCTGTTTCCTAAGAGGAATTAACTCGCCTCTGGCATCACACAAGTTAAATACTAAACTGGATGTGATGAAGCCTGGAAGGCATGCACGTGTCGATAGGTTGCATTAAAAATGTGACCGCTTTAAGTAGACACAAATCATTATGTTCAGTTTAGTTCGTTTTGTTTCACGGTATATCAACCTCAATTTTTATTGATGGTAATATTTTCCCCAAAAGATGTATTGTTGGTAATATTTTCTTCTTCAAAAATTCATTGCTGGTAATAATGTATTGCTGGTAATAATTATTTACAAAAATTTATTGCTGGTAGTATTTTTTACTTCAAAAATGTATTGCTGGTAATAATGTATTGCTGGTAACTTAATAATAATTGCTGGTAATAATTATTTGACAAAATTTATGCTGTAGTATTTTTTACTTCAAAATTGCTGGTTTTACTTCAAAAAAAATTGCTGGTAGTATTTTTTTGCTGGTAATAATTATTTGCAAATAATTATTGCTGGTAATATTTTTTACTTCAAAATGTATTGCTGGTAATATTTTTCCTCAAAAACATATAGCCGGTGATATTTTTGCCTTCAAAAATGTAATGCTGGTAATAATGTATTGCTGGTAATAATTATTTACAAAAATATATTGCTGGTAGTATTTTTTACTTCAAAAACATATTACTAGTAATATTTTTCCTCAAAAATATATTGCTGCTGATATTTTTGCCTTCAGAAATGTATTGCTGGTAATAATATAGTGCTGATAATAATTTTTCCTCAAAAATATATTGCTGGTATTAAAAGCTATTTTTACACTTTCATAGTGTTTTGA
>CAHIKZ030001979.1:4987500-5030000 GCA_903632075.3 Acanthosepion pharaonis
TCTCCAAGTTCTCCACTGCCTTAACCGGGTATTGAACTAACACTCTTTGGGTCCTGTCACTGGATCTAACCAACGCCAAAGACGAAAATTCCAATAGGAACATTTTCAGAGTGTTTGGGTGTCAATCTGAGGAGAGTTCATTGGATTCGGAAAGGGTTTGATGAGTCTAATGGTGATTACGAAGATGTTTGGGCTGATCATTAATGATAGCAATGTTATTCCTCCATTCATCGTTCCAAAGGGTCTTAGACTCAACACGGAAGCATACATCAAGGGCTTTGTGGAGGTAGTGCTGTCCTGGGACAAGAGAGTGGCAGCTGGAAGACCCTATGTCTGAAACAGGACTCTGCACCATGCCAAAAAAGCAGGCGAACCCAGTCATGTTTGTCAGAGAATTTGTGCGACATCACCCCTTACACCTGGCCACCCACTTGATTATGTGTGGGGCACCGTTCACCAATAGACCAACAAAACTCTTTGTTAGACCAAAGATGAACTGAATGCAAGGATTATGGCAACATTCACCAACATAAACAAAGAGACCGCCCAGAAAGGATGCAAGAGATTCAGAAGTTATCGGGAGGCCGTTGTTGATTTTTTGAATAAATTTACTCTTTAGTATTGCAAGATATTTTCTGTGTAATTTTGGTAAATACATCTGTTAAAATGAGATGTCAATGTCATTTTTGCATAATTTAAACGACAATTTATCCATCGCTCCCTGTGTGTATATATATATATATATATATATATATATATATAGAGAGAGAGAGAGAGAGAGAAAGAGCAATTAATCGATAGAACAATATGAAGAGCTGAGATAGATAGATAGATAGATAGATAGATAGATAGATAGATAGATAGATAGATAGATAGATAGATAGATATGAATACGCTCATAGATAGATTTGAATACGCTCATAGATAGATACTGTACTGATGCGGCATTCACCCTGGGCGGATTGAGCCGGCTTCTTCCTGTTATGAGAAGAAGATTCTTGGGATAAATTACAGAAGTAGGGTACCCAGGCCTACTCGGATAACGGTAGTGTCAGAGCTATGCCGCCCGGAACTTCGTTCCTGGTAGGGCCACCCATAGATAGATAGATAGATAGATAGATAGATAGATAGATAGATGTTTAACAAAATAAAATAAATCTGTTACGAAAATCCTTTCAGTATTCAAAATTAAAACAATAAAAATAACGATGACGTTCTTACGCCATATTTTAACACATGCATCTTCAAATAAAAAAATTCATTAGTTAACTCAATTTGTCTTTGGCCTCATCAAATCGCTAAGCTGGTTTAAAGGGAAACGAGAAAGGAAGTCGTCAGTCGCTTCTTCATAGTGTAATGGCTGAAGAAGCGACGACGAAGAAAATATTCCTATTTTGTAAAATAAAAGAAGCATAAAAAGGGAGATAATTATTGAAATTAGTTTGTCGTGTCAGGTCAAGTGTATTGAATTGATTAATGTTGTAATTGGCCAAGGATTCAGCTTCTTCTTGTTCTTTATTTCATTAACTAATTTTATGTAATTTTGTTTGTTTTAAAATGATTGCTATAGCCAAGAATTGATGAGATAATATGTAGAAGAAGAAATAATGAGGTTTCGAATTAAAATAGAGAAGGCAAGGAAAAGTAAGAAGAAATACCCAGGAGGTGGGGATTCTCTAAAAATGAGAGAGATAATGAAACAAAAAGGAAGGGAATGAATTATATTGAAAGGAAAAACTTAAAAATGAAAGATAAAAGAAGAAAAATATCAAACAAATTCTTGAAATGTAAAAAACAATTAAAAAAGAAAAATAGGCACATACAAAGAAAGAAAGAAAGAAAGAAAGAAAGAAAGAAAGAAAGAAAGAAAGAAAGAAAGAAAGAAAGAAAGAAAGAAAAAAAAAAGATGGTGGATTGGAAAAGACAAACGCGAGAAATAAAGAGATACGGGAGAAGAAAAAAAGAAAGAAAGAAAGAAAGAAAGAAAGAAAGAAAGAAAGAAAGAAAGAAAACTACAAAGAAAAGTTTTTGTTTAATCGAGAGAAAACAAACATAGAGATAAAAAGAGAAAGGTAAAAGTTATAAAGTTGTGAAGAAAGAAAGAAAGAAAGAAAAAAAGAAAGAAAGAAAGAAAGAAAGAAGATTAAAACGAGAGAGAGAAAAACGGATGAAAAAAGAAAATGGGAGAAAGAAAGAAAGAAAGAAAGAAAGAAAGAAAGAAAGAAAGAAAGATGGTGAGCGGAAAAGACAAAATGGAGAAATAAAGAGATATGGGAGAAGAAAGAAAGAAAGAAAGAAAGAAAGAAAGAAAGAAAGAAAGAAAGAAAGAAAGAAAAAGAACTGCAAAGAGAACGAAATTTGAAAAATAGAGTTGGGAGTTCAAAACTAAGAAAAACAGAAGAAAAGAAAAGAAGAAAAGAAGGAAGACACAGTACAGAGGGCACGAGAAAGAGGACGAGAAAAGAAAGAAAGAAAGAAAGAAAGAAAGAAAGAAAGAAAGAAAGAAAGAAAGAAAGAAAAAGTAAAAAAAAAAAACAGAGAAACAAAGAAAGAAACAATCAAACAAACAAGCAAACAATAAAAGAAAGAAAGAAAAATATTGAATTATAGCAAGTCATGATTGGCTGTGTTCGAATGGAATACGCCACATCGAAGTCGAGAAAATCATGAAGAAAGATCTAACCATTAAATGTAAGTAGAAATACTTGGTTATCAGCAAAAAGGACAAGCCAAAATGCGAATTGTATATCGGGGACGTGAAAACCTAGCAGAGATTTAACTGTTCAACATAGTAACAGAGAGCGCGAAGAATGACACAACAATTTGAAGGCGCATCGGCATTGCGTTAAGATGCGATTCATAAACTGAGACGGCGAGCAGGAAATAATGAAGGTGAGAAGGACAGAACAAGACGACGAGTAACCTACCTAACGAGATTTTCTAAATGAATAGAAAAACCGGAAGTGTGAGTAGAGTAGTAAAAAGACAAACATTATTAAGAAATGCATCGGATAGGAAGTTGTGGAGTGCCACGGAAAGAAAAAATAAAGCAGGGAAATGAAATGAAAAAAGATGGAGGACGATTTGAACAAAATGAATATGAAATGTAACGTAATGAAAACTTCTTATTAATAACCACAAACCAAAAATGACATGAAATTAAGCGATGAGAATTTTGTGAGCAAAGGAAAGACGAAATGTAGAAAAGAAAACAGGAAGAAAAAGCAAAAAACAGAAGAGAAAGACGCTAACGAAAGAAAATAAAAATGAAGGCGCGACAAAGCAAAGATAATCTCTGCAATCGAGCAGTTTTTGCAAATTGATAGCTTGTCGGGAACATCCTATCACGTTTTTTCATAAAAATGCAAATTGATTTAATCGATATTTACTCTTCCCCATCGTTGTCTGTTTATTTGTATGTTCGTTTTCTGTGTCAGAAGGTGAAATAGAAGGCCAAGCCTCCGATTACCCACAATTCCATTCTCGATGTCACTCTAATCGAATAATGTGAAGAAGAAATGAACTTCTAGTTAATCGTTATCTTTTTACTTTTATTAGATTCTCGCTTTGTTTTTGTTTTTTGTTGATTTTTAATATTTATTTCAATATTTTTTCTGCCATTTTGTTCTTCCAGTCATCATCATCATCATTAGATTGTTAGTGGGAGTAATAATAGTTTCGTTTCCGTCCACATAATTTTATTTTTTCATCTTTAAATCTCTTTTCTATTACCCATCATCGACACGCCGTCTTCTTTGTTTGTTTTAACAGTATTACATCTTTCTTTCACAGATTTCTTCTTCTTCTTTTCTTCTTCTTCTTCTTCTTCTTCTTCTTCTCCTCCTCCTCCTTCTCTCCTGCTTCTCCTCCATCTTGGTCTCTATCTCTTGTTTTGTCTTATACATTGTGGCATCATTGGCTTGTCTTCTTCCATTGTCTCACACACTAAGACATCCTTATCTTTCTTTCTTTCTTTCTTTCTTTCTTTCTTTCTTTTCTGGTCTTCTTGTTTTTTTTCTCGCACACTGCATGTCCTTATTCTTCTTTATCCCTGTGCTTTCTTTCTTTCTTTATCCCTGTTCTTTCTTTCTTTCTTTCTTTCTTTCTTTCTTTCTTAATAGACTCTTTTTTTTGTCGTCTCATTTCTTTCTTTTTCAGGTGCACCTCCTTAGTTTCTTGAATCTTCTTTATTCTTTTCCCTTCCTTCTCTTTTTCGTTTCTTTCTTTCGTTCTTTTTTTTCTTTTTAACCTCTTCTTCGTTCGCTTGGACTTCATTTATTCGCCTTTTTCGTTTTTTTTTTCTCTTCTAGTGATGATTATTCTTTTTCTTTTCAGTCTTTTCTTCATTTTTTTCATCTTCACCTTTTGTCTTACTTATTCTTTCTGTTTTCGGGAGTCTTTTTCTTTCTTTTTTTTTTAAATTATTGTTTAATTGCTCCCTGCATTCTTCATTGTTTCAATCTTTTAGCTTCAGGTTTTCTCCACCTTCGTTTGTCACTTCTTCTTCTTCTTCTTCTTCTGCTGCTGCTGCTGCTGCTTCCTTCTTTGTTTTTATCTCTTGTTTTGTCTCATACAGTGTTACATCATCTTTTACTTTTCATTCATAGAAATTCTAGTATTCTTCTTTTTATCTTTCTTTGTTTCTTTCTTTCTTCAAACAATTCGTTCATTCGTTCTTTTGTAGTGTCTTCTTCGTTTGCTTTCTCATTCCTTGTTTTCACTTACACTTCACCGTCTCATTATTTTTGTTTATTCCTTTTCCTCATATTTTTCTCTCTTTCTTCTCTTCTTTCTTTCTTTCTTTTTGATTCTTCGTTTATATTATCTTAATTCATTCATTATTTCTTTTCCTTCACTTCTTCTTTTTCTTCTTCTTCGTCTTCTTTTTCTTCTATTTCTTCTTTCTTTCTTCTTTCTTTCTTTCTTTCTTTCTTTCCTTTTGTCATTTCTTCCATTCTCTATGCTAACATGCTTCTTTCTTTCTTTCTTTCTTTCTTTCTTTCTTGTTTCCTTTTTTCTTCTTTCTTTCTCCCTTATTATTGTCAAATCTCTTTTCTTCATTTTGTCCTGTTTTCTTTTTTCTTTCTTCCATCTTATATCTTTCTTTCTTTCTTTTTCTTCACTTCTTCTTCTTATTTCTGTCTTTCTTCCTTTCTTTCTTTGTCATTCTTTTTTGCCTTTACTTCACATGTATTCTTTTCTTTTTTCTCTTCACGTACACTTCTTCGTCTCTTTATGTCTGTGTGTGTATCTCTCTCTCTCTCTCTCTCTCTTTATTTTTATTCGTCTTTATTCCTCTTTTTATTCCTCTTCCCTTCATCCTCTACATATTTCCTTCTCCCTCTTCTCATCAATTGATTTGCTTTACTTCTGCTCGACATGTACGTGTGTAGGTGGGTGAGAAAGAGAAAGAAAGAGAGAGAGATGTTCTGAATCTTTTCTTTCTGTGCCGTTCATTTCATCACATCATTTGCAACTGTTTCGTTCACATTTGTCATCCTATCAACGTGATTCGCATTCACACGTATTCAAGAGATGCCCGCTGTCAAATACATCCTTGAAATGCGTGCAGACGAGACGTACGCGATCTGTGCCTTCCGATATCACATATACACGCATATAAGCAGATACACATATACACATATACATATACAGATACATATATACACGCATATAAGCAGAGAGAGATAAAGAGAGAGAGAGAGAGAAAGGAAAAGTGAGAGACAGACGGAAAGACTAGATTTAAGACTGTTCCATACCATCTGTAAAAGTGTACAGTTCGACCATTTAATTGAAAATTATGAATTCACATACATGCTTTAAATTAAGTTTGTCGCGTCCCAAATCTCGTTTTAGCTTCATACATTCAAATGACTTGTCGCTGCATTCCAATGAATGCATCTTCCCCACAGTGATGCGTACACACATATATATATATATATATATATATATATATATATATATATATATATATATAGTTTAAAATTTTCTATATTTATTTGAGAAGAGTGTTCAATCACTAAAACAGCGGTAATGGAAGTAGACTGTGGACATAGAATTAGGAATCAACACTTCACTCTGACTGTCAGTTTCATGCCTGAAGCGATATTCAGACCATGGTCTCACAGTCAACATATAGTATTGATTCCTGTGTCAACTCTCTCTCTCTCTCTCTCTCTCTCTCTATATATATATATATATATATATATATATATATATATATATATATATATATATATATATATTGTACAGGGGCAAAAATGGACGGACCCATAGAAAGTCGATTTTTTGTATTTTTACCAAAGACAAAGAAATTGAATTCGTTTATTAATAAAGAGTATTTTTTAAAAAGTTTGAATAAGCAGCTTTGAATAGGGTCCGCCCAAAAGTAGCCTTCTGTCATAAAAATGACAAAGCATTTGAATATTAATTCAATAACCAGGTAGTCAATGAATAGCGACTACTTAACGTTCCATGTGTTTGCCCACAATCTTCAGGTAGCCAGTAACTTGCAGTTTTAAGATGATTACCTTATATACCACCGGATGGGTATAATTTGACAAGCAAACCAAACTCGCAGAGTAAGGAGAGCAGATCATCCAGCCAAGATCTAAAATTCAACCTGAAAAACCTTGCAACTTAAGCAAAAAGCGCTAAGCAACAAGCAAAAGTGGTATCATTAAGGCAACAAAGTGGACCGGATCACTAAATTCACGCTAGGCTAGCGCATATATGATTCCAAGCTTTGAATAAGCATCTCTGAATGGCATAAAAGTTTTTTGGGGGGTGTTTTTTTTTTTTTGCCATTTTAGATCTTCAATGTTCATTCAACAGGAAGAGGGATCAACTTAGCGCTAAAGAGATCAGTTAGAAAAGATCCAACTCAATCCAGAAGACGTGTGCCACGTGAGAGATGAGTTTAAGTGGAAAAAAGACATGAAAATTAAACCGTACGTGAAATATGTGAAGAACTTTGTTACTCCAGGACAGAAAGTTAGAAGGTTAGAGAGGACGATGATCATCTTGAATAAGTTGGAAAAGGATCCATGAATAATATATATATATATATATATATATATATATATATATATATATATATATATATATTAATTTTATTCGAATCATAAATTTATACTTGATTAATGATGAACATGTCATTTGCATTTATTATTGATTTCAGCACGATACTTCTGTCAAGCTTAGAGAGTAAATATAAATTCTTATTGCTCAAAGCAGACTCCAATAGTGTTATATAAACCTCGGAGAATTCCAGTAAGATAAATATGATCACGTAGTCGTCACGTGGGCGATGTTGTTAAGACGTATTCGAAGATGATTTCCAAAAATTAAAATATCAAAAAGTCGATTGAAAAATTTTTATAAACAGTTAAAGAAATCTCTTCCGTTGATGTTGGAATACGTAGTGATCAATTGGTTCTTATATCTTCAACAAGCTTGAAAGTCCTTCCCGTTACAATGCAAATCCAAAAAAAAACGATGGAACAGTTCTAAAAAACAGTTCGATAAAAATTCCATTCTTTACTTGATCAATCGACTTTTTGATCATATTTAAACAGAACGCTGATCTGTATAAAATTTCAGTTATCTGTCTGAATTAGTTGGGCTCTTATGTCCATCGTCTTTTGTGTTAAATTGTTATAAGTTATAATGTTAATTATGTTTAAATGAAAATGTCCATGAAGATGGTCTTAAATAGACCGAAACGTCCGACGTCGACTTTATTTTAACATTAATAATGCATATTCAGAATTTGTTTTTTCTGTATTTTTCTTTCATACTGTCGGATTTATATCCATATATTTGCTTATATATATATATATATATATATATATATATATATATATATATATATATATATATATATATATATATATGTTATAGGTTACCTTTTTCATATAAGTGGACTCGACCAGAGTGTTACCTGGGACTGCTGCCGTTAAATACCCTGAGTCAATATACAAAGAAGGAAAGTCTAGAGAAATTGAGATTAAGTTGGAGGTAGAGTTATTGTGTGAGGTAACTGCTTGTCGAAGTCACATTTACAATCACGCCCGACTCTAAGGAAGTCTTACTTCGAGACTGTATATATATGTTATTAATACTAACCGCGTTCCTGGATTTACTAACAGTATTACCCTTTGTATTATTGTGTAAATACATTTAATTTCTTATCTTTAATTCTTGCGTTTGTCGTTCATTGGAGACCAGTTTCATCTCAGAATCCACAGCAAATATATATATATATATATATATATATATATATATATATATATATATATATATATATATATATATATATATATATATATATATAATATAAATATATATATATATATATATATATATATATATATATATATATATATATATATATATATATATATATATATATATATATATATATATATATAGTAATGCGTAGGTATGCAGAAAAAAAAAAAAAGAACACGTTGGGTGCATAATCCGGGGTTCCTTAGTATTTTTTTTTTTTTATTTTTTAAAGACAGTGCTCCATACAGAAGTAGAGCCTATATTATAATAATATTTATTGTTTAAAAATATGTTTCCTTCGCTACATAATAGTTCTCATGTTTCAAAAACGAGAGCCGAAATCATCCAAATAATTATTAAAATTAAGTTGAATTAAGTGTTTAGTCCTGTTTCATCTTCAAGCGAAATTTTTAAACCAAAAATATTATTATATTATATATATATATATATATATATATATATATATATATATATATATATATATATATATATATATATATACATATATATATCCATACATATACATATATACATATATATATATATATATATATATATATATATATATATATATATATATATATATGTATGTATGTATGTATAAAGCATGGACCAAGGCAGATATGAACCCAAAATAATAAAAAGTATGAACAGATCATGATATAAACTGATCAAAATAAAAGATAAAGGCAGATTATTACATAACGTAGCGTGGCACAAAGCCAATAAAGGAAATCTTTTAAGAATGTCTTCCAACATTCTTCTACTGAGAAGAGACGAGTCTGCTTAAAAAAAGCATATATATATATATATGTGTGTGTGTGTGTGTGTGTGTGTGTGTGTGTGCGTGCGTGAACTTGGAAAAAAATTCTTTTAATTATAAGACTTTAACATTTCTTTTTCAGTATCTGTTGTTCCTAACATGGTTCCGTTTCTCTTTCTGTGTTTGGACATTTTCTTTCGTAATTCTCCCACCTCATTTCAGTTGGGAGTCTAAGCTCAGATGAAAGTGAAATCACTTAACCTAAAATAAATTAAATACATAGTGCCCCCAACACCCAACATAATAACATAGCCAATACCCGTTCAAATGATCTCAAATTTTAACAAGATGTGTAAAAACTTAGTTGGCTGTGTGAACGTATCTCAACGACAATCTACCAGGAAGATGGATCGGGTGTGTCAGTGATAATGACAAAGGTACTGTTGAAATGGCCACCACGTTAACCTTAATTGATACCTTTGTGATTTTTTTCTATGGGGTTATGTGAAAGGACATGTCTATATCCCCCTGCAAGCCAAGAGGAACTTAAGTAGATAATCACCGAGCCGCTAGAGAATGTTACGCAAGACATGCTACAACGTGTTTGGCAGAAGCTGGACTACCGACCTGACGTGAGTTAGTTGTTTCAAGAATATTTACTCTTTGTCGCTATTTACCAAGCTTAGTTAAGACTGGCGCAAGGCTTTCAACTCATGTTGAAAAAGTGAGGGAGAAGGAGAAAAACAGAGAAAGACTGAGAGAGAAAAATGAACGCGAAAAAGAGAGAGACAAAGAAAACGATAGAAAACGAGAAAGTGGGAGAGAGAGAAAGAGAGAAAGTGAGAGAGAGAGTGGCAGAGAGAAAGAGAGAGAAAATGAGAGCGTGAAAAAGAGAGAGAAAGAAATAAAGAAGTAGAAGGATAGGAAAAAAGAGAGAGAAAAAGAGAGAGAGAGAGAGAGAGAGAGAAGTGTACTTGCCCAAGGCACGCTACACATGAAAGAATAATTATCCGGCTTTCAACACATGTATGGAGGGGACTTTTCAGGTGATAAGTTGCGCAACACCTTTCGTCCCCATCTGATCATGGAACTGGTGATGATGATTATGATCAGATTTTTTTTATATTAGCTTTAGAATCCAATTAAACTTGAAAACAAATCGTTTGGAGCGTCCAATAATGAGAGAACTCACATTTTTTTAAAATCAGTTCACCCCAAACAAGGCGATAATGCCATAAGACGCAAGGGGCAATTACTGGTAGTGAAAGAGAATGAAAAGGATTTTGGAAAGAACCGGAAATCTAATCCTAAACAGAAAACAAGAATTAAAACGACCGGGTTTTGTTTGGTTTGTTTTACGGCATATCAACCTCAATGAGCTATTTAATACTTTTTTTCATTGCTGGTAATAATGTTTTCTTTTTCAAAAACGGTATTGCTGTTATTTTTACTATAAAAACTTATTTTTACACTTTCATAGTGTTTTGACCCCAGTTTGGGGGTTAACTATTTGCCCATAGTTGGGACCCTAACAGGCGCTACGACCCCGGATTAGGGTGAACCTGGGAATACCAGCAATTAAGAGGTTGTTCGACGCTTCTCAAAACCTCCTGATCAGAGGCTTTGCTGCCGGATGTAGTTTAAAATCATACCCAGAACGATAAAAAAACGGAGTTGAGTGTAAACTGGTAGATGGACAACTCAGTAGAAAGGAAACCGCATATAAGTTCGCTATACTAACAGGTCCTATTATTCATTAAGTTAAGTTTGGCACAAGGACAAAGGTATAGCACAGCCAGTGACAATCAAATTGAAAGTAATAATCAAATAAACTAGCTCTTTATCTATTATTTACTTAGTTTTACAGGACACAATTTTGACTGTGGATATTCATTCATTGAATGCAAAATTAATTGTTTATCAAATTTGACTCTACAATGACATTGTTTCTGATAGTTAAGGGCAAATTAATTGAAAAAGGTTTTCCTTTCTTTCACCATTAGTCGGTTTTAGCTGGAGTGACAGCGATTTCTATTTTTGTCTCAGATTGTAACAATCAAATTGAATGATGAAATAAAAAAATTGCGTCAAACAGATTTTATCACCCCTAAACACTATTGTCTTACTGTCGACTAGTTGTCCTTAGTTTGACGGGCCATTGTCATACCCAAGATTTTGCTGCAAAATTTCCTGTATTTTTGGTACCAAAAGCAGAACCTTTTAACAATCCACTATTTCTTGTGGATAAAAATATTTACGTTGATTTTTATGCCGAGACAAAATATTCTTTTGTCAAGCATAAGAATTTCTCTTTTTCAAATTCTTTAGACTTGTTTCTAATTTGACATGACCCTTGAGATGCAATCCCAAAAAAAATTGATTTATTGTTTGCAATCAAACTACGTTTGTAAAAAACAAATCAATCTTGACTATATTGTTTCTGCAAAAAAAAAATAGTCCAAAAAAATGTTCTGGCTTTAAATCCTTCAAACAATGGTCAAAAAAGCTGATAAGCCGTAAAAATAAATAATCTTAAACGTTACCTCCTGGTATACCCAATCCGAAAATGTTCTGGATTTAAATAAAATTCAAAATTAAGCCATAAAACAAATCAATCTTCCGACTTGCATGTCTTTATATTACAATCCCCAAATTTTCCTTTCATTTCGGACCATTCAGTCGGTTTGTCACAACATTTCGGCCGTTGTACGCTCCGGCCTTCTTCAGGTGGTTGGAATTTCGAACTGAACCCTTTATTTCGATCGCTGGGGTAGACTGTTCTAGTTCCACGTGCCATGTTTGATGGATGTCAGTTATCAGTTATCTCCTGCTAATTTTCCCTCTGAAAGTTCTCCACTGCCTTAACCAGGAATTGAACTCACCTTCTTTGGGTCTGTCACTGGATCTAACCAACGCCTTTATCCACTGTCCTTGAGGACACATGGCGACAAAGATGAGGACAATAGTCCGACTAATGTAAATACTGTACATAATATCTCATCTCAGAAATATAGACAGAACATTCAAAATGTTGACAAGCCGTAAAAAACAAATTAATCTTCAATATGACTTGTGAGTTGTAAATTTTCCAAGCTCTCTTTCCTCATAATGTATCCCAGAAATGTAAACTCTTTATGATTTTGCATATCTGTCCTTTTAGTCACATTTTTCTTATTACTTCCTCGTTGCTCATGTTAATATTTTTATCTTGGTTGTAATTACTACTTTGTACTCTCCAGCCTGCAGGTGTGTGATATTGATGATAACCTGAGAACAGAATCCTTTATTAAATCCTCAGATGTAGTCTGTTCTCAGTTCGCTGTCCATGTGGGAGGATATCTCGTACACGTTAATTCTTCCAAGATAATTTCCCCTTTTGATGTGAACCAAGGTCTCCGAAATTTTGCACCGCGCGATACCGTGAGTTCACCCAGGGCAGAAAGTAACCACTCGACCTCATGCGTGTATGATCATGCCTTATCTAAAAACATTGTAAACAATCTCTTACAAGATTAGCATGTTTGAGCCACCCAGTCGAATCAGAGGTGAAACATTACGCATCCACGTGATAATGATAGCGTTACATAAAACCCAATCATGGAATCGCTGATCACATTATGGAATTATAGGTTTTCTGTTGAGCCGAGTTTTAAGAAGATTCCGTTAATGTCATTACCGCTTCTTTGTGGGCGCAGAACAAACACACATCTATGTGATTGAAATTAAGAAGAATTTCGCATCATCTCTCTGTTGCAGGAAAGAGAGTATTTGATCCATAAGGTCTAATGTCACAACTAAAATTAAAAAGCTGTCGAGCTAAAAGATTTTAAAAAAATAAGCTAAATAATGAATTTAATCACGTGTCTAACTTGATATCTATTTTTTTTTAAAATAAACCAAAACATAATTTTTCTTACTATTGCTAAATAAAAGGCTAAAGAGGCACTCAAAGTAGAGACTTCCTAAATGGGATGTTGTAAAGGTATACTAGGAAGGAGAAAGTGCTTTGTGTTATGAGGATATGCAGGATATATAAAGGTTGACCCTCGACTCGAAGAGACAAAGATTTTAGGAATCAAGGAGCCATCCTCACTGGAGTCTGTAACAGTGTTAGTTTTTTTTTAATCATTTAACCTCAAGCAAGGCAATAATACCACTATGGCGCAAAAGGTAAGTGTGAGGAAATATAAGAAAAAGAAAACAGTATTAAGGAGAGAGAACAATAAAAGGAGACAGACAATAAAGAACAGTACCATGTGTCCTCAAGGACACATGGTACAGTGGATAAAGGCGTTGGTTAGATCCAGTGACAGGACCCAAAGAGCGTGAGTTCAATACCCAGTTAAGTGGAGAACTTTCAGAGGGAAAATTATCAGATAACTGATAACTGACATCCATTAAACATGACACGTGGAACTAGAACAGTCTACCCCAGTGAGCGAAATAAAGGGTTCAGTTCGACATTCCAACCGCCTGAAGAAGGCCGGAGCGTATAACGGCCGAAACTTTGTGATAGATATGGCGACAAAGATGAAGACAATAGTCCGAATAATGTAAATAGTGTCAACTTCTGTCAAGGGTGAACCATAAAATCATCCTGGTTGAATTAACAGTACCATATGAATGCCGGATGGGACGAAGCCACGATTATAAAACTAATAAATATGAAAATCTAAAGTCAGAGCTAATAAAGGAGGTGTATAATGCAATTGTTAGAGCAGTAGAAATTGGAGCAAGGGTTTCGTTTCAGGCACTCTGTACCAATTTCTGGGCCAAATTGGAATCAAAGGGCGTAATAGGGCCAAGAGTATAAAATGCCTAGTAGAAGTAACTGAGACTAGTTCTATGTGGATATGGAAAAAAAACGAAATACTCCGTGGAGTGTTTCAGCGAACATGACGGCATGACATGACTGATCGTGAATGCGTAGTGAGGTTCACGTTACATTCCCAGAACGCGAGGTTTGCCGTTTTTCGAATTTTCGTAAATTTAATTTCGCCGTTACACTTTTGAACTAGTTTATCTACAAGACTTGTATATCGTTGTAATGGGGCCTCACATCAGTGAGGGGGCCGGGTGCAACTGAAACCGTTGAGAGGAAGCCCCTGAAACGGTGCACATTCTCTCCTGATGATTTAATTTAAAATTCGAGAGGAACACATCAAATTCAGTGAAGTCAAAAGCCGTAGTGAAGCTCGGTGGAAGTGCCATTGGCATAAGGAGCATTACATATTCAGCTCACTTCAGGTGAGTTTTAATTACTTACCAGTAATTTCCTTCTATTTCTAGTTTAATATTCAATATTCCATGTCGTGTTTTGATCTGCATCTCTCTTTATCTGTGTTTTGGTTTTGGTTAATATATTCATTGACCTTTAAATGAAATTACGAGAATTCAGAACAATGGCATAGATTTCGACGTCTGTAACAATATCAAGTTGTCCTAAATATCAGAAAAAAATCAATATTCATGCCATTTCGATGGTTTTATAGTTGACAATGGGAAGTGTGAAGTTAGACGAAGAAAAAATCACTTGTATCCTAATATATTGTTGTCTTCTCGTGAAAATATCAATAGTGAAATAAACATCGCTTATCAAGATTTTCGGACAGCAAAGAATAAAAGAAAAAATTTCCATGATGTCATTAAATAAACAAATCAGCGAAAGAATTTCTATAAATACCGTAAACACTCTCACCGTTAAATGAGAGGTGTCTCTGGTTATACACTGATGCGTTGATAATAATAAACAGCTCCGAGTGTTTTAACGTATGAACATAAAACTATTTTTTTTAAGGAGGAACATCACAGTTTCACATATTTCACGTCAATGTGGTTACAAACAAACAAATTAATATTACGATTCATATATATATATATATATATATATATATATATATATATATATATATTTAAATAAGTGTCGTTTGGAAACGTGATTTACTTTAACAAAGGGTTAGAATATATGAAATATATGCAAATACGGAAAACATGTCAACATGTTCTATATGATATGTGTGGGGATAGTAAATTTTAAAAGTGATGTTTTTCCCCCATTTATAATTGAAATTCGTGTGGGGATAGTAAATTTTAAATGTTTTTTTTTTCGCATTAAAATTAAGATTCGTGTGGGAATAGTAAATTTTAATTGTTTTTTCCCCGTTAAAAGTAAGATTCGTGTGGGGATAGTGAATTTTAACTATTTTCCCTATTAAATGTGTAATTCCTGTTGGAATAGTAAATTTTAAATGTTTTCCCCGGTTAAAAATGAGATTCGTGTGGGCATAGTAAACTTTAAATGTTTTTTTCCACGTTAAAAGTGAGATTCGTGTGGTGTGGGAATAGGAAATTTTAAATGATTTTCCCCCGTTAAAAGTGAGACTTGTGTGAGAATAGTAAATTTTAAATGATTTTTCACGTTAAAAGTAAGATTCGTGTGGGAATAATGAATTTTAAATGTTTTCCCCGTGAAATGTGAGATTCCTGTTGGAATAGTAAATTTTAAATGTTTTTCCCTCTTAAAAGTGAGATTCGTGTGGGCAGAGTAAACTTTAAATGTTTTTTTCCACTTTAAATGAGAGAGTGGTGTGGGAATAGGAAATTTTAAATGCTTTTTTGCCTGTTAAAAGTGAGAGTCGTGTTCGGATAGTAAATTTTAAAATATTTTTGCCCGTTAAAAGTGAGACTCGTGTGGGAATAGTAAATTTTAATTGTTTTTCCCCCGTTAAAAATTGAGATTCGTGTGCGGATAGTAAAATTTTAAATGTTTTCGCCCATTAAAAGTGAGATTCGCAGGGAATCGTAAATTTTAAATGTTTTCCCCCTTAAAAGTGGGATTCGTGTGGGGATAGTAAACTTAAATGAATTTTGGTTATTTGCTGCTCCTTTATTTCCAGTTGATTGATTTGTCTTTTTTAGCTTATCAATCCCGCTTATTGCCACAAAAGTAAATCACTGTGTAAACAGCGCAAAAGATATGTGTTGCTTATGGTGATGGCACTATAATCTAGGGATATTCTTCGTGCGCGCTTAGCCATGTCCGGAACGTTCTGGTAGGTCGGCAGGTCATGGTAATGTCCAAACACCGATTAAAAAATAATCCCTATCACACGATACGGGACTTCACAGAGATAATTCATATAGCATTTATGAGCGTATTTGAAAACATTTGGATATGTGAATCGACGCCATGTTTGGGCGCATTACAATTACTGGAAAACAATTTTGTGTACCTGATTTCCAAACAGAAACGAGCAATGTTTTTTCAGTAACAATGTTTCATTCTGGAGAAAATGTTTTTTACAGTAACAATGTTTCATTCCGAGAGAAAAGTTTTTACAGTAACAATGTTTCATTCCGGAGAAAATGTTTTTTCAGTAACAATGTTTCATTCCGGAGAAAATGTTTTTTTCAGTAACAATGTTTCATTCTGGAGAAAATGTTTTTACAGTAACAATGTTTCATTCCGGAGAAAATGTTTTTTCAGTAACAATGTTTCATTCTGAAGAAAAAGTTTTTTACAGTAACAATGTTTCATTCTGAGAAAATTTTTTACAGTAACAATGTTTCATTCTGAGAAAATGTTTTCAGTAGCAATTTTATTCAGTAAAAATGTTTACAGTAACAATGTTTCACTCCGGAGAAAATGTTTTTTCAGTAACAATGTTTCATTCTGAAGAAAAAGTTTTTTACAGTAACAATGTTTCATTCTGGAGAAAATGTTTTTTCAGTAACAATGTTTCATTCTGGAGAAAATGTTTTTTCAATAACAATGTTTCATTCTGGCGAAAACGAAATGAGCCACTGTAAATCACCCCAAAAGCCAGTCTATATCTAATGAAATGGATTCTGTGCATTTAATGGGGTTGAAACAATATTACGTTCACCTTCTACTAAATCAGACGTTGAATTCAGATGAATTCCGTTCTTACTTTAATAGATTTTTAAATGCAGCAATCGAAAAAAAAGTGCAGCATTGGCTTGTCGGAAGGGTATCGTCTTTCTTCAGGACAACAGCAGACCCCCGTCTCTTTGCAGACCCGATAGAAATTAGTACAGCTTAGTCAGGATGTCATACTAGACCCACCACACTTCCCTTTGTACGTTTGTATTGCCGCTTATGTCAATCGTTATACAGTTCTTAGTTGGAATAACTTCAATTCTTTGGAAGCCTGTAATAACAACATCATCCAGAAAGATCTCAAATTCTGGGAGGATGGAGTCATGAAGTTGCGTCAAAGATGGTGGAAAGCAAGTAAACAGATTGGTGCATATGTGGTTGAATAAATATAACGCATTTTGCTGCTTATAAGATGCATTTTTTTAATCAAAAGCAATAACGCTAATCAGATGCTACTGGAAGTGAAAGAGGAGGAAAATACTTTAGAAGGAACCGGAAACCCAATCCTAAACAAGAAACAAGGGATAAATCTATATTCCTAAAAAAAAAAAAAAAAAAAAAAAAAAAAACAGGGAGGAGTGTATTATATTTATTTATATTGGAAAAAAATACAACTGAATATCACTAAAATTTTGGCAAATTTAAGAACAAATATACTAAATATATTGCTTAAAAAAAAAAAAAATATTGGTACAACCTAAACTGCCAGATGTATATGGGATATTTTACAGATAAACGTAAACATTATTAGTAAACAAAAAAATAAAGAAAACAGTAAAGAGTATTAGTAAACAAAAAAAATAAAGAAAATAGGGTCGTTATCTGTCTATATTTCTGAGATGAGGTATTATGTAATTATGTACATTATTTACATTATTCGGAATATTATCCTCATATATGTCGCCATATTTATTACAACGTTTCGGCCGCTGTACGCTCCGGCCTTCTTCAGGTGGTTGGAATGTCGAACTGAAACCTTTATTTCGCTCACTCGGGTAGATTGTTCTAGTTCCACGTGCCATGTTTAATGGATGTCAGTTATCAGTTATCTCCTGTCCACAGTGCCAGGTGTCCTCAAGGACACATGGCACAGTGGATAAAGCCGTTAGTTAGATCCAGTGACAGGACCCAAAGAGTGTGAGTTCAATACCCGGTTAAGGCAGTGGAGAACTTTCAGAGGGAAATTAACAGGAGATAACTGATAACTGAAATCCATTAAACATTGATGATTAACCAATCAAAATATTTAGATTTCGGCATTAAATCACCCATAGAGTTTGATATGCCGCTAAAAAAATCAACCAAACCAAACAAATCAAAATATTTAGATCTCAGGATTAAATCAAACATAGAGGTTGATATGCCGTTAAATAAAATCAACCAAACGAAAGCAATCAAAATACTTAGATTTCGGAATTAAATCACCCACAGAGGTTGGAATTAGATCACCCACAAAGGTTGATATACCGCTAAATAAAATCAAATCAACCAAACCAAACCAAACAAAATATTGAGATTTCGGCATTAAATCACCCATGGAGGTTGATATGCCGCTAAATAAAATCAACCAAACCAAACCAATCAAAAAACAATCAGATTTCGGCATTAAATCACCCATAGACGTTGATATGCAAAAATATTTAGATTTCGTGATTAAATCAAAAATCAAAGCAAACCAAACCAATAAAAATATTTAGATTTTGGCATTAAATCACCCATAGAGGTTGATATGCCGCTCAACCAAAAAATCAATCAAAATGATTAGATTTCAGCATTAAATCACCCAAGCTAAACAAATCAAACCAAATAAAATATTTAGATTTCGGCATTAAATCACCCATAGAGGTTGATATGCCGCTAAAAAAAATCAACCAAACCAAACCAATCAAAATATTTAGATTTCGACATTAAATCACCCACAGAGGTTGATATACCGCTAAACAAAATCAGCGAAACCAAACCACTCAAAATATTTAGATTTCGGCGTTAAATCACTCATACAGGTTGATATACCGCTAAAAAATCGACGAAACCAAACCGATTAAAATATTTACATTTCAGCATTAATTCACTCATAGAGATTGATATGCCGCTAAATAAAATCAATCAAACCAAAGCAATCAAAATACTTAGATTTCGGAATTAAATCACCCACAGAGGTTGATATGTCACTAAATAACATCAACCAAACCAAACCAATCAAAATATTTAGATTTCCGCATTAAATCACCCATATAGGTTGATATGCCGCTACACAAAACCAACAAAACCAAACAAAACCAAACAAATCAAAATATTTAGATCACAGCATTAAATCACCCATAGAGGCTGATATGCCGCTAAACAAAATCAACAAAACCAAACCAATCCTAACCAATCAAAATATTAAGATATCGTCATTAAATCACCCATAGATGTTGATATACCGCTAAATAACATTAACCAAACCAAACCAAACAAATCAAAATATTTAGATTTCGGCATTAAATTTGGGCATTGGTAAACAAAAAAAATCAAACCAAACCAATCAAAAATATATTTAGAGGAATTTGATATGTCACTAAAAAAAATCAACCAAACCAAACCAAACCAATCAAAAAAAATAAACCAAACAAAACAAAATTTAGATTTCGGAATTAAATAAATCACCCATGGAGGTTGATTGATAAAAAAACCAAACCAAACCAAAAAAATCAACCAAACCAAAGGTTGATAGACCGCTAAAAAATCGAAAACAAACCAATCAAAATATTTAGATTTCAGCATTAAATCACCCATACAGGTTGATATGTCCCTAAACAAAATCAACAAAACATTAAAAACAAAGCTCAACCAATCAAAAAATCAAAATTTAGATTTCGGCATTAAATCACCCACAGAGGAGGTTAAATAAAATTCCGAAACCAATCAAAAATTTAGATTTCGGCAAAATCAACAGAGGTTGATATGTCACTAAACAAAATAAACCAAACCAATCAAAATATTTAGATTTCGGCATAAAACCCACCCAACCAAAACCAAACCAATCGAAATATTAAAATTGATAATTCACCCATACAGGTTGATGCTGCTAAACAAAATAAAATCAATCTTACCAAAGCAATCTAAATATTTAGATTTCGGCATTAAATCACTCATGGAGGTTGACATTGATAGGCCGCTAAAAAAATCAAAACGAATTTCAAACCAATCAAATATATTTGATATCTCAATAAAAGCATTAAATAGAGGTTGATAGGCCGCTAAAAAAACCCAATCAAAATATTTGATATTGCTGGTAATGCTGGTAACAAAATCGACCAAAGCAAACCAATCAAATATTTAGATTTCGGCATTAAATCACCCATGGGGGTTGATATGCCGCTAAACAACATTAACCAAACCAAACCAATCCTAACCAATCAAAATATTAAGATATCGTCATTAAATCACCCATAGATGTTGATATACCGCTAAATAACATTAACCAAACCAAACCAAACAAATCAAAATATTTAGATTCCGACATTAAGTCACCCATGGAGGTTGATATGCCGCTAAATAAAATCAACCAAACCAAACAAAATATTGAGATCTCAGCATTAAATCACCCATAAAGGTTGATATGCCGGTAAATAAAATCAACCAAACCAAACCAATCAAAATATATTTAGAATTTGGAATTAAATCACCCATATTGGTTGAAATGCCGCTAAATAAAATCAATCAAACCAAGGCAATCAAAATATTTAGATTTCGGCATTAAATCACCCATGGAGGTTGCTATACCGCTAAATAAAATCAACCAAACTAAACCAAACAAAACATTCAGATTTCGGTATTAAATCACCCATAGAGGTTGATATGCCGCTAAATAAAATCAACCAAACTAAACCAATCAAAACATTAAGATTTCGGTATTAAATCACCCATAGAGGTTGATAGGCCGCTAAATTAAATCAACCAAACCAAACCAATCAAAATATTTAGATTTCGGCATTAAAACACCGATAGACATTGTTATGCCGCTAAACAAAAACAACCAAACCAAACCAATCAAAATATTTAAACTTCGGAATTAAATCACCCATAGAGGTCGATATACCGCTAAATAAAATCAACCAAACGAAACTAAACAAAATAATGAGATATCAGCATTAAATCACCCA
Organism: Acanthosepion pharaonis; assembly: GCA_903632075.3. Lineage (NCBI taxonomy): Eukaryota > Metazoa > Mollusca > Cephalopoda > Sepiida > Sepiidae > Acanthosepion > Acanthosepion pharaonis. The sequence goes on from CAHIKZ030001979.1 coordinate 5,008,604, forward strand.
TAGAGGTTGATATGTCGGTAAATAAAATAGACCAAACCAAACCAATCTAAATATTTACATTTTAGCATTAATTCACCCATAGAGATTGATATGCCGCGAAATAAAATCAACCAAACCAAACCAATCAAAATATTTAGATTTCGGCATTAAATCACCCACCGAGGTTGATATGCCGCTAAATAAAATCAACCAAACCAATCAAAATTTTTAGATTTCGGCATTAAATCACCCATAGAGTTTAAAATGCCGCTAAATAAAATCAATCAAACCAATACATTAAAAACATCCAGATTTCGGCATTAAATCACCCATAGAGGTTTGATATGCCGCTAAATAAAATTAACCAAACCAAACCAAACCAAACCAATCAAAATATTTAGATTTCGGCATTAAATCACCCATAGAGATGAAAATGCCGCTAAATAAAATCAATCAAACCAAAACAATCAAAATATTTAGATTTCGGAATTAAATCACCCACAGAGTTTGATATGTCGCTAAATAAAATCAACTAAACCAAACCAAACCAATCAAAACAATCAGATTTCGGCATTAAATAACTCATAGAGGTTGATATGTCCCTAAATAAAATCAACCAAACTAAACCAATCAAAACATTCGGATTTCGGCATTAAATCACCCATACAGGTTGATATGCCGCTCAATAAAATCAATCTAACCAAAGCAATCTAAATATTTAGATTTCGGCATTTAAACACCCATAGACGTTGTTATGTCGCTAAAAAAACAACTAAACCAATTAAAACATTTAGATTTCGGCATTAAATCACCCATAGACGTTGATATGCCGCTAAACAACATCAACCAAACCACACCAATCAAAATATTTAGATTTCGGCATTAAATCACCCATAGAGGTTGATATACCGCTAATCAAAATCAGCGAAACCAAACCAATCAAAATATTTAGATTTCGGCATTAAATCACCCATACAGTTTGATATACCACTAAACAAAATCAATGAAACCAAACCAATTAAAATATTTAGATTTCTGCATTAAATCACACATAGTAGTTGATATGCCGCTAAACAACATCAACCCAACCAAACGAAGCAAAATATTTAGATTTCGGCATTAAATCAACCATAGACTTTGATATGCCACTGAAGGAATTCAGCCAAACCAAATCAATGAATATATTTAGATTTCGGCATTAAATGACCCATAGTGTTTGATATACCGCTAAACAAAATCAACTAATCCAAACCAATCAAAATATTTAGATTTCCACATTAAATCACCTATAGAGATTGATATGCCGCTAAACAAAATCAATCAATCAACACATCGCACGCCCTTAGGCCTCATGAAAGAAAACAATGTAACGATACAAGAAAATCTTAATAAAACTTACAAGTTTTTTTCTTATTCATCCCATTCAAGGGAAACTGTATAAAACAATGTAGTGAACTGTTGATGACCACTTTTGGACGGATTCAGTTTCCCCTGATTGTTCCTTGATATTGTCTTAACTGATATTTTATCCCTGCAGAAGATTTGCATTTCAACCGACATGTGGTTCATGTGAGTTTATCGCTCAAAGCATTTTTCACTTTGATATGTTGAATAGAAATAGCGAGTTATTTCACTTGAAGAATTACACACCTGACCAGGGATATAACATGTTAAGACCAGCTGAACACACACACACACACACACACACACACACATATATATATATATATATATATATATATATATATATATATATATATATATTGTTAATTTTAACAGTCAATGAATGTCTATTATGTCTGATCATAAGCCGTTCTAAATTTCGTATGTTTGCTTTAATTTCGGGTGGAAATAAAGACAAATTGTCCAACATTTAGATATTTTTTTTATCTAGTTGGTCCTTGATCTGAGCTTTCGGATCACATGTGTCATCTTCAGAGTGGTTATGCGGACATTTTAACAAAGTTATTCAACATCGAAGATGATATTTTATGTTGACATAGAAGATATATATTTTCACCCGAAATTAAAGCAAATATAAGAAGTTTAGAACGGCTCATGATCTCTCATAATAGACATTCATTGTCTGTTATATTTAACAAACGTTCAAATAATAATCTGCTGCCCCAATACATTATATATATATATATATATATATATATACAAGTATTATAATAAAAAGAAATATAAAAATAAATTATAAAACTCTCCTTTCCCTCTCTAAACTCGACCATGTCTCTCACACTATTCCTCACCACCCTCTATGTCAAATTATATAAGGTTAATAGTGCCAGTCAAAAGTGTAAATTCTAAATTTTTCGTTTCACCTTTTGAAAGTGAAGTCTGAAGATCCAGAGAAAAATAAAATTCTCTGGTGAAATAAATTACACAAATGGAGCCTTAAAGTGGTCACACACTTTTTCACACACACACACACACACACACACACACACACACATATATATATATATATATATATATATTGTTATGGTCCCGGTTAGGACCAAGGAAGAACAACACGAACATAAGAGTAGAAATAACGAAGGTATATTACACGAAATAATAATAATACAAGATGTGAAAGATGTTAGTATGACTGTCAGTCTGGTTTGGAGTGAACTACTATCGGCTCGATTCGATTCGTCCTCTCTCTTGAGAGGTGTAGTATACATAATGCTAGGAAGAGTTCATTCTGTAGCTATAGGTAAGGACCCATGATATATATATATATATATATATATATATATATATATATATATATATATATATATATGAGTGTTATGTCCCGAAAGTACTAACCATTTCGAATTTGACGAGAATCGATTTCACGGACTTACCAACAAATCAAAGAAAAACGTTTTTTTTTTTCCCACGCGTAGGTCAGTGAGTCTCAATTGAATAAAGTATTATTTGTCGTCACTGTTTTCACGTCTTCTCACCTAGATTAAAGAGAAGGCGACGAGGAAGCAGATAGCAATCAAGAATGAGAATGTGTAGACTGGTTTTAGAAAATAATCCCCGGGGTGTGTACTATTTTTAGGCTCAAGTGGAATATTTGGAAGGTGCCGTGAGATAAGTTCAAGTAAAAGCTTTTTTTTCAAAAGTAGTGTCACTTATATTTGTAATCATTTTTCGCATTTGATCTGAGAGAAAACTGTCGTTTTATGGAACTAAATCTGAAGGGTATTAAAATGAACCTGTAGATTTTCTGTTGCATATTTACATATCGAACATTGCAAAGAAACCTTTAAACTACTAACTAATGAACTTCATATGAATTAATATATATATACATAATAAATACGAATAAATTAACATGTGTCTAATGGTCTGTGTCTATTTAGACGCACACACAATTCAAATATTTTTCTTGAATTTCTTTAAGCCTTTTATATTATATCCTGTTCTGGACATTGAGCTCTACCTGGATTGTATCCGCTTGGAAATATATATATATATATAGAAAATATATATATATATTCTCAGTGTATGGTGTGACGTCATAAGAGATTGTCATATGACCATTGAATTTATCTTCCACCAAAGGGAGATAAGCGCATTCTGTATTTATAGAGAGTGAAAATTATTAGATAAATGTTACATGCTTTTTCTTTATCTTATTATATATATGTTTGTGTGTGTGTATTCGTGTGTCCGCGCGCTCGTGTCTCTGTGTGTGTGTTTATGTGTGTGTGGGGGGGGTGTTTGTTTTTGCCTCATACTAACTTTTTGAGCGAGTTGCTCTGGATAGAAATAAATGGAGATATTTGTGCCAGAGTGGTATCAAAAATCTGGAAATCATTCGTATTGATCGGCTAAGGGACGAAAAACAACGGCAAAAAGCGTCAACAAATAGTCCTGTTGCTATGTCCAGAGATCCTCGCTGTCGCACAATATGTGGACTTGTATCCATATCAATAGCGGGACTGACGTGTCACACACGACACAAACATAAACACTGAATTAAGTTGTCGGATACTCATCGAAATCGATGGGATTCCTTCATCATCATATGCGGGAGAGAGAGAGAGAGAGAGAGAGAGAGAGAGAGAGCGTGTGTGTGTGTGTGATAAGGTAAATCTCTTTTTCTTAGCACCCCCCCCCATTACCATGTAATTATCATTGGATCAGAAAAACTTAATGTTTACAGTTAGACTGCTTAATTCGCTGTCCGCACAACAATGTTTGTTTTGGCAGAAGTCTTTTATTCTATCGAATTTTCTTCAGTTTCATTCATATATATATATATATATATATATATATATATATATATCGTCCAGTAGAATTATATATAAACTTAAGTGGCTACCAAAATAAAGAGATTTAGCTAATAACGTGTACTTCCTCTCATTGCTAGTGGTATAGAGGGTTTCGGGTACGGCGTAAATATTTACGCCTTATTTAAGCATAAAACAAAAACCCCTTTATTTAAGCATAAGTTAAAACATACCTATATATAAAATAGTTTCAAATTTTGCTTAAGCCTCCTTGATATTCTTTTGTTTTATTGTTTATAATTTTATTAAACATGGCGTTTCAAACGAAACGGTATAAAATTGACGCATTGAAAATGGTTGTTATGAAGAATTGTAAGATAATGAAACAGTTGAATGCCTGCGAAAAATCTCTTTCTAATGTGTGGAAAAAGTTTCAAGAGGAGCAAACAACTCTGCAAATACATTTTCAGGGAGAAACCATTGATTTCTTATTATAAATGTCATCAAAGTCGTGAAGAAGAGAGTGTTGAGAAATCCATGAAGAAATATGAGGAAGATGGCAAAAGAGCTGGATATCACGATATGCTGCTCAGGAGGAATGTGGCTGTGGATTTAGGGCTAAAACCATACAAGATTCGACAACAGCTGCTCTCAAGTGCCTCCAAGCAAAAACGGCTTGGCAGAAGGAAGAAAATGTTGGAAGGGATTCACCGTGCCTCAGACGAAGACTTCGTTTGATCGGACGGTGTTTCACACTCCTCAAAATGATAGGGTTTACACTAATTCCCCAGAAAATATTCGCGAAGACGAGGATAAGTAAAAAATTATCCACCTTTGGCCATATCTTTCAACAAGAATATGGCTATATTTTTTTTTTTTTACTTTCCTGCAGAGAATATATTTCAAACCACAAAACCCAACTTGCGTCATGTTTTGGGCTGCTGTTACTGCTGATGTTTCGAAATAGCCCTTGGTGATCATTGAAAGAGTGGAAGCAAAGAGCAGAGTTTACCAGCAAATGTTGGAGAGAGATATGATGCCTATAACCCCATCTCTTCCCGTACACGTCACCTACGCCCCGCTGGTCTGCTCTTGTTTTCTGTCGACTTGTAGCCGATCAGTTTAGACCCCGCTTGTTCCGAAATCTCAATCCTCGTACGGCTATTTGATAAGGGGAGGTATACAGTTTCCAAGCTAGTTTAGGGATTGGTGCCAATATAAGTCGTCGATCGTCCAATCTTGGTTCTTCAGATGTTGTGATTCTTACTGTCGAAGAAAGTTGTCTTTCTTGTTTTAGTCATTAAGCCGTGCTAAACCTCTCGTTGACGGCTGGACTGACTGAAAATAATATCAAACTCTCACCGAAGAAATATTAATACTGCTTTTGGTTAAATATAGATGATTTACGAAAGGTGAATATAATAATTTACAATCGGATACATTTGGCGTCTATTAACACAAAAGAACAGAAGGCGGCGACTTAGAATATCGATATGTGTGTCCATCAAGGTCCAATCAGAAACTCAAGTGAATATTGATCCCTTTCCTCATGCGGGTGTGCAACTACGTCCGTGTCAGACGACTCGTCTGTCTCTGTCGTCCCGGCCCTCTCTGCTGTATCTTCAAAATGGAACTGAATTTATACATAATTCCCCGACTACATATCACACTGTTCACACACCAAAATATCCCATTGTTTAAAGTCGGGGTTAAAAGAACAAATGTTTTGATTTTACTCCATTTCATTCAGAACCATTGCTCAAAATCCCAAAACATATTCGCCTGACATATCCGTCAGAAACGAAATCAAAAACATATGTTCTGACCTCTCCAATTCCTGGCCACACCTGGCCTTTCGACAAATTTTCCCTGGGAAGATTAATAAGGACTAGAATAACACACACTAATCCATTCTAAATCGACCCCTTGAAATTTAAAAACTACAATATCTGCCAATAACAAGTTGCCTTGTTATATGCCCTGGTTATCAGCCACATTTGAAAATGGCTGATATAAAGAATTGTGAGGTGATAAAACAATTGTGTGTTTGCAGAAAAACTGTTTTTAATGTGTGGAAAATGCTTCAAAAGGAGCAAACAACCGCGCTTGATCCAATTCCAGGTAGAAACCGTTCCGTTCGTACCAGGCGAATAACAGAATCCTCCAAGAAGAGGATGAAGAGAACTCCACGAAGAAGCAAGAGGAAGTTGACAAAAGAACTGGATAATTCAGAAAGGTTGCAAAATAGGGCTGTGGAAGGGGATTTAAGGCAACAACATAAGCTACTTTCATGTGCCTCTAACAAAAACAGTTTGGCAGAGGGAAGAATATGTCAGAGGAGATGCATCGTGCAGCAGACACTGTCTTCGTTTGATCGGACGAGACGTTTTTCACTGTGGAGGCTGAGGTCAACTACCAAAACGATAGGGTTTACGCCACTTCACTGGAAAATATTCCCGACGGTGCAAGAATACATTTCAAGCGACAGAAAGCAACTGGTGTCATGGTTTGAGCTCCTATCGTTTTTGATGTTTCGAAATCGCCCTTGGCATTCATTGAGGGACGAGTGAAAGGGAATAGCAGCGTTACCCAGCAAATCCTAGGCCGAGACATGTTATCCTGATTGTCAGCAATATTTGCAAGTCGTTGTGTCTTCTCTCAATGTGCAGCTCCTCCAAACACGGCCAATTTGACAGAGAACTGGTACAAGAGACATTTGTGTGGATATCTGACAAGTTACATTGGCCTTCTATGGGCACGTGGACGAATGGTTAGAACGTTCGCATTCTGACCATGAGACCCGGGTTCGAATCTCACCATGGTCGAAGGAAGGACACTTCCTGAGGTTATCGGATTGGAGAGGTCGATCCCAGCGTGCGGCAACTTTGGAAAGTGCCTGAAAACAATTCCACGGGTTGACTCAAGCCTTGCGAGGGAAATTGAGTAGACGGAGCCCTTGGGGGCCGTCGATAGCTGTGCTAGCACGAAGTCACAAGTCATTGTGGCCGAGGTCTTGAGTGTTTTGTTCAAATTGTTGAGCACGCTAGATAACACGCTCTTCCACAGAAACTGTAACTAATGTCTTCTCAACATAATTGCAGTATAAACCATAGGTGGGCTCTGTGGGCGTTGAATAAACACAAATGCGCCTGAGCAAGCGTCCGCAATAGGGATTAGCTAGCCGCCCTAGTAGACGGGTATCCTCGAATACGAGTGGTCAGCTATACATACATACATACTATGGCCTCCATTGGAGAGTGATGTTTCATGTATCTCATAGTCAAGTATCTCAGCCCCCTCCCCACCAAAAAAGGTACAATTTGAGTGAAGATCTCATATACTTCAGATAAGAAGAGATTAAGGGCTTTGGAGAAATCAAAAGGGTGGCCATTTTGAATTTTAAATATGTATAAAATATCATCAATAAATATGACAAACAACGAGTAAGCTTTCATTAACCAAATCCTAAAACTCGTTCTTTCTTTTTAAGGGCCTTGTCCTTTCAGGACGTAGGCAATCATGGATCTCCACCTCTTTCTATCCCTTGCAGTTCTCAAAAAGTTCCTTCTTTCTGCTTCCTTCCCCAGATCACGATCTATCATCCACTTGCTTAACTCCGCTAGGTATGTCACGCGTTGTTTTCCATTGTCTCTCTTTCCCTCTATTCGACCTGTGAGTATCAGATTCTCTAGGCCCTCCTTCATCATTATGTGTCGCAGAAACTTCATCTGCCTCTTCCTGATGTTAAGTATAAGCCCCCTCCTTGTTTGCATCCTCTCCAAAACCTCATCGTTGCTCACACGCTCGGTCCATGATATCCTTAGCATCCTTCTGTAGAACCACATCGCTGTCGCCTCGATTCTCTTCTTGATTTTTCAGGAAATCGTCCAACATTCAGTGCCGTAAAGAAGGATACATGTCACGTAACAGTTCGTTTCTTTGTTAACAAAGATATTCTCTTGTCTCGCAGAACTCTGCCCAGTTTTTGGAATGCATCCTTGGCCATCCCAATAAGTCTACGGATCTCAGTGTCGCACTTACCGTCCTCTGTCAAGCTTCCCACATATTTAAACTTCCGCGTCTGTCTGATTCTAGTGTTCCCAACCTGCAAATCGCATTTCGGGTTCTTCCTCTTACTGACGACCATGCACTCCGTCTTCTTGTAGATTATGCTTAGTCCCTTCTTCTCACTCTAGCTACCTTCTTTAGGAGATTTTATTTACTTTATTATAAAATGAATAATGGGTATATCTATATGTATCACCCGGTACAATTTGCAGGAGCCCTTGCGTGGTTATATCAACCTAGAAATATCCAAGCCTGGACTTAACTGAATTGTATGCTGGGTATACGTCCAAGATGAGGTCTTCAGCATCTATAATTTCTCAACAGAATTTACATATGGTAAAAGCAGGGGAGGAGGTGGGCAAATGATAAATTTTAATCCTCGTGTCTTTAAAAAAATATAGAAATTATACTCACAAGTACAGATCACACATTAAGAAGAGCTTTATCTATGTAAAATGTGTGGAATTTTAGTTTCTTGTTTGTTTGTTTTTTTATAAAAATGATCAATGGAAAATGTCATGATACCATTTCTGACCTTAGGTCTCTGGTTGGAACCCAGAAGGAAATGTGTATACTACAGAATCCTAAGGAAATAATAATAATAATAATAATCTACACTTTAATTTTACCTACCATATACTCATTACTATCTCGTGTGGGCAAACGTTCCCAGAACTGTCTTTGAGTCCAGAAAATGAATACATAATTTAAAAAAAACTGTTGTTGCTGTGTTTTGGGGTTACACAATTTATATATATATATATATATATATATATATATATATATATATATGTGTGTGTGTGTGTGTGTGTGTGTGTGTGTGTGTAAGCAAATATATGGATATAGATCCGACAGTATGAAGAAAAATATACGGAAAAACAAACAAAAATCCTAGTATGCAATTATTCTCTGTTTTAATGTTAATATAATGTCAACGTCGGACGTTTCGGTCTAATAGACCATCTTCAGGACATATTCATAAAAAAAATTTCAGTTATCTGTTTGGATTAGTCTTACTCATCTCTTTTTCATGTTGAATTGAATATAGTCTAATGTTAATTATGTTTTATGAATATGTCCTGAAGATGGTCTATTAAACCGAAACGTCCGACGTTGACATTATATTAACATGAAAGCAGTATAATTGCATGTTTGGATTTTTGTTTGTTTTTTGTATATTTATATATTATATATATATATATATATATATATATATATATATATATATATATATATATATATAAAGAAAGGGAAACATCCCATTAGATAATTTAGACAAGTTTTTACTACCTATTTTCTAATGGATCCTTTCATATCCACGCACAAGCTTTCTGGTCTCATTATTAAAGGAAGAGAGAAAATCGACGTGTTGATACATTTTTATTTTATTCCGAGTATTTTCGACATAGCACAATGTCATCATCAGGGAGATGTTTATTGCAAGGCAAATATTGTAGTGTTCATCATTTTCAAAGACAAAATTGCTGTGTTCATCTTAAAGTTAATTTTTTTTACTTGTGAAGGGAAGAACGCTGAGTGAGAACGCGATCGCTTGATACCGCTTCAGAGGAGGTGACTAAGTGTGTCGAGAGTTTTTAAGAAATAATATTAAAACTATTTGTTCAAACCTTGATATTTTCATCTATCTATTGTACGCATTCTAAAATAGCCTGATGATGACATTGTGCTATGTCGAAAGTACTCGGAATAAAATAATATGCATAAACACGAAGATTTTTTTTCTTCATTTAATGATGACACAAAAAAGCTTATCCGTTAATATTAAAGGATCCAATTGAAAATAAGTAGACAAAACCTTTTGTAAATTATTCAATGAAAGATGTTTCAATGAAAACATGCTGGCAAGATATACGCAATATATATATATATATATATATATATATATATATATATATATATATAATATGACATTTTAATTCCGTCAAGTGTTATTTTTAGTGGATACACCCTCTTGAAAATAAAAATAAAAGCTGTGCTTCTATTTTAAGCACGGGTATCGACTAAAAGTAACGTTTGCAGTAATAATAATAATAATAATAATAATAATAATAATAATAGCATAGATATATATAAAGAGAGAGTCAAAAAGGAGGTAGCTTTTCCTTCCTCTTTTCTCTCTTTCACACCCCTCTCTCTATGGCATATTTTTATCTTTCTTTCTTCTTCATATTACTCTCTTTCTTTATCATACACTTTTCTCACGTGCTCATCTCCCCTTTTTTTTTTCTATATTTCTCTTTCGCGCCTCGGATACACTTTCTGCTTTCCTTTCTGTTATATTGCTCTCGTCTGACTCCCACTCTCACACACTCTCTTGTTTCTCTTTTTCTATGCTTCTCTCCACTTCTTTATTTCTCTTTTTCTTCGTCTTTCCCTTCATCACTTCCTTGTTTTTTTCTTTTTTTCTCTTCTCTCTCTCTCTTTCACGTCCCTCTTATCTTTCTCTTTTACTCTATTCTTTTCTTTATCTCATCACCACGCCCCACCCCGCATCTCCACTTCTTTATTTTTTGTTCCTGTTTCTCTTTGCCTCTCTTTCTGTCTGTCTGTCTGTCTGTATCTCTCTCTCTCTATCTATCTATCTATCTATCTATCTATCTATCTCTCGTTCGCTCTCTTTTTTCATTCCTTTTTCTATGCTTCTCCCCTCTTTCATCTTTCTCTTTTTCTAAGATTTGAGTTTCGCTCTAGCTTTCTTTATTTTCCCTTTTGCTCTGTTTTATGAATCTCTCTCTCTCTCTCTTTCTCTCTCTCTTCTTTCTTTTTTTCTTTTATTCTTTCCTTTGCATCCTTCTTTCTCTCTTCTTTTTCGCCGTTTTTAATTGGTCCGGTTGCAGAAAAGAGAAAGAGATGTCATCACCCGGCCAAAACGATTACGATCAACCGACAGCCTGTTATTCATTTTGGCATACCTTATACCTCCAGTTTGTTTTGGCGCTAAATTGTTAATCTGGAGTGACTCCAACAGATAAGCGCCATGTTTCACTCTTCGCTTACCTGATTTGCTTCCGCCTCAAATCTCCGGAGACAAACATTGGAGGTGTTTCTCTTGCCCATTAAATGAATTTTAAATTTCGCCCACGAAGCCCACAATTTAATTTACACTTGGACTACGTACAGAATTGTTTATAGATTCGATTGTTTCATACTTTTCACGATTATTATTGATTAATCTTTTGGCTTGGTTGTTTTAGCTTAGCGGCATATCAACTTCTATGGGTTATTTAATGCCGAAATCTAAATATTTTATGCGCAATTTTATAGCTTTAACTACAGATATTCTTATAAATAATTGTCTACTCTCTATAATATATACCACGTCAGAAAATGCGATACCTAAGATTTAAAATGAATTTAGAAAAAAAGAGGTTCCACTAAAGAAATGATGATGTCTAAGATTTAAGATTAATTTTAAAAAATTAATATACTTTATATATTATGCACACAGCAAAAATTCACTTTTTCAGCAGAGTAATATAAAAATAGTTACCACTAAATAAATGACGATACCTAAAGTTTAAAAGGAATTTTCTAAAATGAAAAATGTTTCTTGAAGCTTTTATTTTAGTTTTTAATTTTAATCTAATAGATTAAATTTAATATTTTCAGTGAGCAAAATACTTTGCTGTATTTCAAAACTAATTTAAATTGGCAGGAAGAAGTTTTTCTTTTTTTTTTCATTTTTTTTTTTTTGTTGCTAAAACAGCTGATTATCGCCCATTTTTACTCTTCTTTCATCGCAATGCAATTCTGTGTTTTAAAAATCTTACAAAAATGAAATACATTTTTCTGAAACTTTATTTCAGGAATATTAGCTGATTCAATGTATAATTAGTCTGATTTGAAAAAAAAAAAAAACTATTATTTACTTTAAGTTTAAAATATCGCAAAAATATTTTGGTCTTTCCTCTTAATAATGACATAAAGATTTTCAGGATAAAACTTTGTTTTTATCAAGTTTGTATCCTTTTTCATCATGGTATACTCTTTTTTTCAGTTAATCGTTGGAGATACGTATTTTATAGATATACAATGTGTTTGATTTTGTTGTTTTTGTTTAGCGGCATATCAACACCTCTATGGGTTATCTAATGCCGAAATCTAGATATTTCGTATGCAATTTTATTTTATAGATTCAATTGTTTCATACTTTTCACGATTATTATTGATTAATTTTTTGGTTTGATTGTTTTAGTTTAGCGACATATCAACACCTCTATGGGTTATTTAATGCCGAAATCTAAATATTTTATATTCAATTTATGCCTTCGACTACAGATATTTTATTAATTATTTTCTACTTTCAGGGTAAACGAATGTCTTATAGATAGTTTGTAGATTATTGTAGGTGTTGATGTAAACCTATTTCTTTAAGGTAAAACATTATGTTAGCGGTATTTTCAAATAGTTTTCTTATTTCAGTTTCCTTGTAGAATTTGTGTCTGACAGGGTCGAATTGAGGACATTCAGTTAAAATGTGCTGAATAGTCAGTGCTGCTTGGCATGTACATGTTGGTCGACATTCATTCTTCACCAAGTAGGAAAGGGCGGCGTACGCTGGACTATTTCCCCCAAATTTGGTGTCGATCGGTCAATGTGTGACTATTTTAGAGGAAGTGATGGACATAGTAATGAAAGTCACAGAATTATATATATATATATATATATATATATAAAGAAATATAGTCTTAAGGTGTGCTATATTTATGGAATAAAGTGCTCAATATCAGAGATAGAACGTGTGTAAATATAAAAGTGAACATAGAAGTCAACACTTAAGGCGACAGTCTGTTTCATGCTAAAATCGTCAGGACACATATGCTGTTATTTTCTTGACTATTTAAATAACGGGTTAAACAAACATTGTGGGTATTCCGGTATGGCGGCTATTTTACCGGAAGCGTTTATTTAATTTAGAATACCCACAATGCAAAAACCACTAACCCGTATATATATAAATAGCCGAGAAAAATAACAGCATATGTGGCCTGACGATAAATATATGAAACATTGAAACAGATTGTCGCCTCTATATATATGACTTTATGTTATATATATATATATATATATATATATATCTTCTTTCATCGAAATGTAGTTCTATTCATTAAAAATTTTACAGAAATAAAATACAGTGTAACCCGGATATAAGAGAGTTGTCGGGACCGGAGAAGAAGTCTCTTATATCCGGGTTTCTCTTATATCCGGGTTTGGTCTATTTTATATACATTAACACAGGCTCTAATTTGGGACCAGAGAAAATCTCTCTTATATCCGGGTTTCTCTTATATCCAGGTCTCTTATATCCGGGTCACACTGTATACTTTTCTGAAATTTTATTTCAGGAATATTAGCGGATTCAAAGTATAATTAGTCTGATTTGAAAAAAACTATTATTTACTTTAAGTTTAAAATATCGCAAAAATATTTTGATCTTTCCTCTTAATAATGACATAAATATTTTAAGATAAAACTTTGTTTTTAAGTTTGTATCTTTTTTCATCATGGTATGCTCTTTTTCAGTTAATCGTTAGAAGTACGTATTTTATAGATATACAATGTTTGATTATTTTGGGTTTTTTTAACGGCATACCATCACCTCTATGTGGCACCATTTACGAGGCAGAGAAAGAAAGAGAAAGAAAAGAAGGCAGAAAGAAATGCGAGACGGATCATAGGTGATAAAACAGCCACACACATGGCCTAAGAGACAATGAAAATATTGATAAGTAACAAGTGAAGAAGTGTGTCATTAGAATGACAGGGAATTTCTGAGTAAAAAAAAAAAAGAAAAGGAAAAGAAAGAAGGAACCAGATGTGTTTTGATAACGGCTATGTTATCTAGGTACGTAAACGAATGGCTAGACCACTGGCCCAGGAAAAATTCAAGTGAAAATGCTATTTCGATAAGTAACGAGAAACAGGCCACTAAAAAGGACTTTGGACAGATATGAAAAATTAAATCCCACACAAGCAGAGCGCTGACCGAATTCCTTTCAACAAAACAACTTTGCCCTGCGATAATAAAATTATGTTATCAGACACATGTACCGAAGGAAAATAAATGGGAACCAGAAATGTTTTTCTTTCTTCCTTGGAGACGACAGACTGACTGAAATTTTTGGGGATAATTCTTTTCTGAGGCCATGTCAGGAAAACCAACCATCTTGATGAATTAGCGATAAGCTACCTGACAAACGCCACGTGTTGAACAAAGAGTTGTCATATTATCCGTTCGTGGCTAGAGAAGTGATAACGGCGATTTGAAAGGAAGAAAAGGGAAAGAGAAGAGATAATTAATTTTTTTTAGTTAAGCAAGGTATTTTTTTTTCCGAAACAAAGCCGTGGATTGTTCACGCCCGACTAAGACATCATTGGTCAAGTGGTGATCACGTGACGCACGAAGGATGAGGAAAGATACCCGACCAAGACCTCATTGGCCGAGAGTGATCATGTAACGCACGAAGAAGGCTGTCGACGCCCCCATCCAGAGTATAAGTATGAGAAGCTGCTACGAAGAAGTGGGGAGGGCAGTTCACGCCCCTCAGAAGTATGGTGAGAAAGTGGGAGTGAAAAAAAAGTTACCAAAAATGGAAAAGAGTGGAAAATCCCTAACCAGAAATAAAAGAGGTGGATATGTATTTAGAATTATCGAGGAACACCCCGGACGCCAACAGACCCACCCCGGTTTTGGTCGGCGTCAATAAAAGCCAGGCCCCAACAGGCAGAAATCAGTTCGGGCCCTGGCGGCAGAGATGAGTGTCCAGAGAGTTCGAGCTCCAGTTTCCAGAGTTGAAGCCGCCTCGAGATAGCTGACCAAGATTCACGCAAAATTCCGGACTCCTCTTCAACCAAGAACAATTATTTTGAAGAGCAACTTAGGACCAGACCACCGAAATAAGTTTTTTTCGACTTTCGTCCAAAGACACACCCAAACACAAATTTCTTAGAGAGCAAACAACTTGAAGCGTTAAAACTTCCCTAGTGAAAACGACGTGTCACAATCCACAGAACGGGTCGGGAGATAGATACAGTCCTATGTATCGAACAACTAGACATAAAGTTTGTTACTTTTTTCTTTGATACTTTGAACTTTTTGAGTTTTCATTTTATTTTCTTTTATGCATATTTGTGTGTTATCACCCCCGTTGAACTCAATTTGCATTACGGCACCAACTACTGTTTGATCTCGTCTGTCTAAGATCAATTCACAACGTGGGTAGGCAGACTGGAGATCAATGCAGTTACCTTGGTAACCAGGCGTTGGAAGCGAGTTGGGAGCGACGAGGCTGATATCAAATCTAACCAGATTCCCACCCGAATCACCAAAAGGTTAGAACGTCACATTTGGGTGCCGCGACCGATACCAAGCCAGTTGGTCGTCACAGGACGAGACAACACGACTGACGCGACAGGCGGACGTTATGTTTGGAGCAGCGACACCCGGACGGAGCAGCGAGGAGCGAACAGCTGGCGCCGCGGCGAAGACGTCACAAGTGGTGCTGTTTGAGGACGTCACAACTGGCGCCGTGGTAGAGCAGGATAGAACGTCACAGTTGGCGCTGCGACCGGGGGACGACGTCACATCTATGTGTTATTTAATGGTGAAATCTAATATTTTTTAGGCAATTTTATGCATTCAACTAAAGATATTTTATTTATTACTTAAAAATTTTAGGCTAAACGTATGTCTTACAGATATATAGTTTGTAGATTATTCATTATAGGTCATATATATTTTGGTATAAACTTATTTTTCTTTCAGATAAGACATTGTGTTAATGGTTTCAATATTTTCTCATGTTCTTTTACTTGTAAAATTTGTGTCTGACAGGTTTGAAGTGAGGACATTCAGTTAAAATATGCTTCAGCGGGAGTGCACTTTGGTTTGTTGAACATGTTGGTTAATTTTCATTCTTCCGCAAGTATAAACGGTTGAGGCATGTGTAGCCTATGTGTAATCAAGCTAGCGTTACTGCGTTCCTGGCTTTTCTAGACATGTGTTTCCTTTCACCTAGGAATGATTTCATTGTGAGAAGTTTAATATTTGTGTTATTGATTTTTTGGGTAGGGTTACAGAAAGGTTCACCCTGTACAAGACTCGGCGGCCACTCCATGTAGAGAGTTACGTTAAGGAGTCATTTATATTAATATTAGAGGAAATATAAGGGTTAGCTCTAGATTTGAACAGGTTAAGATTGTAGTGATCGGGGAGTCTGTAACACAGTTGACAGAAAGAAGCTATTTGAATGGAACTTACTTCTCTCCGATAGAATATGGAAGGAATGTGTGTGTTTTGCTACTATGTAAGTGGTATGGCGGGTCCTAGTCGTAAAGGTCAGACTTAGTGGAACCAAGAAATGGAGGCTCGTCCGAGCACTTTCCATAGTAGTAGCAATAGAGCAGTGAGAGACTCAACACATCAGCCTGTGTGTGATAGAGAGAGAGAGAGGGGGGGTTGAAGGGTGGAAAATAATTCTTCTCCAACAAGGGATCATAGATACTTTTGAACTCTATCAAAACTAGAAAGTGAGGACTGGGCAACCCCCGCCCAAATATAACAACAGAATTCCATTTTCGGCCTAATCTGGTTCTTATAAAGGTAGAGCATAGCATGAGGAGTCAGGTACTTGCTGGCGCGGTACAGGGAGCCGATCATTTTACCTGCATCTTTAGCGATGGATCGTATATAAGAGTTCCAATATTTATCTCAAGGTACTTTACCGTCATTTTTCCAAAATTTACTCTTACAATAAATATTTTTCCTTTCACATTTATCAAGTGCGATTTACGTTTACGCTATATTTTTATTTTTCTTGCACCTTAATAATTCCCTTCAAAATTAATTTTCAACAGGATATGGTTGTAATGATCGGGGAAACATCCCCTTGGAAGTCTGTTCCACAGGGTAGTGGTTCACTGGAATAAGCTGTTTGAGTGGAACTTACTTCTCGTCGATGGAATACGCAGGGAATGTGTATGTTTTGCTATTATTTAAGTGGTATGGCGGATCCTAGTTGTGAAGGACAAACCTGGTGGAAGCAAGAAATGGAGGTTCGTCCGAGCACTTTTTCCAATAGTCAACACATCCGTAGCAATAGAGCAGGTTGAGAGGAAAATAATTCTTCTCAACAAGGGATCGTAGATACTTTTGAACCCTATCAAAATCCTAATTGTTTATTTTTTTGCTTTTTAGGTCTGTATTTACAGGGGATCATTTTACCGCGCATCTTTTGATGGAATTATTCTCAGGGTATTCTCTCAAGGCACGGTTTCACTTTGGGCCTGAATCCACGATAGTCGCTTTTTCCATTTCTGTTAAATTTGTTTATTTTGCTTGGTATTTTTCTGGTTTTCTTTGGGCCTGAACCATTCGTCAATTTAAATTTCCCTTGGTATTTTCGACTATTAGAGACCATTGTCAATAAATTTCCTCCGTTTTCTGCGAGTCTTTTTCGGGCCGTCCAATACTTAATGAAAACTAACACCAATTTCATACGCCACTATTTTTGCAGTCTGTTGTAACCTAGAAAAGTTTAATGGATGAGGAATAACCAAAAGGGAGATTGAAAATAAAATGGTAATCGTTATAACATCAATAAAATACAATACTCTCCAGCGACGTGAAATAGGTACACCACTACTATTGGAGAACTATTTAGACAGCATATTACCCCCCCCCACACACACACACTTACAATAGTGTCCAACGTATTTATGAGGATTGGGACATATCCCTTATTGGGACATACCAATAGGTACGGTTTATAACAAAAAGAAAGAAAGAGCGAACGAAAAAGAGACGTTAAATTAAGCAAAAGAAAAAAAGAAAGAAAGAAAGAAAGAAAGGAAGGAAGGAAGGAAGGAAGGAAGGAAGGAAGGAAGAATGTGTCGTAACCTAGAAAGGATAACTGAATGAGGAATAACCAAAATGGAGTTTGGAAATGAAATGTTAATCTTTATAACATCAACAAAATACAATACTCGCCAGCGGCGTGGAGTAGGTAAACCACTGATAGTGGTGGACTACTTAGAAGACCCGGTATATAAAACAGTCAAAGGAGGAATTTTACTTATCTTAGTCGGTAAAAGTGTTTCTAGAAGTTTCAAGGTCAGAAAGTGGGGAACATAATTTGACTTCTTTTTTATTTTATGTCCTTCCAAAACGTGTTCGATCATGGAATGACACATCTTTTTCTTTTTCTCTTTGTTGCTCTGAAATCAGAGTTTTTGTATGGCACCGAACGCTGGAAAATCTCCTCAAAGATGAAGAGAACACTATAGGACAATAAATGTGGTGCTACATGAGTTTACTGAGAATTCTATGGACGGAGCGTTTAAATATTGCTTTGAATATTGCCGTCACATCTGGACTGGTGAGTCTGCTATATATTTAGAGATTCTTGATAAAATCCAAAAAAAAATCAGTACGGCTGATGCTAACCTCCAGAAGAGCGACTCGTTGCGCCTTCTCGGACAAACGTTTTCTGCTGAAGTGAATTGGAAAGATTGCAACCACCTGAAGAAAGACGGAGCGTACAACGGCCGAAACTTTGTGATAAATATGGCAACAAAGATGATGACAATAGTCCGAATAATGCAAATAGTGTACATAATACCTCATTTAAGAAATATAGACATGGAAATATTTGTAGAAAAGACAGAGGGAAGCCTCGTCACGTCGGTGAGAAAGTGACTGGAGACGAGATGCTATTTTATTGCAGACCCTTCTTTGGATATTATCCAGAATCGAGGGATGAAGAGCAGGAGCTCTAGACCAGATATGGCAGCATTCTTTCAATGCACTGCTCTAAATATATAATAAATTCACCCTTGATGACTTATGGTTAATATTTTTTTCAATTTCCGCCATTTTGAACAGTTAACTTCATCAACCTACACCAGGTTTTTCACTGACTAAATATTATCTTTCCTTCAACTTTTTCTTATTTGAAAAGACTTAAAATATTATTTTTAATAAAAAATTTTTTGAGGCAGATTGGTTTGATTTGGTTTGTTTTACGGCATATCAACGTCAATGGATTATTTAATCCCGACAAGATTTTTATTGCAAGTAATATTTTTTTCTAAAAATGTATTGCTGGTACTATTTTTCCTTCACAAATTAAGTGCTGGTAATAATTGTTTTTACAAAAATGTATTGCTGTTATTAAAACCTATTTTTATACTTTGATAGTGCTTTGAACCCAGTTTGGGGGTTAACTATTTGCCAATAGCTGGGAACCTAACAGGTACTATTACCCCGGGTCACGAGGGACCTGGGAACACCAACAATTAAGAAGTGGTTCCATGCTTCTCAAAACCTCCTGATCAGAGCCCTTTCTGTCGGATGTAGTTTATCGTCTTACCCAGGGCGCGGATATAGTTTATCGTCTTACCCATGATGTTGTGTGGCAGAGATCATATTATTAAACACTTAATAGTATGATCTCTGCTTCATTCTTTGCTAACTGAAATACCATGGTTTGTTGGGAAAGACAGTGGAACTGTTTTCCGTTGCCGTCTTTATGGCTTTTGAATTCAGACAGGTCTTTCTCCTAGACTAACTCTCTTCCAAGGCTCGAAAGTCTAGCAAATAGTGTTATGTTGCAGTTTTTTGTATATATATATATGTACTAGTGAGCTAGCCCAAATGGCTTGACTCACTTTATAGTCCACCAATAGAAGGTTAACCAATCAGAAGACGTAGAATATTCAATCCGTCGTGTATAAAGGCGGCCATTTTGTTTAGTCTACCCGAATGTCCAGTTCCAGCTTGCCAGGCGAAGAGAAACAGAAAGACGAACTACGCTCTGGTACTTTTTACCAAAATATCCACTGCTAACCTGAACTACGCTTCCCTACTGTCTTCGAAATATTCACTGCTAACCTCTGGATTCTATACTCAAAGACGACCGTCATCAGGAACAACATGTTATTTAACCCGTATACGAGGAGAAAAGAGATTGACTCCCAAGTTCGAAAGTGAACAGAAAAAAAACTACGCCAGAATTTGAACTAGGTTCGTTGGTTTTATTTTATGCGTCGGTAACCGTTGCACTGACCACATAAGAAAAACGGTAGTAGTAGTAGTAGTAGTAGTAGTGGTAATATTTCACATTCATGTCTTTCGTGCACTCTGGAGCCTTAACTATTTACTAAAATAACTATCTACAAGAAAGAAAGATACTCATGATTCCCCGGTTTCGAGGCAACGCTTGGCAATAAATCAATGTGAAATACCAAAAAGTGGAATCAGGATGACGACAAATAAAATACCGTGCGCAGAAAATCGTTTGCTCAAAACGGCCCATAAAATTCTTTGGCATTTTTTTTTTCAGTTTCGTTGCATGTTGGCTTGAGTTTTTTTCTGTTTTGTTTCTCGTTTTGAATGACCTCTTTTAGCATTTTATTTTTCTTTATCTTTCTTCTTTTTTTAAGGGTTTCTTCTAGTTTTTCTTTCTTTTTTTTCTTTTTTTTTCCATTCCTTTCAATATCCCGTTTTATGTGTCGCCATTCTTTCCTCATTCATTCTTTCTTCTTTACAACTTTACTTTCTTCTTTTTTTCTTTTCTATTATTGATTCGTTTTTTTTCTTCTCTCACTGGTTATTTGTAGTTTTTTTTCTACTTCTTTTCTTTCAAATTCAATTTTTCTTTCTTTATCTCATACCTCTTTCTTCGTCTGTCTCATTCATTTTTCATTTCGTTCTTCCATCCTTCATTTATAATTTTCTTCTATTTTATTTCCATTCCTTCTACTTGAACAATTTTTTTCTTTCATTTTTCTTAATGCTTCGTATCATTTATTAATTCATTCAATTTTTCTTTCTTTTGTTTATTTCGTTTCTTTATTTTGTTTCCTTGTTTTATTTCTTTCATCTTCGACATTTCAGCCTTTTTTCCCCCTATTTTCTTTCATCTTCGACATTTCAGCCTTTTTTTCCTCCCATTTTCTTTCATCTTCGACATTTCAGCCTTTTTTTCCTCCATTTTCTTTCTTTTCTTTGTTTTCGTTCTTATTATTCTTCCTCTCTATGTATCGATTTTTCTTTCGTATTTGCTCTCTTTTTTTTTTCTTTATATCATTTTTTCTTTTTCTTTCTTTCTGTC
>CAHIKZ030001979.1:5032500-5055000 GCA_903632075.3 Acanthosepion pharaonis
TTAAGGAACGGTTAGTTAAGATGATGCATTCTTCCTTCCTTGTGAAGAAATTCCAACTACTATAAGCAGTAGGGAAGGCTGTGAACTTTAGATATGGCATGTCAACTACTCTAGCAGGAGTAAACTTGAAACTACCAAAAAAGATAGGGTCATATGAATTTAGCCTTGATAAGGAAACAAATCTAGGAGAAAGAAACCTCCGAATTCAAATATGGCTGCTAGGACTTTAGGTTTATTGAAACTTGACTAATGCATGGAATAATAATGCAACACAAAATGTACTTAGAACAAAATGTATTGAAACAAGAAAGTGTACACAATATTTACATATAATCTTTTGTATATTCCTGGTAAGACCGTTCCTGGAGAATGTGTTGACTGAGTCGCAGTCGGGCAGAGTCTCTGGTTGAATCTCTTGATTCCTCCCTCTCTTCCCGGTACCAACCATATTTATATGGTCGGTACTCCACTATGCAAATTAGGTGGATCCTACCACAACAAGGTTTGACAGAGAAACCAATCTATGAAAAGGAACGCTTCGAATTCAGACAACAATAAACAATCGTGTAGTCTGAAAACTTTAGACCTGGTATGGCATTTAGACTAGAATGACAATTCTGAATTCACATCAAGCCTAAATAGGGGAAGAATCCGTTAGAATATTTGTCCTTCTACACTTCTTTTCTCTTGTGCTTGTCCAAAGCTAATTGGTTACGGACCTCAAGATCGTGATGATATTTAAAAATAAAATGAATCTTCTTTTTATTTTGATATTTTAGGTTTGTTTTATTGGATTTTTCTTCAATTCATTTTTTTTTTCATTAGATTCGTTGATTTTTCGCCAATAAATATGCAAAATACATTTCTAGGTAACTAAATTGGGAACCGAATTTGCAATGGTTTTTATTTATTTATTCTTTTCCACATATCTTTAATGCTATTTATTTTTATTCTTTTTTTATGTCCAACTTTTTCAGTTTTTTTCCCCTTTTCTTTCGTTAATTGCTTCTTCTTTAACTTCTCTGCATCATTAATCTTCTCTTCCATTTTGTTTTCTCTTCAAACCATCTTTTTTCTCTGTCTATTCTTTTCTTTTCTTTAATCATCTTAACCTTTCGTCTCTTTACTCATCTTTTTTTCAATCTCATCCCCACCTCTTTTCACATCTGCCCCTTTTTCCTTGCCTGTATGTTTATATATATTTTTTCTTTCTTTAAAGTTATTTTCCTTTTCTTTTATTCGTCTTCATCTTTCTTTTCAAACTCGACCTTACGTTTTTCTTCTTTTTGCTTCCTTTTCTCTTTTCTATATTTTGACTGCCGACCCACAATTTTTATACGAAAACTTTATCACCATTATACGTTTAAACTTACTTTTCCATTCCTTTTTTAGCCTACGCTAAATGTGGATCTACAGAAGGATGCTGAGAATATCATGGGCAGAATTCTTTCTTTTTTATCCCTTAATTTTCCTTGGGCATTAGTTTGTGCAATTACAAGCCAAAATACCTAAGGTTTTTCCAAACGATTTTAACTATTTATATTTATATTTTTACTATATATATATATATATATATATGTATATATATATATTTGTGTGTGTGTAGCGTCTATGAATAAATGTTAATGTAACTTCTGCTCACGATAACGGACATATGTGTATCATATTTGTTCGTTCCGTGTTTTGTTATTGAAGCTGAAAAAAAAGAACTGTTTACATTTTGTGATCATTCTTGTTAATCCTCTGAGATTTTGGCTGGCTTCTGCAATTAGGTAGAAAGAATTTGAATACAATTCAAAGACGCTTGTTTACTGTGTGTCATTGAAATGAAAAAGTAAAAAAAAAATTCATCGAGCTCTCTAAACAAACATTAAAAAATAAAATCCAAAATCATTTCAAAGATGAAAACTCTCAGGAACACGGTCTTCGAATTTCATTGAATTTCTTTCTTTCTTAAGAATGGCTGAAGCCAATTGAAACTCGAAAATCTAAGAAGTAATGAGAAATGTAAATAGTTTCTTTGTATCTTTAACACCAAAATACGGAAACAAATCGGCCAGCCAGAAAAAAAAAAACTTATTAAAATGTACAATAGAGATAATTTTGTCTGTCAGTTTTAAGGTAAATTGTTTGAATGAATTGTTATTACCTAGTTACACACAATTTGTCTTTCTATGTCAAATGTTTCTATAAACGTCTGTTATTTCCCAACCATTTCCTATTAAATCTTCCGGTGCAGTTTTTTTTTTTTTTTTCCGGTGTATTATTTTCCATTCTTTCTTCCTTTCTGTTTTTCCTTCTAACATTCTTTCTTTCTTTTTTTCTTTTCTTTTTTTTTTCTTTTTTTTCTTTTCTTTTCTTTTTTCTTTCTTTTCTTTCTTTTTTCTTTCTTTTTCTTTTCTTTCTTTCTTTTTTTTTTCTTTTCTTTTTCTTTCTTTCTTTCTTTTTTTCTTTCTTTTCTTTCTTTTTCTTTCTTTCTTTCTTTTCTTTTTTCTTTTTTTTCTTTCTTTCTTTTCTTTCTTTTTTTCTTTTTTCTTTCTTTTTTTCTTTTATTTCTTTTTTCTTTCTTTCTTTCTTTCTTTTCTTTCTTTCTTTTCTTTTCTTTTCTTTTCTTGCTTATCTTTCTTTTCTGTCTTTCTTTCTTTACTTTCTTTGCTTTCTTTCTTTTCTTTTTCCTTTCTTTCTTTTCTGTCTTTCTTTCTTTCTTTTTTTCTTTTTCTTTTCTTTCTTTCTTTCTTTTTTCTTTTCTTTCTTTCTATCTTTCTTTCGTTCTTTTCTTTCTTTCTTTCTTTTCTTTTTTTTCTTTCTTTTTCTTTTCTTTCTTTCTTTTTCTTTCTTTTTTCTTTCTTTCTTTCTTTTCTTTCTTTTTTTTCTTTCTTTCTTTTTCTTTCTTTCTGTTCTTTCTTTCTTTTCTTTTCTTTCCGTTTTTTTCTTTCTTTCTTTTGTTTCTTTCTTTCTTTTCTTTCTTTCTTTATTTACTTTCTTTCTTTTCTTTCTTTCCTTTCTTTCCTTTCTTTTCTTTCCTTTGCTTTTTTCTTCCTTTCTTTCTTTACTTTCTTTTCTTTCTTTCTTTTCATTATTTCTTTTCTTTCCTTTCTTCTTTTCTTTTCTTTCTTTCCTTCTTTGTTTCTTTTCATTCTTTTCTTTCTTTCTTTCTTTCTTTCTTTCTTTTCTTTCTTTCTTTTTTTTTCTTTCTATTTTTCTTTCTTTCTTTTCTTTCTTTCTTTCTTTTCTTTTTTCTTTCTTTCTTTTTTTCTTTTTTTTCTTTCTTATCTTCTTTCTTTTTTTTTTTTTTTCTTTTTTTTCTTTCTTTTCTTTCTTTCCTTTCTTTTCTTTTTTCTTTTCTTTTTTCTTTTCTTTTCTTTTTCTTTCCTTTTTTTTTTTCTTTCTTTCTTTTCTATCTTTTTTTTCTTTCTTTTTGTCCTTTCATTCATTTTTCTGCCTTATTTCTTTTTATCTTCTTTTCTTTCTTTCTTTTTTTTTCTTTCTTTTCTTTCTTTTCTTTCTTTTCTTTCTTTGTCATTTTACTTTGACCTAATCTTCTTCCTAATTTTGTCTCATTCTATTTTACTTTCTTTCCTCATTTCTTTTCCAGACTATCTATCTATCTCATTCTATCTATCTTTCTTATTCTATCTTATCTATCTATCTATCTATCTATCTATCTTACTCTATTCATATCTATCTATCTATCTTCATTCCTCCCGTCTTTTCTTCCTATTTATGTAGCGACTGCTATGTTTTTCCACGCCCACATTTTATTTTCTGCAATTGGCTAATAAATCAATACTGCCTTTCTATAGGACAATTTAGCCATCGCAGTCGTTTCTCTGAATTTTTCGATTTTGAACTTGCTTTCTGGTTTCGTTAGTACAAATTTAGCGAATTGTCAAATTTTAACCAATCACATACTTTAGTGCAAAATCAACTTTTCCCGCGGTTTGGCTGGGAGCCTATCTGTAGCTTTAAAAGAGGCGACTTTTTCACAAGCCGCCAGTAGGGCCCAGCATATTTCTCCTGTCAACACAAACCTATGACTTTACTCACAGCATTTCAAATGCACACACAAACACAGAATGTTGTAATACACAAACACACACACACACACACACATTTCTCTAACACAACACACTTTCTGATCAATTGTATTCCTGTGTTCTCAATTCTAACAACAGACTTGTTCTAACATTGATTTCTGAACATTTCTCTCTGTAGAGAACTTTCTTTCGAACTTTCTTTCCCAAATCAAAATACAGTAAAAGGGGAGCAACTTCTTTTCCCTTAATTTATACATTGAATACAAATTATTATATATTTGGTTCTTGTATGTTATTTCCATATATACTTGTTGATACACATTTGGAGTTTTGTTGTTTTCTTGAATGATTAATAATACATAAAGTATATGCACTAAAGAACACGCATAAGAGCCTTATTCCTTTCTCTTCCTTTGTTTCTTTCTTTCTTTCTTTTTAAGCATATCATTCTTGGCTCACTTTTATCACTTGTTCATATCTATCTAGCTACATAAAGATGTATGTTAGTATCTATTTCGCTATGGCAGACCAGTAATATCTCTCGCTCTATATATATATATATATATATATATATATATATATATATATATACTATCTCTTTCTCTCTCTCTCTCTATATATATATATATATATATATATATATATATATATATATATATATATATATATATATATATATATATATATATATATAATTCTGAAATAAATAAATATAGATACAAGCAAACATACATGTATGCTATCACGCGCATATATAAATTTGGAAATAAATAATATATTTAATTTTTGTGTTAACGAAATAGTGCTCAGTGTGGTAATGCAGAACTATAAAGTATATATTAATAAATATGCATATTAATTCCGTTGAAGTTAGGACTTGGGGTTTCATGTTCAGTACAATCTTCAGTTACTTATACTGAAGCTGAAACTCCGAGTTGTACTTCCAACGTAAGGTAATATAATGTGAATATATATATATATATATATATATATATATATATATATATATATGTGTGTGTGTGTGTGTGTGTGTGTGTGTGTGTGTGTGTGTGTTGTGTGTGTGTGTGTGTTTGTGTGTGTGAAAACAAAATGAAAAACCTTTTTTAATAAGTTGATTATTTATTTTTATAATAAAAAAGACAACAAAATGAAAAACCATTTTCAATCTCTCTGATCTTTATTTTATAATATATGCGTATGTGTGTATATATGTGTGTGTGTATATATATATATATATATATATATATATATATATATATATATATATATATATATATATATATATATAATGGACTCTCCCGTCAGTTTCGACGTATGGGGATCTGACAGCTTAGGTGATTCAATTATGAAATTTTGTGCGATAATCTTAAGTGTCATTTAAGACTCGTTAGTGATTCAAAGGAGGCCACATATGGAGCAAGTGTGAGGATTGTGAGATGGGATCACTTTTAGATTGGCTGACCTTTTAGATCTCTCTCTCACTTCTTGAAGATGATTCAGACAAGCAGATTGAAAATTGTTGAGTCCACTAAAACACTCTGCCCGCTCCAAGGCTAAGCGCTCAAGGGTGTTATGTGGTTTATTGACAGCTGACGAGTTGCTTTTCAGCTCGTCTTTGTATCTTCTTCTTGTAGCCATGATCTAACTGGCTGTACATTAGGATCTTAGGTATCCTGTCATCAGACATTCTCAAGACATGACCAGTCGAGCGTAACTGAGACTGTATGATAAAAGTCTCGATTCCTCCAATATTACACCTGTTAAACAGGTCTACGTTAGATGTCCTATCTTGAAGCTTAACTCCACAGATTGCACGCAGACAGCTTTTATGGAAAACATCCTGCTGGTGTATATGTTGCCTGTATGGAGTTCACGACTCTGAGCCATACAAAAGGATGGCAAGTACAACAGCTCTGTAAACCCGAATTTTCGTATCCAGTCGAATACTCCGCTCATTCCAGAAGCGACGGCAATGTTTGCCGAAAGCACTGGTAGCCTTAGCAATCCGATGCATGATTTCATCATCTAAAGTTCCACAGTAATTGACTTTGCTACCAAGATAGGTGAAAGACTTTACATGGTTCAGGGGTTTATCTTCTACTTTCAATGGTCTCTCTGGAAATTTGTAGACTGATGGTTTTTGTTTCTCACCACGCAATTGCTTCGGAGTAGGACAAGGTTGGTGCACAACTTCAGTTTTCTTTATGCTAAGTGTAAGACCAAATGCTTTACATGCAGCAGAGAAACGATTTATTAGATGTTGGGCCTCCTCAAAGGATGTCGCTACAAGAGCCGCATCATCAGCAAGCAACAAATCACGAATAATATGCGTACGAAGGTAGGTCTTGGCTTTGAAGCGCTGATGATTGAAGAGAGCACCAGTTGTTCGAAACTGAAACTTGACGCCACTCTCTGTGTCTACAAGTGCATATTTCAGCATCACCGTGAAGAAAAGGGCAAAAACATTTCTGAGATCATATATATATATATATATATATATATATATATATATATATATATAAATTAATTGATTTAAAATATGTTTTTTTTCGCTACACAGGAAAAAATATTTTAAATCAATTAATTTATAATATGAATGCTCTGTAAATTGAGCACTATTTTGTAAAAATAAAAATATCTATAAGAACACCGGATTATCTATCTTACTGTTCTTTCTTTTTATTTAAATACACACGCACACACACACATATATATATATATATATATATATATATATATATATATATATATATATATATATAAAAAAGAGATGGAATGATGGAATGTACTTTATGAAATAGAAATGATTTTCACTGCTGCAGTTCATTTCTTGCATCATTTGATTGTAATACACAGAAACATATCCGTGAATCTGAACAGATTATGCTAAAAATAAACCCAATGTTAGTTATTTAATCAGTCATGCCTAAAAAGAGAATTTACTGCCTAAATACACATATATATATATATATATATATATATATATATATATATATATATATATATATATATATATAGTTTATGCAAACTTAGGTAATCCGTATGGGTAGATTCATGACATCCTCTCTCTCCCACCTCACTTCCTCACTTCGTTAATTTTACGTATACTTGATGAGGTCCGTCAAAAACGTGTGAATTTGTTTTATTTTTCATTTCAACTTTTTGGAAGTAAAGTCTGATGATCTAGAACCCTGTTAAAGGGGTTATGTTAAAATAGCCTATTACATGGAATCTTAACGTGGTCTGTTTTTTATTAATATATATATATATATATATATATATATATATATATATAAGTTTCATTAAAAACTGCTGACAATAAACTGCGGTTAATTATTTTATTTAATTTTTAGTGTTCTTTTAATTTTCATCAACAGTCCTTCTTTTATACAAGTTTCATTAAAACAACTTGCAAGGTACTGCGTTTAAGATTTGTATTTAATTTAATTTTTTTTGTTTTTTTTTTTTCTTTTTTGCGTCCGTATAAGTCTTTTCCTTTTCTGTCACAATTAACCGAATGTTTTATATGTCCAAGCGCTTTCGGCTGTTTTTTTTTTTTTTTTTTTTTGCCATTATCAAGGATTTTTCCTTTCAATTTTTAATTCTAACTGAATACATACATACATATATATATATATATATATATATATATATATATATATATATATATGAAGAAAACTATATACGGAAAAAAAAACAAACAAAAATCATATATGCAATTATGCTGTTTTAATGTTAATATGTCAACGTCGGACGTTTCGGTCTAATAAACCATCTTCAGGATATATTCATAAAATATAATTAACATTATCAATTCAACATGACAAAGACGATGTACATAAGAACAAGACTTATTCAAACAGATAATTGAAAGTTTTATAAGATCAGCGCTCCGTTTGTACATATAAGGATTTTTTTTTTTTTCCGCATATATTTTTTCTTCATACTGTCGGATCTATATCCATATATTTGCTTACATATATATATATATATATATATATATATATATATATATATATATAGTGCTCAATGTTAAATAGTAAAACTAGCCGATATATATTAAGGAACATACAAAATACCTTACTTAGAATGCAAAACTCAAAAGAGTTACATGCCGACGCAATTATCAAGTATCAAGTACTGCCGGTATATTTATTTTTATTTTCATTTTGGGTTGTCATTAAAATAAAAATAAAAATAGCGGCATTTAATAATTGCTTCGGCACCAGTTGTGCAGTCTATGTAAGTTATTTTGTATGTTCCGTAATATATATATATATGTGTGTGTGTGTGTGTATTCTTGGCTACATATCCAAAGGGCTCAAAGGTCAAATCCTATTATTAATACCAATTTTATTTTTTGGCTGTCGGTATAGAAACGGATTAAATCGATTTTGTTCTTCGGTTTGCGCTAAACTTTAATAACTAATTTGTTATTGTTACGTATTAATAAGATGTTGAGGAAATGTCGAGATTTGTCTATTTCAGGTTCATATGTGAGTTCGATGGTAAGTTCGACGTTATTAGTTTTACGATTTCTAATAGATTTTCATTCTGAATATATACTATGAGAACGTCATCTATGTATTTGAGCTAAGTGGAGTTCTTCTTAGGTGTGTTTAAATAGGCTGAAATCTAAAAGTTTTATATATAGCCCAGAATACCTAGATGAAGAAGAGGAATATATTTGAAAACAAATAGGCTTCTTCATTACACACATTATTTCATCCTCAATGCTAGAAAATGGGCATAAAAGTCCAAAAAAGAAGACACCTTCTGCAGAAATTCTACCTAAAACAAAATATTCATAATCATATACACGAACATTCTGCCTAAAAAAATGTAAATAAATTACTTATCCCCAACACTACGGTTTTTACCATCACCATTACGATAATCGGATATATATTTAGGAGGAAAAATTCATCCAACACCAAATCAGATGCCGGTTTGTATGAAAAAAAATGCTTGCAATGTAGAAAAAGTTACAACGGTGAGACATCTAGGAATATAAAAAACTGAAACTCTTAACATAATAGAAACGTATGTTGGGACAATATTTTAACCGCGTGTTCGATTTATAAAAGTTTCCTGTTTGTTAGTTATCCTATTATTATGTCGGATACCGATCTATATTTCATCTGTATTTGATTCCAATTAATAGTGAAAGAGTCTGTCTGTGTATGACAGTATATATGCTCCTGAAAAATGTATTTCAGTTTAACTCTCTGAGATGAAGTGTGGGTTTGTAAACAGTGACTATTACGGCTAATAATGCAAGACTCTTAGGTAAATCGAATCGAGTTCTCTCGGTCACTGTGTGTTCATGTAAAAATAAATACGCTTAAATTCACCTTCATCCCTGATGTGCGCCAACGGTTTAGTGATAGAATCCACGACTGATGCCAGTTCAGTCGGGTTTCGATTCGAGCTAGAGGCAACCGGACGTCTAGCCACACTGATGAGCTGTGATACAGCGAAACAGTCTGTCTGTGGATGACTATATATATATATATATATATATATATATATATAATGGATAATTTTTTAATCCGATATTATTGTTGATATTAAGAGTCGAAGTAAAGATAAATGCCGGATTAAAAATAAAATCTCTTAATTCTTTAGAAATGACTTTTGTTTTCACTTAATATACGAAACTGAGTATATAAGTATCTGTACGAAGAAGTGTATCTTAAATTCGGGAGAAAAATTTATTGTAGCATTTTTAAAATAACTTATGCATTTTTACATACTTTTATTAATTTATGTAGTTTATCTAAAAACAAGAGGAAGAAACTCCAACATAAATTTGGGGACACTCAACCTCGTTTCGGACCTAATAGTTGTCCCTTCACCAGTAGAATCTTTTTCGATTGCTACCATGACGTTCCCCTACAACTATCTCCACAATTCTTCTTCCTCTTTTCCTATCTTCTACTCCCTCCTCACCTCTTAACCTTCTCTATATCTCCTTGGAGTTTTAACGTGGGGACTTAAATATCTGACCATTGTATAGTATTAAAAACTTTAACGGACTCTTCCGCTATCAAAACTGTTATGATCTTGTTCTGTAACTTCCTCGTCTTTCCATACTTCTCTCTCTTCTTTTCCTCTCTCTGTTTTATCTTAAGGTGTATCTCCCTTTAGGATGTTAAGGAAGTGATGTACCATAGGTGACTTGTTTTTGAATAGAATTGTCCATAATCATTTTTAGTTCCCACGAGTCGAGATGCAAATAAGGTATCGAAACAAGAATGCACCTTTGTAGTGAGTAATTGCTTTGTCCACATGTAAAAATCTATAATAAATAATTATTGTTCTACTCTTGATATATAGCCCTTATTTTAATTAATGCTGTGAAATTTACATTATTCTGATGGTGTTGAATGTCTCACTTATAATTATATTCAACACAACCACTTGATAAGACACCAGAAGAGTTGAAACAAATTGGCTATTTTTGTTGTGATTTTATGACATATTTATGTAATAATTTTCGAATAAATAATTATATTCTTCTGTTACATTTCCTTCTCACACTTGTTTCCCACTCCCACACATACATTCTCACTAAAATTTTGTTTTTTATACCCGGAGTTATATTTTCCGATTTCTTTTTGAATTTGTAGGTCTGATGATTTGGATCGAGATTACGATTCCAATGTAATAAATTATAACCATGGAATATTAGTATTTGAGCATTATATATATATATATATATATATATATATATATATATATATATATATATATATAGTGTATATGGGGAAGCTGATATAGTGTATATAGTACATATATATATATTGTATTGAGGGGCTGATCATTATTTAAACATATATTGTTAAAAATAACTGACAATGAATGTCTATTAAATCTGATCACGAGCCATTCTAATGTTCAAATGTTTGCTTCGTTTTAATGCAAATGGTTTCCAATATCTGAAGGTTCTGTGAGTATTACTGTGTTAGCAACTAATATCTGTCTAATATTACATACATGACGAAGTTTTTCTAAGAAATGTTTGACAATTTTTATCTTTATTTTGTCACTAGAAATTAAAGCAAACATTCGAATATTAGAACGGTTCATGATCAGACATAATAGACATTCATTGTCTGTTATATTTATTTAATAATAATAATAATAATAATAATAATAATAATGGACATTCCCGTCTGTTTCGATGTATGAAGATCTGACAGCTTAGTTGATTCAGTTATGAAAGTTTGTGCGATCATCTTAAGTGGCATTTAAGACCCGCTAGTGATTTACAAAGGAGGCCATAGATGGAGCAAGGGTGAGAATTGTGAGATGATATCACTGTTAGATTGGCTGACCTTTTCTTGCTCTCGCTTCTTGAAGATGATTCAGACAAGCAGAGTGAAAACTGCTGAGTCCACTAAAACACGTTGATCTCCATTCTACCCGCTCCAAGGCTAAACGCTCAAGAGTGTTATGTGGTATATTGACTGCTGACAAGTTGGTTTTCAGCTTGTCTTTGTATCTTAGCCATGGGCGTCCTACGTTCCTGTAGCCCTGATCTAACTGGCTGTACATTAGGATCTTGGGTATCCTGTCATCAGACATTCTCAAGACATGACCAGTCCACCGTAACTGAGACTTTATGAAAAAAGTCTCGATTCCACCAATATTACATCTGTTAAACAGGTCTACGTTAGATGTCCTATCTTGAAGCTTAAGTCCACAGATTATGATATTTTTGTAACACTATGTTCCAGTGCCATACGTTCAAAAATAATGAAAAAGACATTAATTTGTTTTAGTTCTTGAAAACAATCACCCCCAAAGAGATAATTCAATTTTACCATTTATGCAATAAGGGTAAAAAAAGAAAATCTAAATATTTCAGAAGATTTATTTTTCAATTCTCTGATGATGCAATTGGATTGTAACGCATTTAAAGTTTATAGATATAGTATGACATACGAACGTACAAATAAACAAAAATTTCAAATTTACATATAAAATTAGAAATTTACATCTATTAGGTTGGTGCAAAAATAATGACGTAATAGTCGTTTTTTGACGTTAAAAATACGTCAAAAAACGACATTATTACGTCATTATTTTTTGCACCAACCTAATACAAATAAGAATACATATATATGGAAAAAATGAGGAATATTTATCATGATTATTGCATAATATAAAATTATTATGTTTCGTTAGACAAAATAAATGCAATTTCTTCTTTTTTTACAGACGTCATAAACATCTTGGAGTCACTGGATTCTCCATTCTGTGCAATGATTTGTTCTGGGAATGTCCGGTCTCGATGGATTCCAAATCATTTTCACAGAGTTTAATGCTTTTTTCTGGGCCTACATTCTGCTACATAGCTTCAGATAATCATCTTTATCAGAGCTTTGGCCAGTAAACCAATGGTCCGCCCATCTGTAAGAGATGAATCTAGAAATTTCAAGTAGCGAATATCTTTTTCCCTGGTAGAAGAATAAATGCCAAAAGAATTAATATTATTCTAGAATTCCATCTTGCATTATTTAAGTTAGATATATTTTGAAACCTCACTTTAGGAAATCTTCCAGTTTCTTCAAAAAAAAAAAAAAGGAAAAAGCTCGCGTTAAATACAATAGAAATTTAATATCACTCCATCCAGCTGTTTCAATAATCTCTTCTTTAACATTCTTGAAATACTTCTTGAACTGTTCGTAGTTATTTAAAAGTTCACGATGAACGGATATTTCGCTGACAAACAATATGGTTTCCACCATGCCCGGTCTACTGCTGATGTGCTCACGGCCATAACTGAATTTGTATACCAAGCAATTCTCAATAACGGAGAAGCACAAGCTGTGACTCTAGATATCTCTAAAGCGTTTGATATGGTTTGGCATTCCGGCCTTCTTCGTGAGCTTTATAGATACGGCATTACAGGACGATTATTTGACTTAATACAATCATTCCTGCCAAACTGTGAAATGAACGTCATCTTAAACGGGTTCTCCTCGAGTTCCTTTCATACAAACACTGATGGTTCTCAAGGGTCTATCCTGGGTCCTACTTCTGATCTTCATCAACGATCTTCCTGATATCATCCGTTCCAAAGTAGGCATCTACGCAGACGACATACTATTTAGTCCTACATCAATAGTAAATGCGGCATCGTTGACAAAACTAACCTGGCCGTTGGTTTCGAAAAGGACCTCAAATTTGTGGTTGACTGGGGCAGGAAATTATTTGAAAACTTTAATGCCTCTAAAACAAAACTGCTTTCATTTACCCACCATAGAGAAAACCTCCCTGCCTTCCATCAGACTAGCTGATGTTCACATCCACGAGAGCGCTTCTCTGTGCCGGCTTGGCCTCACGCTGTCATTGAAGTACATTGAATCAACAGCTTCATCTACCGCAAGGAAAGTTAGTTTTCTTTGTCACGACAGGAGAGTTTTCTCGTCAGAGTTCATCCTTCAAATCTATAAATCACCCATTCGTCCTTGAATTAAAATACTGCTGCCATATATGGTCTGGTGACCCCGCTGTTCGAGGTCCTCGACAAAATCCAGAGACGGATAGGCAATATGATAGGTCCTGATCTGGAATATCGTCCACAGTCACTTTCTAACAAACGTGCTATGGCTTCCCTCTGTCTTTTCTGCAAGTATTTTCATGGCAACTGGTTCCCAAATTGCATTAATTTAAGCGTGCTACTAGGTTGGCATCTCGGTCCCACCCTTTCACTGCCGAAACGGTTAAGTGTAGCCGTCTCTTCTACTTCAACAGATTTTTATCTCGCACTTTCCGACAGTGGAACTCCCTTCCCGTTACTTGCTTCCCTGATAGCTATAATCTTCAAATATTCAAATATAATGTCAATCGACATCTTCTGATGCCTTGATCTTGATCCCCGTCCTTCTCTATATCCCTTTACCTAGCCCCTCTTTAATCTTGCTCTCACTTTCTATAACCCCTTGCGTGCTATTGGAACTTAGTTGGCATCTCAATCCCACTATTTTACTGTCGAAACGGTTAAATGTAGCCGTCTCTTCTACTCCAACAGCTTCTAATCTTCCACTTCACTACAGTGAAACTCCCTTCCTCTTACTTGCTTCACTGATAGTTATAATCTCCAAATATCCAAGTGCAATGTCAATCGACATCATCTGATGCCTTGATCTTGATCCCCATGCTTCTCTTTATTCTCTACCCAAACACCTCTCTTTACTCTTGCTCTCTACCCTCTGTAACCCGTTGCGTGCTAGTGGAATTCCCGCTTTGCTTCGGTTGATATTCTTAGAAAAATAATGGTCGATGTGTTATTTCCTTCAAGTTGGTCCTCCATTACTACCCGAAGCACTTAGTCAAGAACATCATAAAGATAATGAAGGCACTTGATTACCTGTTCTGCGCACTGATTTGTCCTGAGAATTTCCAGTTTCAATGGTTCTGGATTCCAAATCTTTTTCATAGAGTTTTATATAGTCTGCAAGTTGCTATATAACCTCTGACAATCATCTGCATTGTAGATTTGGTCAGTAAACAAATTATCCGCCTATCTGTGAGAAATGAATCTACAAGTTTCGATTAGTGAGTCTCTTTTCTCTGGCAGAAGAATAAATGCCAAAAAATTAGTATTGCTCTAGAATTCCATCTTGCATTACTTAAGTTAGGTGTTTTTTGAAAAAGTGGAAAACTCAAGTTTGATGAAATAAAAATTCCATATGTTGACAGCCAATGAATTGTGATTCTTCCAGTTTCTTTTGAACAAATAGTCTTTGTAGCTAAATGACAATACCATTCCTGCTTCCAGTGTTCACATTCATAGTATCTGCAACAATCATCTTTATGCTCTTCCATAAATTGTATTCATCCAGAACAGTTGTTATTCCTTTGACAACAGTATCCACTTTTTCATTTGGTTGATCTAATGCTTTTAACTTCTCTTCTTTCATTTTTCAAAACAAGCACTTGATATTCTTGGCCATCAATTCATCTACCATCAAAATGCAATGAGCAATTTTCTA
This sequence comes from Acanthosepion pharaonis, assembly GCA_903632075.3. NCBI lineage: Eukaryota > Metazoa > Mollusca > Cephalopoda > Sepiida > Sepiidae > Acanthosepion > Acanthosepion pharaonis. The sequence goes on from CAHIKZ030001979.1 coordinate 5,047,544, forward strand.
AGTGTAGTGTTTTCTTCATTTCTTCACAGCAACAGCTTTTTCAATAGTGGATCTTTAAAAGAAAACATCAATCCCTTCTGCTGATAAACATTTGCTGATAAGTTTGAAGATGTTACTAATTTTGTTGCAGTTTTTGTTTTGCTATACTTCTTTCTTTTTCTGTGGAAATTCAGATGATAGCTCAGTATGGAGCACACACCATGAATAAATGCAAGGTGTATTAGTGGGGAGAACACGTTAAATCAGGGAAAACAAATGTAATAAACAGAATCCAATCTGGTCACTCACTGACATGGTACATAGAAAAATATATTCAGAGGATGGATGCTTTGATCAAGGAAGACCGACAAACCATTTTATCAGAAGTGATGGTAATTGTGGACATTAGCTATCAATCTGCACAAGTTATACTGCATGATGGCATGAGGTACCATAAAGTTTATGTGCACTGGTTGCACAAACAACCAAGTGGTTCAGACTTAGTTTCATGAGGAACCAAAAAACTTCCATGCATGTGGGCTATGTCAAAAAGTCACATATGCATTTGTTCTTCAGTAGAAAAAGTTTAAAATGCATTTTAAAAATGAAAAATTTTTCTTGAAACTTTTATTTGAGTTTTACTTCCAAGCTAATAGATTGAAATGAATATTTTCAATAAGCAATATACTTTTGTATATTTCAAACCAAATTTAAATTGATTGTAATTATTTTTTTGATTATCAGTAAAATCAATGAAATCATCCATATTGACAAATCTGTCAACACAACATAATTCCCTTTATTAAAACATTTTTCAAAAATAAAATATACTTTCTGAAACATTATTTGAAAAAAAATAGCTGATAAACATTTGCTGATAAGGTTGAAGATGTTATTAATTTTGAATCATCTGCATTGTAGATTTGGTCAGTAAACAAATTATCCACCTATCTGTAAGAAATGAATCTCCAAATTTAAATTAGCGTATCTCTTTTCTTTAGAGAAGAATAACTTGCTAAAAAAACTTGTATTGCTCAAGAATTCCATCTTGCATTAGTTAAGTTAGGTGTTTTATTTTTTAAACTTCACTTTAGGAAATCTTCCAGTTTCATTGAAAAAGCGAAAAACTCAAGTTTAATGAAATAGAAATTTCATATGTTGACAGCCACTGAATTGTGATTTTTCCAGGTTTTTTTTCACAAATATTCTTTGTAACTGAATGACAATCCAACCCCTAGTATTTATATTTATAGTGTTTGCAACAATCCGTTTCATGATTTTCCCTAAACTATATTTATCCAGAACAACAGTCATTCATTTGACATCAGTATCCGCATTTTTTCCATTTGCTAGCTTAAGTCCGTTTCTTTCATTCTTCAAAACAAGCACTTGCTATTCTTGCCCTTCAATACATTAACCAGAAAAATGAAATGACTAATTTTATAAGTGTAGTGTTTTCATAATTTCCTTTTTAAATTTAACAACTACTTTAATAATGGCTCTGTAATGTTTATCAAACTTAGTAGCCATATGCACTAATAATTTGGCACGCTCAAATCACCGTGCTGATAACAAATATGGCGCCAGTTTGTTTACATTGCGCATATCAGTACGAAAATTTCAGTGCTGGCGCAGATCTGTGTTGCCAACATTATGTGAAAATTTTGTGTGAATTGATTGGACGGTTTTTGAAATATTAGAAAAAAGTTATCTCGATAATAATTTGGCACGCAGTGTATATTCTACGAACACTTACTCAACGTTGCCCGTGAGAAAATAGTTATAGCTCTCTTTAGACCATTTAAAACCAACATGAGATTGGTAAAGATGAATGAAAACTTCATATCTCAAAAAAGAAAAAGAAAAATAACACTAAAATTATTTTTAAATACATTTCAAAATTTTAGAAGGAAAAGTTGGCAAAATGTGCCCCATTATGATATCAGAATAAATAAACCAGAGTTTCTATATCTACACATATTTTAGTTTTTTTTATATGTGTAGCAAAGTTAACAGAAACACCGTCTTCATAATCAGATAAAAATGGCTGCACCAAAACCTTCATTTCGTGGTTTGAATAAATGAAGAGCAGAAGAAGTGAATCTTACCTTGATACCAGCAAAGAAACTGAGTAAATGAGGAAAACGTTTTTACAAAGAGCAGAGTATTGTCTGTATAGAGTAGGGAGGGGTCAGTTATTTTATTTGATGTAATTTTTATGTTTTTGCCCCAGTTAAAAGAAGGAAGAGAAAGAAGCAGCAGTAGACGAGAGAGAAGTAGAAGCATAGAAAGAAGAGAAAAGAAAGACATTTTAAGTGTGTTCAAGAATTGATAAAAGAAGTCAAATGTTACTGCCAAGATATTATTTTGCCTCTGGCTCATAAAACATTCTTCATTCTTGTTCATTCTAAAAGCACAATGTCAGCTGGAGAACAAGGATTCATTTAGCCTAAAACTTAAAAAGGCGTCAGAGTATTGAACCAATATTCAAATTTTTAAAGGAATGAGTCTTTGCATGATGAAGTTATTTAAAGGGGGTATGTTGTTGTTAGTCGAGAAGACTCCCTTTATAGGACCGCAGCATTAATATTGTTATAGGAACTTACCCATAATAATAGTGGACTATTTCTGACATTATAAATACGGCGCCTCTCAAGAGGTATGAGGAGATTGTAAGACGAGATAATTGAGAGCATATTGTAAGGACATTGGAATAGTGATACTTGTCGTGACAACATAGTTCACTCTAACCAAATCTGATAGTCATTACTAATACTTCTACTTTGTATTATATTTCTGTTTGTAATATATCTTTGTATTCCATACCTGTGTTTGTGTTATTCTTTCATTGGTTCTAAACTTGGACCATAACAAATATGCTAGATGTTGCTGCTGTGGTTTCCATAACATGTAAGTTTTCAAGGGATGGAACTGCTAGCCCATGCCTAACTCATTTGGAATTAAGAGTTGTTCTTCTCCTAGTCTGGTTGACAACCAAAGCTAGTGAGTCCAGTCTGCATTGCTATTCATCACTAGAGCGTGGGGGGCAGTTATTTTATTTTATTTATTTATTTTTGTGATTTTTGCCAGAGTTAAAAGAAGGAAAAGAAAGAAGCAGCAGTAGATGAGAGAGAAGTAGAATCCGATAAAGAAAAGAAAAGAGAGACATCTTGAGTTTGTTCAAGAATTGGTAAAAGAAGTCAAGTGTTGCTACCCAGATATTATTTTGCCTCTAGCTCAAATTCTTTATTGGATATTGGTAAGTTCTTCACTCTTGTTCATTCTAAAAGCCCAATGTCTGGATTCATTTAGCCATAAAACTTAACAAGGCCTCAGAACACTGGACCAATATTCAAATTTTTATCTCAACTGTTTAAGGAATGAGTCTTTGAATGATGAAGTTATTTAATGAGGCTATGAGACTCCCTTTATAGGGCCACAACATTAACATACTAGATGTTGCTGGTGGGGTTTCAGTAAACAAGTAGTTTTACAAATTTTAAAATTTCTGCAGTTTTCTCCAAATATATCTCTCCACTAATAGAAATAATATTTCTGAAGCAGGCATGTATAAAATGTATTGCCAAAACTGGAGAAATGAACAGAAATTTTTATAAAAACGCATTTAGGATCACAAAAAAAGACCTCACAAAAACAACTTAGCTAATCCACTAGTCATACATAGAAATAAATTCAACCATAATTTTGATTTTAAAAACTCTACACTCATAAAATGAATAATAAATATATATATATATATATATATATATATATGATGTGTGCTATATTTATGGAATAAAGTGCTCAATATCAGAGCGTGCGTAAATATAAAAGTAAATATTGAAGTCAACACTTAGAGGCGACAGGCTGTTTCATGCGATATGCAATCGTCAGGCCACGAGTGCTGTTTTTTTTTCGGCTATTTATATATACGGTTCAGTGGTGCATTGTGGGTAGTCTATTTTGGCGGTTATTTTTCCGGAAGTCGTTTATTTATTTGGGTTAGATTATTTTGCTTGTTTTTATTTATTTTTATTTTTATTTTTATTTCTCATCGTATATATTTATTTATTTTTATTTTAATCGGTGTTTTATTAACTTAGTAAAAATTTGTTTGTATCGCTTATTTAATAGTTTTGTTTTCGTTTGGGAAGATAATTAAAGCTATTTATTCAATTTTGGGGTGAATTGTTGTAGTTTATTCTAACTGTTATTTTGGCGGGAGCAGTTTTTAATTTGTTTATTATTTCATTTATTTATTTGGATTGATTATCTTTATTTGTTTTTTCAAACGATTAATTTGTCGGGATCGGTTTGTTAGTTTGTTTATTTAGTTATTTATTTGGATTAATTTAGATCAATTTATTTTACTTGTTTTTTTTTATTATTTATTTATTATACTGTATATTTTTATTTACTCTTTTCAGTTTTCGATTTTTAAGTAACGTAGTATTTTTTATCGTTACATAACAATTATAGTTATGTTTTTCGTCTGATTTTTGCTTTGATTTTTATAGTCTAATAATATTTTGGTCATAATGTTTTGTTAATTTGTTTATTATTGACTTTATTTATTTGGGTTCATTGATTTTTTAATTCTCTATCGTCTATTCTAACAGGTGCAATATCAGAGATAGAGCGTGTGTAAATACAAAAGTCAACATAGAAGTCAACACTTAGAGGCGACAGTCTGTTTCATGCTAGATGCAATCCTCAGGCCACGAGTGCTGCTATTTTTCTCGGCTATTTATATATATACGGGTCAGTGGTGAACTGTGGATAGTCTATTTTGGCGGTTATTTTACCGGAAGTCGTTTATTTATTTATTTATTGCTTGTTTTTATTTATTTTTATTTTTTTTTATTTTTATTCCTTATCTTATTTTTTTTTAATTTTTTAATCGGTGTTTTTATTAATGTAGTAAAAAAATTTTGTGTTTTGGTTTGGGAAGATAAATAAACCTATTTATTCAATTTTGGGGTTGATTGTTGTAATTTATTCTGACTATTATTTTGGCGGGAACAGTTTTTAATTTGATTATTACTTCATGTATTTATTTGGATTGATTATCTTTTGCTTGTTTTTTTCTGACGGTTAGTTTATCGGGATCGGTTTGTTTGTTTATTTATTTATTTGGATGAATTTAGGTCAATTTATTTTATTTGTTATTATTTATTTGTTATACTGTATATTTACTCTTTTCGGTTTTCGATTTTTAAGTAACGTAGTATTTTTTTATCGTTATATAACAGTTATAGCTATGTTTTTCGTCCTATTTTTGCTTTGATTTTTATAGTCTAAGTAATATTTTGGTCATAATGGTTTGTTAATTTTATTATTATTTACTTTATTTATTTGGGTTCATTGATTTTATTTTTTATTTATTTATTCTATTTCGTCTATTCTAACGGATGTGATTTGGTAATTTGTTTGGGTTAATTTATTTTATTGTCATTTTGTTTATTTTATTTTATTTTTTTCAGTTTTCGATTTCTAAGTAACGTAGTAAAAATTTGTTTTCATGTCTGCATTTTGAGATGAGCTCGGATCGTTTATTTAATAATTTACTTTGATCTGAGAAGGTAATGATAGCTATTTTTTCCTCCAAGCAAAGTTTGCAAGTTTTTGATTGGTTGTTGTAGGCTGAGGATCTTTTCCTTATTTTCCATGATATTTTTGGTGCGGTGTGCGTTTTGTTTTTAATTTCCCAGATATATTTATATATTTCTTTTTTATGTTTATACGTTTTGTTTTTTTTTAAGATATATATAAAAAATGTCTGAAAAATAATTGTCGGACTTCGTCCATTTCATAATGTGTGACGTCATTTGTTTCCATTTGGATACGAATCGAGCAGATATGAATGTACGAGAGAAAATCATGGAGAATTGTAGTTTAAAAACAGTAAAATTGACCTTGCTAGCCGAAACGATCCTCTATGCCTCAATCGGTAAAAGCACGTCAGGCTATATGACTTTCCATATATATATATATATATATATATATATATATATATATATATATATATTAATAATAATAATAAATATATATTTTCGTCACCGGCAACCCAACTCTTTCAGTCCCTATTTTATTAACAGAGTTGAGCTACCGGTGATACATTAATATTAATAATGAATATACATTTTTACTGTTAGCACAACAATGAGTTTCATATAAAATGCAATTTTCCTGTCCAGATGGAAATTCTTAACGATTGCTTTGCCTGAAGTGTTGGGTTGCCAGCGGGGAAAATATATATTTATATTATAGAGTTGTGCTAATAGGGAAGAGTAATATATATATATATATATATATATATATATATATATATATATATATATATGGTGTCCATAAAGTTCGTGTGCACTTTAAAAAATTTATAACTTTAATTGTATTTGCGATAGAAATAATTTGTAAAAAGGATCAGAAAGAAGTAAATCTATATTTTTTTAAAAGTTTTATTGAAATTTTATTTAAGTTTCCACATGTCCTCCATCATTAGCAACAAGAGTAATACGATTTTGCAGTTCACGGAAAACATTTACCAACTGAAATCACATTAGTTATTTTAGCTATACTTAAAATAAGGTACATTAAACTTTATAACATTTTTACAGATTATTTCTCTCACAAATACAAATGAAGTTATAAAATTGTTAAAGTGCACCCTGTGTGTGTGTATATATATATGGACACCCTGTATATATATATATATATATATATATATATATATATATATATATATATATATATATAAATAAAAACATAGAAGTCAACACTTAGAGGCGACAGTCTGTTTCATGCTATATGCAATCGTCAGGCCACATATGCTGTTATTTTTTCTCGGCTATTTATATATATACGGGTTAGTGGTGCATTGTGGGTATTCTATTATGGCGGCTATATTTACACACGCTCTATCTCTGATATTGAGCACTTTATCCCATAAATATAGCACACCTTAAGACTATATTTCTTTATATATATATATATATATATGTGTGTGTGTGTGTGTGTGTGTGTATGTGTGTGTGTGTGTGTGTGTGTGTGTGTGTGTGTGTGTGTGTGTGTGTATTACAACATTCTGTTTTGTGTGTGCGTTTGAAACGCTGTGAGTAAAGTCATAGGTTTGTGTTGACAGGAGAAATATGCTGGACTCTACATTTACCAACTGAAATCACATTAGTTATTTTAGCTATACTTAAAATAAGGTACATTAAACTTTATAACATTTTTACAGATTATTTCTCTCACAAATACAAATGAAGTTATAAAATTGTTTAAGTGCACCTGTGTGTGTGTATATATATATATGGACACCCTGTATATATATATATATATATATATATATATATATATATATATATATATATATATATATATATATAAAGTGGGACACAGAGATCAACAACGGATAGAGTTGATCACTGTGTCCAAACTGCTAAAATTTACATAGGCTCTATCCTGCATACTAAGCA
>CAHIKZ030001979.1:5062500-5065000 GCA_903632075.3 Acanthosepion pharaonis
TCTACCAATCTGATTCTGTTCATAATTCCACCTTTAATCTCGTAATCTATTTTTGTTGGGTGTATTTTTTCCACTTTTATTTCTTTCTTTATTTTATTCTTGACACTTCAATGCTTTAAAAACCCGATTCATTTTCCTCTGAATGTAATTTTAATATTTCTCTTGGGACTTGCTTTCCTCTATAAATGCTAATCATTTTTATCATCTCCAGGCGTTGCCAATTTACTCTTTTCCTTCATTTTCTCACATCCGGCCGGCCTCGTTCTCAGTTCCGATCTTATTTTCCCTTTTCTCGCTTTTCCTCTTCGTTATCTTCTTCCCACCTGAAAAATCTTTATAATTTTCTTCCGCTTTCTTTTCTCATTTTCCCTCTTCTTCAACCAATGACACAATTTCTTGAAAAGAGTTTTTTTTTTTTTACTGGTCGCTATTTTTGTGTGTGTGTGTGTGTGTGTGTGTGTGAACTGATATTAAAACAATTTCCTACATTTAAAAAAAAATAAATAAAAAATTCTTCATTATGATCTCCATTCAATTTCCTGCGTATTTTATCAATTTTCCCGTCGAAAATATTGTAAGTTCTTCACCTATTCAACGATTTCTGGCCCACTTAGACGTTCAGCTAAGCATTACTTCTTTATTCTTATAATTCTATATTCCTTTCTTCTCTAGGTTCCATATGATTGATCGATTTGGACCCTAATCGAAAAGCAAGGTCGAGATTCGTGAGGATCCTTTGATGGTTTTATTTGAACTTTGCAACTTTGATCTTGAAAATCATTTATTTGGTTTCTTTTTTTACACACATATTTAAGACATATTCTCTGTGGTTGAATCACTAAATTTTTTAACGTAAAGCTTCATTGATATTTAATCTGGTTTCGACTGGCCTTTCTTTGACCGTCCCACGTAAATTTAGTTATAAGTTTATAATCAAAAGTACGTAATATGAGACTAGCGATTCATCTGGTAAGTAGCACAGCCATACGGTTTTTCAAATCTTAGATTGAAAAATCGCGAGACTTTACCAATTATTTTCTGCATATATATATATATATATATATATATATAGATAGATAGATAGATATAGATATACACCGGGTGTAACAGAAAAATTGTCCTATTGTTAGATGAAATTTGGAAGTATCGTATCTTAGAAATGATTAAAGATATCTTACTGAATTCATCGAGACTTTTATATCACTACTGGACTCTCCTTTGAGTAATAACTACTCTCAAAGGAAAATGAGATGCTCATCGTTAATTAATAATAGGTAAGTTCCTGAATGATTGAAAGTAAATTTCATATATATATATATATATATATATATATATATATATATATATATCTATCAAGCCTTGTAATTCTCTGTCCTGGAGTAACCAGTTGCCTTCGAACGTTTCATATACAATTTCCTTTTCAAGTATTTTTCACTACTCTTTGGCCTGTCATAGCCGACCCCACACTCTTCATGTTCCAAAAGCCTTATGGACTGAGTTGGATCTTTTCTAATTGATCTTGTAGGCTCTATGTTGAAATGATGATCCCTCTCGCTGTTGTGACCTCCTGATCCAGTTTTCGTCTGTACTGTTCCCTTAAGCTTATTCACCGTTCTCGTGATGTCTCTTGAATGGACTCTGAAGATGGAAGCCAGAGTATGAATATTGGTACCATTATTGAAGGCCTGAATAATCTTTTATCCTCTCACCATTGCTCATTGTGGGGCTGACAGAAAACGATTTTAACATTTAACTTTTCTTAATTAGTTTAGTGGTTTTTTTTTTAGATATTAAACATTTTGTGGGATGGACAATTATCCTATCCTGTTACACTATTTGGACAATTTTGCTGTTGCACCCGGTATATATATATATATATATATATATATATATATATATATATATATATATATATATATGGATGGATGGATGGATAACTAAATATATATCTGTAAAAGGTCAATACAAAATAAAGTAATATAGGCAAAGGGAAAATTTATCTTAACCAACGCGTTTTCGTTCCCTGGTAGACTTTATCAAGGGAAATGTAAGGATTTTAATTTGCAACAATTATTTACATACATAAGTAAAAATGACGAGGCATCTCGACTTGGCGTAATGGTTAGCAAGCTTGTCTCGCTGGAACAATTACGACTGATGAGTAAATTCACTTCTCACTGGGTGCTCATACTCTTGGCCTTGTCCCACATCTAAGCTAAAAATCACCTTAAGTAAAAATGACGTTAGTTTTTTCATAATTTTTTAGAATTAAAGACGTTCATAAATATACTTCAAACTAACTGAAAGTCAAGGTAAATTATAAATGATGCTAGGGGATGTAATTTAATGCCTAAAAACCGAGAGTGAATAGAAGTTGTTATTATTGTATATATATATATATATATATATATATATATATATATATATATATATATATATATAATTATATTTGGGCAGCAAACCCTCTTTTATACAAACTGGTCACCAATCTAGGTACTGA
>CAHIKZ030001979.1:5072500-5085000 GCA_903632075.3 Acanthosepion pharaonis
TCTTTATATATATAGAGAGAGAGAGTGAGAGAGAGTTAGAGTTAGAGAGAGATAAAAGTGGACACCCAGCGGCGACTGTGTGTTTCATGATTAAACTCAATCTTCAGCTCATATATATATATGTATATATATATATATATATATATATATATATATATATAAAAATATAAATATATAAAAAAAAAAAAATTTTATGATAAACGTTCTTTTTTATAGATACAAGTATTTAAGTAAATGCTCTGTTTATAATAAACAGTATTAAATAACATTTACCGGCCTGAATGTCCGAGAAATTTTCATAGAAAATTTTCGTTCTTTGACAGGATTCGAACCTGCATCCTATACGGAAGCGTCATTTACGCTGACGTGCCTTACCGATCGGCCACAAAGAAGCGTTCGGTATACTAGGTCGAATTTACTGCTTATAAACTTCAATCTTCCATGAATCTCGTACATTCATAACTGCTCTGGCGTATCAAATGTAAACAAATGACGTCATATATTAAGAAATGGACAAGGTCCGACAATTTATTTATTAAAGACATTTTTATGTTTAACGTTCTTTTTATAGATACAAGTATTTAAGTAAATGCTCTGTAATAAACAGAGAAATTTTCTGAATAGAAAATATATATATATATATATATATATATATATATATATATATATATATATATATATATATAAAAAGGCAGGGTAAATTGTGGCCATATATAGTTTTTATTATTCGACTATATAATCGCCATTGATTCGAAACACGCCTTACAAAGGTATTGTAGCTCGGAAAAACTCGCTCTGATCTTTCTTATAAGAAAAGAACTCCTGAATTTGTTGGTGAGGTCTGCCAGACAATTTCCGCGTCCACATCACTGCTTACATCTGGAAACCTAACTCCCCAGACAGTAAACCCCATAATTATTATGTGTAGACCGCAGTTGAGCGAGTGACTAACAAAACTCCTTGTAAGACCAAAGATGAACTGAAGGCAAGAATAATGACATCATTCACGAACTTAAACAAGGAGATCATCCAGAAGAGTTGCAGGAAATTCCGAAGTCATCTGGAAGCCATGTTTGAAATCAATGGCGATTATATTGAATAAATTTACTCCTATACGAACATTTCAGAGTGTCTGGGTGTCGATCTGTGGACAGAAGGCTATACCACATGTCGACTTCACAGTATGGTAGGTTCAGCTACTACCATCTATGGGAAAAGTAGGACCATGACGCAATTCACTTGGCTTAGGCGTTAATCTGAGAGCAATGCAGAGAATTCGTAAAGGGTTGGATGGCTCTAACGGTGATACATAATCGGCAACTTGGAAAACTGATTCTGATCGTTCTGATAAGAAAATTTGTTAGGGAGAACCTCAGATGTAACACCCAGGCCTACAATTTCAATGAGGAGGTTGTGCTACCCTGGGTCAAGAGGGTGGCTGCTGGAAGATCCTATATCTAGCAACAGGACTCTGAACCATACCACAGAAGCACCAGAACGCCATCATGGCTGTCAGACAATTTATACGACTACATAACCCCTTACATATGGCCACCTAACTCTCCAGACTTCAACACCCTTGATTATTATGCGTGGGGTTCAGTTGAACGAGAGACCAACAAATCTTCTTGTAACACCAAAGATGAACTGAAAGCAAGGATTATGGCAGCATTCACCAACTTAAACAAGAAGACCGTCCTGAACAGTAGCAGAAGACTCCATATGTTGTCTGGAGGCTGTGGTTGAAGCCAATGGCGATTTTATTGAATAAATTTAATCTTTAGTATTTCAAGATATTTTTGTGTAATTTTACTAAATGTATCTGTTAAAATGAAATGTCAGTGTTATTTTCATTTTTGCGTCATTTAGACGACAAAGTGTACAAATCTTCGCATCTCTCTCTCTCTCTCTTCTCTCTCTCTCTCTCTCTCTCTCTCTCTCTCTCTCTCTCTATTCCCCCCACATCCTGCTAGCGGTGGTGGTGATAGCTGTGATCGCCCACCCTACACGGAGTGTCGTGAGCAGGAGTCACCAAGGAGCGTAGAAGGTGGACATGCTGACGCATAGAAGAAAGTGAAATGAAAGCGATAGCGACATTATGTTTACATTCATCTTCCCACAGAGTCTCAGACTCGACAAGGAGGTCTACATCAAACACCTTCACGAGGTAGTGCTACCCTGGGCCAAGAGAGTAGCTTCTGGAAGACCCTATATCAGGCAATAGGACTCTGCACCACGCCACATGAGCAGGAGAACACTGTCATGTCTGTCAGACGATTTCTACGACGGCTTCACTCTTTATGTCCGGCCACCTAACACCCCAGATTGCAACTCCCTTGATTATTATGTGCGGGACTCAGTTGAGCGATAGACCAACATAACTCCTTGCAACACCAAACATGCACTGAAAGCAAGGATTATGGCAGCATTCAGCAACTTAAACAAGGAGACCGTCTGGAAGAATTGCAGGGGATTACGAAGTCGTCTGGAGGCCATGGTTCATGCCCATGACGGTTTTATTGAATTAAATTCCTCTTTAGTCTTTCAAGATATTATTGTGTAATTTTGGTAAATATATCTGTTAAAGTGTGATGTCAGTGTTATTTACATTTAGACCAGGGTTGGCAACCTTATATTATGTGCCGACTTAGGGTTTTAAAATCATTCAGTGTGCCAACAACATACGTATTCTTATACCAGTCAAGGTCAATATATCTATTTTATATAGTAATATATAGTATATATATACTTTAGTATATATTAAAATTGAAACCGCTAAATATCTTCTTTGCGTTGTAGTAGTTATTGGTTCGGACTTCGTAATGTCATTTACGTCTGCGTTCCATTGGAAATTGCTTGGCGTGTCACGTGTGACACGCGTGCCGCAGGTGTCGAACCCCAATCATTTAGACGACAATTTATCCATCGCACCATGTATATAGGGGTTTTCTTTAAACATGGGTGGTCACTATCATGTTGAGAATATTATGAACAGAAGATGTGAAAAATAAGCAAGTTTTAAGGTGAAGAGGAAAGACGACGTCTAGAATTTAATATCCGCAGTGAATCATAAAGGCGGGAGAAAGAGAAAACTATCTACCTGGCATGTTTAATTGATAGCAGAATTAGAACGACCGAAAAAAGGAGTAGTAAAGCAAGAGTTATTTAGAGCAACGAAAGGAAGTTGTGGAGAGCAATGATTATCCCCCTTCTTAAAGTAATCTTCACTCCCCAGCTTCAACAAAAACGTTTGCTTGGCCGTGTAGTTAAAACACCTTTCGCACAAACGAAACGCTGTCCTTCCCTACCATGTCGCTATTTTCATTGCAGATGTTCAGGCAAACTAAATACTTCGATTCCAGAATCCAGCCCTTCACAGCTTGGAACATACCACGTTTTCGGAATCAACCCTTCATTCCCTTCATATTCCATTGGTAGGGAGGAAGTTCCCCTCAAACAGATTCTTTTCCAGAACTGCTGAATTATAGAACGGAATGCCGCGAAGAGGTTCCCCAGATCTTTACAATCTTAATCTCTTCAAGATTAAGGATCAACCACAAACTATCCTACATATCGTCATGATTTGCCGCCCTTCCCTTCCCACTGTACGCCCTTGCAACAACCGCAATTATTAACTCTTTGCCTCGTATGGGTCTTGTATGAGCAAATTTTAAAAAAAAAGAGTAATAAATAGAGTGAGTGTTTAGGGCAGCTTTAAGAAATCCCTAGTTTTTATTTGGAATATTTCAGCTTTTTTTTTTTTTTTTTTTTTTTTCAGGCTCCTTTTTTTACATTTTGAACTGCTATCTTATTTTGAGGGTTTTAATTTTTATTCATATTGTGGCATCCGGCCGTATTTTGAATTTCGTAGTTTTATTTCATTTCGACCTCTGGTCTTATTTTGATTTTTTTTTTAAATTTCATTTCGACGTCTTGTCATATTGTGAAGGTCACGGATTTTTTAATATCATTTCGACGTCTTGTTTTGTTGTGAAGGTCACGGATTTTATAATTTCATTTCGACGTCTTGTTTTGTTGTGAAGGTCACAGATTTTATAATTTCAATTCGACGTCTTGTCTTTTTGTGAAGGTCACAGATTTTATCATTTCATTTCGACGTCTTGTCTTGTTGTGAAGGTCACAGATTTTTTAATTTCATTTCGACGTCTTGTCTTATTGTGAAGGTCACAGATTTTTTTAATTTCATTTCGACGTCTTGTCTTATTGTGAAGGTCACGGATTTTTTAATTTCATTTCGACGTCTTGTCTTATTGTGAAGGCCACGGATTTTATAATTTCATTTCGACGTCTTGTCTTGTTGTGAAGGTCACGGATTTTATAATTTCATTTCGACGTCTTGTCTTATTGTGAAGGCCACGGATTTTATAATTTCATTTCGACGTCTTGTCTTATTGTGAAGGTCACAGATTTTATAATTTCATTTCAACGTCTTGTCTTATTGTGAAGGTCACAGATTTTATAATTTCATTTCGACGTCTTGTCATGTTGTGAATGTCACAGATTTTTTAATTTCATTTCGACGTCTTGTCTTATTGCGAAGGTCACAGATTTTATAATTTCATTTCGACGTCTTGTCTTATTGTGAAGATCACAGATTTTATAATTTCATTTCGACGTCTTGTCTTATTGTGAATGTCACGTATTTTTTAATTTCATTTCGACGTCTTGTGTTGTTGTGAAGTTCTCGGCTATTTTTTATTTCATTTAGAGCTCTGGTTTTAATTCGCTTCGATCTTAATCCTATATCATTTTGACCTCTGGTCTTATTGTGAAAGTCTCGGATTTTTTTATTTCAATTCGACCCCTAGGCTTATTTCATTTTGACCTCTGGTCTCATTGTGAAAGTTTCGTTTTTTTTGTTTTTTTTTTGTTTTTTTTTTCAACTTTAACAAGTTTGACACAGATCTTGCATACGTGAGAGACAAATAGCTGGATATAAATCGGGTTTGCAGAAGAGTCAAACAGGTAAAACGTTGCGTCAAAAGACTGATTAACTTTCTCTACGCCTATTATTAGAATATGGATTCGTCCATTTGCTACGAGTAGAACGTCTTCTTAGCGAACAATTGCAAAACGTGGTTCACAAAGGTGTACCTCTTTGAAGTGGTACGGCAGTGAACTACTGTATTCTAAATCCATGTTTTTATGTAATTAAACCCTTCTTCACTCAATCTTTTTTACAGTGTTTTCCTTACAGTCTTACTAACCAGTAAATATGCTCTCTATTAATCGCCACAGAGATCCTTCCCTACCCTCCATTAGAATGTCTGCGGCTGCTCGGTCTCACGTTGACTGATGACCTGAGATGGAACAAATACATTGAGTCAATTACTTCGTCCACCGCAAGGAAAGTTGGCTCCCTGTGCCGCGTCAGGAAATTTTTCTCCCCGGAATCGATCCTCCAGATCTACAAATCAACAATTCGCCCTTGCATGGAATATTGCTGCCATATATGGTCTGGTGTCCCTTCTGTTTGCCTCGGGGTTCTTGATAGGCTCCAGAGGAGGATATGCAATATAATTGGCCCTGCTCTGGCATCTCGTCTACAGTCACTTTCTCACAGACGCGCCGGTGCCTCTCTCTGTCTGTTTTACAAATACTTTCATGGCAATTGCTCCGGGGAGCTGCATTCGCTGGTTCCCAGACTTCATGAGTTCAAGCGCCCTACGAGACTGGCATCCCACTCTCACCCTTTCATTGTCGAAACTACTAAATGTAGCCGTCTCTTCTACTCCAATAGCTTCATGTCTCGCACCTCTCGCCTGTGGAACTCCCTTCCCTATTCCAGTTTCCCTGAGAGCTATAATCTCCAGCTATTCAAGTGTAATGTCAATTGACATCTCCAATTGCCTTGATCTATCCACTATCCTTCTCCTCATCCTTTCTTCTATCACTCCTATCTGATCTTGCTCCAAATTTTTTGTAACCCCTTGCGTCCTAGTGGCTTCCCGCCTTGCTTGGGGTGAAACGCTTAAAAAACAAATGAGTGTTATACAACCTCTAACATAAACGTAGGTTAGGTTTAAACTGCAAAGAATCGTTAAAGAATTGAAGTGATTAAAATAACATCTATCATGAGATTCTGGACAGTGAGGAATCTAAAATAAAACGTAGACATTTTCGTCCTCGAGGATCGAATCCAGAGGTTGGCAAAATAGGAAAGTTAGTGCAGGTTTTGGATATCAGACATTTTTTGGTCCTGACGGTCGTCCTCGATGAATACATCGAATCCAGAGGTTGGTCGACTATAAAGGAAATAATTTCTGAGACGCTCACTTCTTACATATAGTATATACCCAAAAAACCGTAACAAGTGCAGGAAAATATGGAATAAGGCAAGTGGATATCAATCTCAGGATGTGTGTGTGTGTGTGTGTGTGTGTGTGTGTGTGTGTGTGTTCATCCTTTGGTCCTTCCGGATTTGCACCAAAGGAAACAAGATGGCCACTTTGCATTTCCCAACACGATAGAGGAAATAACGATTTTTTCATGTTTGTACAGCACTTTTCATGTATTGCGGCTATTTTCATCCTCTATTGGTCGAAAACTATAAAGAGCCAAATGACACGAATGTTAACTAGCATGCTAGCATACAAAAACATCGATAGCTGCATTCTGAAAAATCGCTCACTAGTCGCTTGCTTAAACTCAACGTTATTCTGTATAAAAAACCCATTTGTTGTTAACATTCTTTTTCATTCGGTTTTTCCAGTTACGAGTCCTTTTTTTCTGAATACAAGAAAATTTAATGGAATAAGAAAAAATTCGCAGTGTGAGATAGGCAAGAAGTAAGGCATGTAGCGACATAAAAGCAAGGAAGGGCAAAAATATTTTAAGTCAAGTGATAAATTCTCTCGGTTTTGAATAAAAGCCACATATATATAGGATATATATATATATATATATATATATATATATATATATATATATATATGTATATATGTGTGTGTGTGTGTGTGTGTGTGTGTGTGTGTGTGTGTGTGTGTGTGTTTCTCATTAGTCTAAATGTCTCGCCGTGAACTAGGTATGTTTGTCATTTATTTTCCTTTCCGCCATTCCGTTCCGTTCATGGAATACAGTGTTATATCATGGCTATAATAATGCCCATGATGGGGGAAATGCTAATGTGCTAATAAACCTTTCTATAATAGCTCTCTCCCGTTACAACTCCATATTTTGCTGTTTTGTAATTTCTGTAATAATAAAAATCACTTGTATGTAAAAGAAAAATCCATTTTAACAGAAATATATGTTGAGTTATTTAAATTTATTTAATAATGTTGTTATAATTATATTATGAATGTTTATCATTTTTAGCACGGATAATAGTTGGAATATAATATGCAAGTGTTTGTTCATACACGCGGATTGATAGAAGAATGTGTATCGGAAACAAATACTGCATTCCCTATTAAAAATACCGTAAAAAGAAAGAACGGCCCTAGCTCAAGAACCCCATTTCTAATTTTAATAGAATCAGGAACTGTTCTCAGCAGGACGTTCAAGATACAATATGCTCCAAAATTTTCTGGAGTTTTATGTATTGTTTATGCAGTATCTTGGGAATATACATACATTCATTCATACATACATACATACATAAAAGATTAAACATTTAGTATTATGTAGATTTTTGTATCTATAAGCATTTACTTCAGGAGTACCCAATTTTTTGCGTCATTGACAACATTTACATGGGGAAAATTCCACCGCTCACCTGTATAGTAAATATTCCAAAGCATACAAAATTATTTGTTAAAAGTTAGTTACTGGTTCATAATCTGACATTATGATGTAGTAAAAAATGCCAAAGGGAGGTAACAAATGACAGTTATATATGAAGCGGCTGCTGCTACAAGGTAACCAAAAAAGTTCTGTCCGTTTTTTGATTATTCATTAAATGAAGTTGAAATATATACGAAATGCGTGTAGCAATTGTTTTCAAATTCAGACAGCCGGAAGTAGGAACATCAGACTTATAAAAAACACGCACACCGTGCACATCAGTTATAAGGCGGACAGCTGTGAGAAGGATGGAAGTGTCTAGAGATCTCGTTAGGGGCTGTTTGCTTTACGACTTCAAAGTGGGCTTATCAGCAGCTGCATCAAGTCGCCGCATATGTCAAGCGTTTGGGGATAGTGCTGTGGATGAACGTACTGCAAGGCGTTGTTTTCGAAGATTCAAGTCTGGAGATTTGTCTCTCCATGATGAGCCTCGCAGTGGACGACCACAGGTCTTGAATGACGGAGTCCTGAAGGCGGCCATTGAAGAGGACAGTAGTCTAACATGTGGTGAACTTGCAAAACAGTTCAACGTTTCTGATGAAATAGTTAGACTTCCCCTGCACCGCCTAGGTAAGACGTAGAAACTGAGCAAGTGGGTTCCGCAAACGCTGTTGGAGGTCCCCAAGGGACAACGAGTGGCAGCCTGCGTATCGCTGCTTTCTTGCCACCGTACCGCATTCAATCGAGTGCTTACCAGTGATGAAAAGTGGGTTCTGTACGAAACTCCCAAGCGTTCCAGACATTGGTTGTCTCTTCAGGATGCTGTCCCTCACACCGCAAGACTGCCTATGCACCCACGCAAGATTATGCTTTGTGTCTGGTGGACAGGTCGTCAAGTGGTTCATTATGAACTGCTACCAACGGGCCAAACGGTCACTGGGGACCTATACGCGCAGCAATTAAAACGTTTGCAACAGGCATTGCGCCAGAAGGAGCCAGCATTGGTGAATCGCAAAGGTGTGCTTTTCCTCTATGACAACGCCAGGCTGTATGTCGCGCGAGTGGTCACGGATACCATACCGCAACTTGGGTGGGAGACTTTGTGCCATCCACCTTATTCACCTGACCTTGCGCCATCCGATTACCACCTCTTCCATTCCCTGGATAATCATATTCATGGGAAATCCTTCACCAATGAAGCAGACTTGCTCAAAGCCCTCACGGACTTCTTTGCGTCAACCACCCCCCCGAGTTCTACCGCAAGAGCATTGGACAGCTGGAGACACGTTGGCAGAAGGTGCTGGATGCCGATGGCGATAAGTTCGAAGACTAAATATAAGTTACACATACTGTGAAGCGTTTTCTTTTTTCCTTTAAAAACGGACAGAACTTTTTTGGTTACCTTGTACTATCGTATTAAAGAACAAAAGAAATTAAACATTTCCAATGAAAATTTTACATATATACATATTACGGATATATATATATATATATATATATAGTCATCAACAGACAGACTGTTTCGCTGTATCACAGCTCATCTGTGTGGCTAGACGTCCGGTTGCCTCTAGCTAGGATCGAAACCCGACCGAATTGGCGTCAGTCGGGGGATTCTACCACAAAGCCGTTGGCGCACGGCAGGGATGTAAGTGAATTTAAGCGTATTTATTTTTAGATAAACACACAGTGACTGAGAGAACTCGATTCACTTTACTGAAGAGTCTTGCATTATTAGCCGTAATAGTCACTGTTTACAAACCCACACTTCCCCTCTAAATTTTTCAGGAGCATATATATTGTCATCCACATACAGATTGTTTCGATGTATCACAGCTCATCAGTGTGACTAGACGACCAGTAAAGGAATATACATAATACTTTACATTGATTGCACAACTCTGAGTTTCGTGCCTAAGCAATTATCAAGTGATGGTATTGTTGTTTTGGTGTAACCATGGTTTAATAACATTTCTGGTTATCATGCGATATATGAATTTGTTAACGATCGCCAGAAATCGTTTAATTTTTTATCAACACTTGCAGCATTATGCCTAACCATAAAACTAACCTTGATCATAAAATATATATATATATATATATATATATATATATATATATATATATATATATATTTCAAACTTTACTTTCGTTGAAGTAGAAGCGGCAGCCGCGTAAGTCAGCGTTATTTTTTTACATCCTTTTGATATTTTTGAAATTACATGATGTTTAAATACATAATGTCAATTACATGATGTTTTAATATCATAATGTCAATTTATGAACCAGTAACAAACTTTTAACAAACAATTTTTATGCTTATGAATATTTACTAGACAGGTTGGCGGTGGAAAATGTTTCCATGCGAAAGGGGGTGATGACGCGTAAAAGGTTGCAGACCCCTGAAGTAAATACTTATCGATGCAACCATCCATATAATACTAAATGTTTAATCTTGTATGCATGTATGTGTATTTACGAGATACATCTTAAACAATCGTTACCAATTTAGGAATATATCATACCTTGAATCCATTCCAAGTGCAATGGATAATTTCATTAAATTTAGATAATGGGCCCTGTTTCTTCGACATTTCTAATAGGAAATTATGTATTTGCTTCCAATACACCATTCTTATATTAATCCGTGTATATAAACAAACAATCGCATATTATATTCTAAAAATTATCTGTCTGAAAAATAATAAACATGCATAACACATTATAACATTATTAATAAATAAATTAAAAAATGCATAACACGAGATATATATATATATAATTCACTACACTCTAGTAGAACCTTTTTTATAAATATCTCTGAAGTTTGGCAATTATTTGATAGGTGAAGACGTCCACTATTTCGGCATAAATTTTCTATATTGAAGTTTAAATGTGTGTGTGTGTGTGTGTGTGTGTGTGTGTGTGTGATCTATTAAAAACGTAATCTGTAGAAACTATGGAATTTGAAAGTGTATCACGTGACGTGATAGAAATTTGTAAACAAACAAATTTATCGATTCATTCTTCTTTGCCACCGTTACGTATTTTGAAATAAATGTCTGCCATAAACATGTATGTATAAAAAAAATATAATTATTATTTAGAAAAAATACATAGAAAAAATGAAAATAAATGCGTTAATAAGAAGTATTTAAACATCATGTAATTTCAAATAAATATGAATCTCCCAAAGGAAACGATTACCGTTTTGTTTTTGTTTTTGTTTAATTTTTTTTAATAAAAGCTTTAGCTTTGAAAATTATAATATGATAAATACTAAAATTGGTATAAATAGTAAAAATAGTATAAATAGTAAAATTGGTATGAATTGTCATCCAGCAACTATTATTTTAAATGTGAGGCCTTTAGTGTGATATCAGTTCGCAATTCCAGTCTCAAAATAAGCAAACTTTTTCCTGCAGGGCAACGTTTGCATTAAAGAAATGTTTCAAATTAATGCTAGGCTATCGTCCTGGAACAATGATAAGCCAACCTCATTCTGGTATTGACAATTAATTGTTCGTTCTGAGAGTCTGGCATTTGATAATTCTATTATTGAATTCCCAGATGAATTTCATTAAGTTAAAGCAGCGATTTCTTTTCACAAATTCTAAAAACCTTTCTACTTATTAATTTATTATTGCGTTTGATCTAAGTAATATTGACTAATTAGAGTAATAATAACTATTACAGTATCTTGTATTGCAAATAGAAATAAAAATATTTGTAATTAATAATAAAATGAATAATATTGTTGCCCCATCATTTTATATCGTTAAATGCTTTTAAATGGAACCCAACGAGTTAATGGCTAATCTAGTAATAAAATAAAAGACTAATTTCGACATTAAATTACCCAACAAAGATGACATATCGTAGGAAGCAACCAACCCAATCTCAAACCTGCTTGCCTGTTTTAATATCAGCCTTTTTAATCTTTCTTTTGACATGGCGCCATTGGGAAGTCCCAAATGATCTCAGAAAGCTGAATGGGTCAGCGGTATTAGAGAATCGTATGTCATATTCTCTTATTTGAATGTGGTTTTAGAGTGACGGAGTAAGGAGAAACAGGGTGTGGGGGAAGAAAGAGTAAAGTTTGGTGGCGAGTGAAAGAGAGTAAGAAGGAACACGGGGTGGAGGAAAAGAAAGAGTAAAGATTGGTACTGAGTGAAAAGGAAAAGGAAGAAAACAGGTTAAAGAAAGAGTAAAGATTGGTGGTGAGGGAAAAGGAGAAAGAAAGAAAAACAAAATAACAGATGTGAATGTGGGTGAGAAAGAAAAACAGGAAAATAAAACATAGAGAGAGAAAATAGAAGACAGATTAATAGAGTGATTGTAAGAGAGAAAGAGAATATAAAATTAAGGTGAAAAAAGAGAGGAAAAAAAAGGCCAAAGAATGATTTAAGTTTTATAGTGAGGGAAAATTGGTAAGTATGGACTATTACTAGAACGGGAGTGAAAATAAAGAAAAACGAAAGAGATTAAAAAATATGAAAGGTTATGAAAAAGGAAAAAAAGGGGGAGGGGGCTAAAGGGAAGGGAATGTGAATATTGGCTGAAAGATATTCATTTAGATTTATGAAGAGAAGGAAATTGCTGAAAAGCAAGAGATGTAAGAACATATTGAAAAATTCATGAAATGATTGGGAGGAATAATAGATAAACATATATATATATATATATATATATATATATATAGAGAGAGAGAGAGAGAGAGAGAGAAAGTTAAATAAATTGAGATAGATAACGAAAAA
>CAHIKZ030001979.1:5090000-5112500 GCA_903632075.3 Acanthosepion pharaonis
CTCCAGGGAGTACTGTTGTCATATTTGGGCAAGAGCTGCCAAGACGTCACTCCCCAGCCTTGATAGTGTCCAAAATCGTCTCCGCGCCCCTGTGGGTGACGAATTATTTCCACCCTCCAACCACTCTGCCACAGGTGGGATGTGGCAAGCCTCACGCTATTCTATCGCTACTCCTATGGAAAGTGCTCAGATGAACTGCATTACCTGGTCCCGCCGAGGCAAACGGACCCAGCAAGAAGATGCCAGTGCAACTTACATAGAAAACACTCACATTCCCCACGTATTCCATCGGTGAGCAATAAGTTCCACTCGATCAGCTTATTCCCGCAAGCCACTGCCCTCACAACAGGATCAATACAATCGTAACCTATTCAAGGCTCGGGTTAATCGTTATCTCCCTCACCTATAAACAGAAATAGCGTCATAACGTAACCCACTACCTCTAGTGCCCCCCCCCAACCGGGCCTGGTAAAGAGTGACTCTCACAGCAAAATTGTCCAAATCGTGTAACAGCAAAATTGTCCAATTGTTAGATGAAGCTTTGAACTGTTGTAGCTTAGAAATGATTAAAGATATCTTACTGGAATTCTCCGTGTTTTTATAACACTTTTGAACACTACTTTGAGCGATATGAATGTATAATAACTCTCCAATCTTAATCAAATCGAAATCGAACATAAACGAAAATGACATGTTCATCATTAATTAATCATAGCTAAAGATCGGAAGCCCATGAAGGATGGAAATAAAGTTCACACACACACACACACACACACACACACACACACACACACACACATATATATATATATATATATGTGTGTGTGTGTGTGTGTGTTATTGCAGGATCATTTTCGAACTTAATCAACTGAGATTATCATAGGCTAAACATGTAAGCAACGAGGAAGTTTTCAATTGAATTTCGGTTTCTTGAAAGTGAGCACGTAGAGAAATGATCGAGGCTTATAGGCGGAAACTCCCGCAGTTGCGCTTCTACTTAACGTCGTCGAATTTTATGTACACTTTACTTCCAAACACTGCAACGGAACTTTTGTGACGTACGATGGCCGTTAATGATTAAGTATAACTAAAGACTTCAATGTTACAATCGCAAATAAATACTTGACAAGAACAAAGAACTAAAAGTCAACCAAAGATAATTAACCATTTCAGTGAATACCTTGTTAGTAGCGAGGCGAGGCTTAACGTCCGGTAAATCCTACGTCAAAACCCAAATCATCGAGGCACAATAATTCACACTAATTCGACTGGATAGTTCCACTCTACAGTCATTCAATAATCACTGCAGTCAGTAGCCTGACACCCCTATTTATACACCGGCTGGAAAACATATATTCATAAGTCCAGAGTGTCAAGCTCGAAACTCAGTGTCGGTAGTTACTCATTTTCTCCCTATATGACATCTTCTGAATATAATTAATATACGCATTCAATGGTACTAAAATCAATTTCTCAAAATTTTATTAAATTTAATAAGCGCGGGTAACAGATGTATTTGGTTAAAAACAGTTGTACAAGCCATGTTACTGATGTAATTTCTGAGGTGTTGACGACCACACTCTACACACTTTCCTTCTAAGCACAGCTATAAAGAACGGAAGTGAGCGAAAACGTTATAACCTAGTGCGTATGAACGAATTAAAGATTTCTCTGATCCAAACGGCTTCACTCTGCGTACATTTGCTCCGTTACCATAGCAACAGCCAGGATAGTTTTTGTACAGACCCCATATGTTAATTTACATAAGTGTACACAAATTAAAAATAATTTGATTTTAATTTTTTTAAATTGATTTTGACTGTTAATTTAATTTAATTTTGATTTTAGATTTTATCGTAATATATTTCACCCAAAAGTAATACGTAGACAGTTGGTTTTGTAAATGTTAAATCAAAACCCAAATCATCGACGCACAATAATAATTGGATAATTCCAATCAATAGTCACTCAATAATCACTGCAATCAGTAGCCTGACACCGCTATTTATACATCTGGCCGAAAAACATATATTTATAAGTCCAGAGTGTCACGCTCGAACCTCAGTGTCGGTAGTTACTCATTTTCTTTCTATATGACAGGAAGTGAGCGGGAACGTTATAAACAAGTGGATTTGTATGTACGAATTTGAGGTTTACTGATGAGATCTCTGTGGTGTGGTGAGACGGCCACACTCTACACACTTTCCTTCCAAGCACTGCGATAAGCAACGGAAGTGAGAGACAACGTTATAACTTAGTGTATACACACGAGCTCTAGGTTTATCTTCACCAAGCGGCTTCACTCTCCGTACTTTACCTCCGTTACCATAGCAACAGTCATGATAGTTTTGTACAGACCTCTTATCTTAATTTACAAAAGTTCATATAAATTAAAATTAATTTGATTTTTATTATTATTATTATTATTATTATTATTATTATTATTATTATTAATTTTGACTGTTAATTTAATTTCATTTTGATTTCAGATGATTTTTATCGCAACATATTCGAACTGTCAACCACCGGTGATACGTAAGACGGTTTGTTTTGTAAATTATAAAGAATTCTTTCCCGCTAAGATGTGTGATAAAAATGCAACTAAAATCATGATTAAAGTAAATTGCTAGTCAAAATAGAAAATAATGGCCGACATTGCTTCATGTAAAAATTAAATTAAAATATATTTGTGATCGTTTTTTGAACTAGAACTATTAAAGACGATAAACTCCTTGCTGTTGGCTGAATATTTAATTATCTGGGCGGTTTCAAAGCAGACGACAGAAGCCGTAGACACAGATCGGAAGAGGTGAAGAAAAAACAAAAGAGGTCTTTTCAAAACGCTAAGCATTAAGAGGAAGCAATATTTCTTTATTACTGAATCATCTATCCACCTGTACGTTAGTGAGTACGAGACAATTTCCTCACAGAGGTAGAAGAGGCTCGAAGATGGATGTTGAGGTGAACATGGGCTAAACATGTGAGCAGCGAGGAGGTTTTCATGTGAATTTCGGTTAGAGGATTGATCGTGTTTCTACACGATAACTTCCACAGTGGAATACATCAATTTTACATGGTCGAATTTTATGGGTGTTGTAGAGATGATAGTCGACACAGAAAGGAACATACATGAGTAAAGGAAAGCGAGAAGAAAGGACTAAAGGTCAAGTGTAAGAAAATAAAATGTATGGTTGTTAGCAAAAGGGGCAGCCCAACATTCGAATTACAGATTGGAGATGCCAAAATGAAAAAAGTACAAATTTTGTACAGAGGCTAAGCAAAGCATTAAGATGTAGGAATATTTCTTTATTTAATCGTCTATCCATCTGTACGCTAGTGAGTATGACACAATTTCCTCACGGAAGAAGAAGAGCCTCGAAGCGTCAGTGATGTGACTCTAGAGACGGATGCTGAGGTTAACATGGATTAAACACGTGAGCGACGAGGAGGTTTTCAGGTAAATTTCGATTTTTTGAAAAGGTGCAGGTAGAGGATGGATCGATGATTAGACGAGGAATCTCCCACAGGTGCACAAGTTGAAACACACCGAATTTACGTGGTCGAATTTCATGGATTATTGGTGTCGTAGTGCTGATAGCAGACACAGAAAGGAAAACACATGAACTCCCACGGAAGGTAGTATAGGAAAGTAAGAAGAAAGGACTAAACATCATTTGCAAGAAGACAGAATGTATGGTCGTCGGCAAAAAGAACAGCTCAACCTGCTAATTACAAATTGGGGATGTCAAAATCAACCAAGTACAACAAATGTAAATATGTAAGATGTGTTTCTAACGGGGGATGGAAGATGTGTCACCGGAATCCGAACGTGCATGAGGATAGCAAAAGATGCCTTTCAAAAGCTAAGCAAAGCATTAAGAAACAGAAAAATCTCGTTAGAAAATTAAAATTGGGTATTTAATTGTAATATAATATCGGTCCTCCGTCTACCCAATTTCACTCACTTGTGCTAGCCCGAAGTCACAAGTCATCGTGACCGAGGGGTTGAGCGTGCTAGCCTTGTTCAGTCTGTTAATCACGCTGACTTGATACGAGTGGTCAGCCACTATATATATATATATGAAAGGTATTAATCCCCTTCCTTTCCCTCCAGCTATGGGTAAAATAGCAGGACAGACTGGGTTCTATAACCTTGGATGGCAACCGGTCTAGAAGAAGGACAACTTTGAATTCAAAACCTGCAGAGGGTCGTTTGGGAACCTTGTGGCATTCGGTGCACCAGGTCTCTGTATTCGTCCCTTCAAAAAGTGTGGATGGTCCTGCACGAGACCTTCACCACTATAATCAAATCTCATGTGCCGGTGTCGGGCTGTCGGTTTCTGAACTGATCTGCTTGACCCTCATACGTCGAATCTCGACGGGAGAGTCAATATATATATATATATATATATATATATATATATGTCCGTGTGTGTGTGTGTGTGTGTGTGTGTGTGTGTGTGTGTGTGTGTGTGTGTGATGGGCACGTGTCCGAGTGGCTAGAACGTTTGCTTACTGACCAGGGTTGATTTGTTAAAGTCTTGATGTCATCAGGCTGGATGTTCTGGAGGGGGCTATCCCACCGTGTATTTATAAATGTGCAAGTTGGATCCTGACAAGAAATATTTTCTGGCAAGGCACTGAAACAGTTTCCATTGCAGTAGACGAAGCAATTAATTCCCTATAGTCGCTCCACTTCATGTCAGATGAAAACGTGAGGCCAAGAAGATGTAGCCTTCTGCTTTCTTGTGGTTGAACCTCAGCCATACTGAATGAAGTGAAATTGTTTTTTCTCGGAATAGTTTCATGGCAGCGGTTGTAATTGGCTTTCATTCTTGGTATATCAAACTGCATAGATTTAACCATACAACTAGATTGGTAAATAGGTTTAATCATTTTACTGTTGTAGATTCAACCGCCATATTCTAATAGTTTATTTTCTCGCGCCTATGGAACTCACTCCCGATTTCTTTCTTCCTTGCGACCTACAATCTTCAAAACTTTATATACAACTTCAATCGCTGTCTTCTGTCATCTTGAATCTTCTTTTATTGTCTTTTCTTTTGCTGTCTTCTTATTTTCTTTCACTCTTAGTAACCCTGGCGTCTTAGTGGCATTATCGCCTAGCTTAGAGTTGATATGATTAAAAAAATATATGTGTGTATTTTAAATGTAATGGCAATATTGACTTTTTCCTTATGTGGAAACATTCATCCTTTATTGACGGAGAAACAATTGCTATTGTTGGTTGAAATTTATTTAAACCTTGCTATTAAAGCAATTTTGTAAGGATAATGGAAGCGTTGTCCAAGCTTAGATGTTTCTATCAGAGCAATTAGTAGAATAATTCGCTGCAAGTCTCTTTTGCTCTTTGATCAAATATCCAACATTAAAAATGGCAACATGATGGCGGTCCATTCAGTTAACAGTTTCTAATTAAGGTTGTTCCGGCGAAAGAACAAAAAAAATGGAGGCGAGGGCTTTTTCAGTTTTTCTTTATTGCTAAGGTTTTTCCGATAACTAGGGGTTTGATGTTAGTTCTAACGTTTCTGCTCATATCTACTTCGTTTGTGTCATTTTTTTTTCTGGAATAAAAAAGAAATTCTACTGTTTTTTTTTTTATTTTATTATATTTTTTTATTTCTTTTCTTTTTTTCGTTTCTTTTCTTTATATGTCCCCCTCTTATTTTTCTCTTTTCTTTTACCCTTTTGCCATTCTTTCTTTCTTCTTTTATACACATTCGTCTATTTTTTCGTTATTTCTTCTATTCTGACTTTCAGGTCACGTACTTCCGATAGATAGATAGATAGATAGATAGATAGATAGATAGATAGATCATCTTGTTAAGTCTCAGAAATGATAGATAGATAGATAGATAGATAGATAGATAGATAGATAGATATCATCATCCTGTTAAGTCTCAGAAACGTTTGATAGAGAGATAGATATGAAGAGACATAGATAGATAGATAGATAGATAGATAGATAGATAGATAGATAGATAGATCATCTTGTTAAGTCTCAGAAATGATAGATAGATAGATAGATAGATAGATAGATAGATAGATAGATAGATCATCTTGTTAAGTCTCAGAAATGATAGATAGATAGATAGATAGATAGATAGATAGATAGATAGATAGATAGATAGATAGATAGATAGATATCATCATCCTGTTAAGTCTCAGAAACGTTTGATAGATAGAGAGATAGATATGAAGAGACATAGATAGATAGATAGATAGATAGATAGATAGATAGATCATCTTGATAAGTCTCAGAAATGATAGATAGATAGATAGATAGATAGATAGATAGATAATTGTTGAGACACGATTTCAAGTAACGCCATCGCTTAATTTATTTTGAAATATGGACATCGCGGATATGACTTTTTATTCCTGCTACAGTCTTAAATTGTTTTGCACAGATGAGGCAACGTAGCGTATCTCTTGCAGTTATTGTTATGTTCATATTTTTCTCAACCTTCAACGAGTGGCATCTTTGATGACTTTTTAGGCTTTCCCAAATTAGACACAAGTGACCATATTCATTACACATTCTGTAAAATTTCTCAGAGAATTTAACATAAAGACCCTTATGAACATCCCTCTTGAGATTTTCATGCTAAACCCGAAAACCTAAAAGATTTCGGATAAAACATAAATCCATAAATTCACCTTGTTTCAACACTTCTGGTGTCTTATCAAGTGATGGTGTTGAATGTAGAATAAACAGTTTTAAAAGTTTTATATTTTACTCTTTTAAGAAGAGCATTTTTGGTTATTGGAATTTATTCTATATATACCAACCGTATACTATATATATATATATATATATATATATATATATATATATATATATATGTGTGTGTGTGTGTGTGTGTGTGTGTATATATATATATATATTATATATATGAAGAAATATGGTTTTAAGGTGTGATATATTTATGGGATGAAGTGCTCAATATCAGAGATATAGAGTATGTAAATATAAATATAAAAGTGAACATTGAAGTCAACACTCAGAGGCGACAGACTTTCATGCTAGACACAATCGTCAGGCTACCATTGTCGTCTAAATGGCGCAAAAATGGACATAGCACTGATGTCTCGTTTTAACAGATTTGCCAGGTGCGATGGATAAATTGTCGTCTAAATGACGCGAAAATGAAAATAACAGTGACGTTGCATTTTAACAGACATGCGGGGTGCGATGGATAAATTGTCGTCTAAATGCCATAAAAATGAAACTAGTGCTGACATCTCATTTTAGCAGATATACAGGGTGCGATAGATAAATTGTCGTCTAAATGACGCAAAGGGGAAAATAATACTGGCATCTCATTTTATCAAATATATTTACCAAAATTATACAAAGTTTTCTTGAAATAAAATTGCCATTAGCTTTACCCACGGCCTCCAGACGACTTCGGAATCTTCTGCAACTCTTCTTGACAGTCTTGGTGAATGCTGCCATAGTTCTTGCTTTCAGTTCATCTTTGGTGTTACTAGGAGTTTTTTTTTTGTCTCTTGCTCAACTGCGTCCCAGACATAATAATCAAAGGGGTTGCAATCTGAGCAGTTAGGTAGCCAGATGTAAGAGGTGATGTGGTTGCAGAAATTGTCTGATAGACATGACTGGTTTCTCCTGCTTGTGTGGTATGGTGTATTCCTGTTGCCGGACCTTGGGTCTTCTAGCAGCCACCCTCTTGACCCAGAGCAGCACTACCTCCTCCGTGTTGAGTCTGAGGCCCTGTGGGAAGATAAATGGAGGAATGGCGTTACCATCACTAGTGATCACTTCAAACACATTCGTAATCACCATTAGACTCATCCAACTCTTTCCAAATCCTCTGCACTGTCCTCAGATTGACACCCAGACACTCTGAAATGTTCGTATTGGAGCTTCCGGAGCGAATGCCAAGCTGTACAGCATGCCGTTTACAAATTTCTGGCTGAATGAATTACGTTATCATGCTCTTTTTCTTACAGACGGTGACCGAATGATCCTACTATAGTGTGCAGTCGATAAAATCGAAAACCAACAAATTCTGCTCTTGGTGATAGGTAAATTTTATCATGGTAAAATATTTATCGTTAAAAAAAAACTCTTTTTAGATACTCAAACCAATTGGGAATCAAATGTGCCATAACTTTGTGTCATTTAGCAAGTAACATTCTTAATGGAACGTGACCTTTGAAAGCACCTTTATACATCGAACGGGTTAAAAGTAAGGATTCTTAATCTCTACGTAAATCTGAAGGCAGAAATGCAATGAAAAATGTCTCAGCGAAAAAAAAAAATTCAAAAGAACTACGTAACTGTGGCTTTATTTGATCTGCTTGTCAAACGATAATGACCGCCATTAACTTTGTTCCAAGAGGCGCAGCTGGATAGAAGCCAGCGACAATAACTCTGCTCTTCCTTTCTTTTTCTTTCTTTCTTTCTTTCTTTTTGCCAAATACTCTGCACATGCGCACCGCCTTTCTAGCATATCTGCTTATCATATTGATAAATTACAAGGAAAACTGGAAACAGTAACAACTAAACGCCTACTTTTTTACGTCACCATTGCACAGCTGAGACCATTTTTTTGTTTTTTAAGCATTTGGGGACATCTCTTTAGTGTTCACGTTGTAGATACTGGCTACTGAGAATTAATATTAGAACAAAATTGTGGCATTCGAAGAGAAGATAATTTATTCTTCTGTTCATCATTTGGTGTCGCTAAGTCTAGTCGTTGTACGGCGTCACAATCCATGAAAAAAAATAAAACGGCTTCAGCGACAACCTGCTAAACTTCCCTGACAAAGAAATATGAATGTCATATTCATAAATATTAAAACTTCAAATGCGTCGGTGAATGAATACGTTTCCCACATTAGGGAACGGTTAATAATAACATTAGCATAGATCATAAAACAGCGGAAACATCCACCCCCTGTTTTACTCATTATATAATGCGCTGCTAACCAAAATGAATATCTATGAATTCTCAGATTATATAGAACTCCGAAGTTACTCTGATTGGAAGGACTTGTAATTAACGCATTACATGGTGTGTTCCAACAAATGAAAACCACAATTAATGGTGGATATAAAGCTTAAATCTAAAACCTGGACACATCGGATATCACATTAACTATATTTTCTTTAACCTCCACAGATTAAACATGGTTTTGAAAGAAGAAAGAACTGACTTATTTTTCTGGGCTAAGCTTGAGGAGATAGTGTACTAAATGAAAATCACAGATGCAACACACTTGTTTGAACACATAAAGAGTGACTGTGCTAAAATTGAAGGCAATGTGCATTTATTGCATCGAGTTCACGCGAATCTTGCAAAGCGCATCACGCTTCGCGTCACAAAGGATGGAAATCATATTGAAGATGTTAAATTGTTAATATTCTAATTCAATAAAATGCCTTGGGTGTCCAGACTTTAGGGACCTCCTGTATAAGAATGGCATACATATTTATGATTTAATCAATTCGCCTCAAGCAAGACGAAAATACCACTACGACGCAAGGGAGCTATTGAGCGTGAAAGAGAATGAAAAGACTGTACCGGAACCGGAAACCCAATCCTAAACGCGAAACAAAGTATATACTTCTGTCCAATAGACATGGAAGGAGTGTCAATCGCGAATCGCCCTGTTCATACTCCTTTCCCGTGTTTTGAACAAGAGTGTAGGTTTATCCTTTGTTTCCTGTTTAAGTTTGGGTTTTCGGATTCTGCTAAAGTCTTCTCATTATCTCTCATTCAAATGCGTCTTAGTGGCATTATCGCCTTGCTTGAGGTGAATTGATTAAAAAATATATGTAAGTCATTCTCATAGATCATATAATTTGTGGTTTTCATGTGACTGAAAAAAACAGGTGATGCGTTAATTACAAGTTCTTCCAATCAAAATAACATCAGAGTTCTATATATTCTAAGAATCCATAGATATTCATTTTGATTCGCTGCGCATTATATAATGAGTAAAACAGGGGGTGGATTTTTCCGATGTTTTAGAATCTATAGTAACCATTACCTAATGTAGGAAACCTATTCATTCACCGAGGTATTTTAAGTTTTAATATTTATGAATAAGTTTAGCAGGTTGACGGTGAAGCCGTTTTTTGTTCATGGATAGTGGCGCTGTACAACGACTAGACTTAGCAACACTAAACGATGAACAGAGTAGGTAGTCATTTTTTCTGCGAGGAACAGATATATAATTTTGACCAGAGGCAGTTTTTTGTTCCCCAGTACTTCTTTTGAGCAACTTTGACGTCTTTGTGCTCTGTCTTCTGTAGAACCCTTACGACTTGACTAGAATTCAAACAATTTGGCAAACGATGCTCAGTATACAAAGGGTTAAAACATGAGAACTTGGAACAAAAAGGTCAAAGTGTATATTCAAAAATGGTAATGCTATATTAGGGTTCAGTTTGTTTAGAGTTGTTTAAATTGTGATAAGCGAAATAACTCTAAAGAAACTATTAAAACTTAAAATACCTCGGTAAATGTATAGGTTTCCTACATTAGGTAATGGTTAATATTACCATTACTATAGATTCTAAAACATCGGAAAATCCCCCCCCTGTTTTACTCATTATATAATGCGCAGAGTTATTTCGCTTATCACTATTTACATTGTTTGGGCTGTTTTCGCCATCTTTTTTACCAAATTTACCTCGTTTCGGCCGTTGTACTCTGCGGCCCTCTTCAGTATCTGCTTATATTTCAGAGATGAGGTATTGTAACTGTTTACACTGTTTCCATTGTGCGGACTGTTGTCCTCATCTTTATTGTTATATTTACGACGTTTCGGCCGTTGTGCGCTGCGGCCTTCTTCAGTTGATATGCGTTTGAATTTCGAACCAAACTCTTTATTTCTTCCACTGGGGTAAATTGTTCTAATTCCACGTGCCATGCCTTTTCTGGATATCTCAGTTTGAGTTATTTTCTTTCAATAGCTCTACTCTGCAAGTTTTTTTTGTTCACCTCTGCTCTGGTCAGGTATTGAACTCACAACTCTATGGGTCAAGTAACAGCTCAGTGGATAAAAGCGTTGGTTAAAGTAATCCAGTTACTTGACAATAAAAATAAGGACAACAGTTCAAACAATTTATATAATGTAAATAGTTAAAATACCTCCTCTCAGAAATAGAGACAGATGTTGAAGATGAATATGGCAATAAAGGTGAGGACAACACCCCGAACAATGTAAATAGTGTAAATAGTCATAATACCTCATCTCAGATATAGAGACAGATCCTGAAGAAGACTGGACAGTACAATGGCCGGAGCGAAGTGAATTTGGCAATAAAGATGAGGACAACACTCCGAACAATGCAAATAGTTACAATGCCTCATCTCAGAAATATAGTTAGATATCGCTTATGCTTGTTTCTTCCCGTCTCTCTCTCTCTCTCTCTCTCTCTCTCTCTCTGAAATATATATATATATATATATATATATATATATATATATATATATATATATATATATGAAACTGGATCTCCAACTCACACAGTACCCTGAGTTATATGAATGACTTCTTTTCAACTGACTTTCGATACTGCCAAAAAGAGAGTATCATATCTGGTCAAGTAGTGTAAAACACTTCGATAATGTTTATCATTATTATTTGATCAGATAGCCTCTCCGACTCTTGGATATTTCGGCCAGTTGATGAGGGTCATAACCACAACTCCTACCCGCAGATACAACGCTTTCCCCAGCCGGAGAACGGTGCTGCAGAAACGTTCCTGTTGACCATGTTCTCCATAGTCTATAAATATAGAATACAGCGCAGTACATAATCTGTTCAATGAAACAACGTTAAAGATTAATACTCTCGAGTCAGATATTTTACTGGATCTGACTATATCGCAAATACCACCAGCAGCTGTTCCGTAATTCTTCAGTCTTCGATATCAAAGGCTGGCAGTGAATATTCGGAAAAAAACATGGCCGCCTTTATACACGTCGCATCGAATATTTTGAGACTTCTGATTGGTTAACCCTTCTATTGGTGAACTATAAAATGAGTCAGCTCATTTTGGCTGGCTCACTAGTACCAAGGTACCCAAAAATTCTAACCCCCTCCCCATTTTCTAAAATTCTAACCGTTCCTTAGTTCTGAAATTGGCCAACCATGAAAGCTACTTTAGCTACTGCTTGGAACATTTCTACAATTTGCCCTGGCGTGATTTTCCTACTTTCACGAGGTTTTTCGCTCAAGGTAATATAACTTTCATCGGGATACATTCGTAGCTTCCCCTGTGCAGAAATGAGATATCAGGGCGATTTCTCTCCAGGTTGCTTGTCAGTTAAGATAAAAGTACACAGCATGAGCATCACTTGCTAATTCTTGATTACTGGTGGTGTTGAATGCTCGTAATGATCTTGTTCATATTTCCTGCATAATCCCCAATGAATTCTGGGAGATGCTTGTATACGAAGCTCAGTAAATCATTATGCCAACCAGTGTAATAAGTATATACAATAAAAGATTCAACAAAACCATGTTTAATCTGTGGAGGTAAAAAAATATAGTTAATGAGATTTGTGTCCAGATTTCAAAGATAACCACTATATTTACCATTATTTGTGGCTTTCATCTGTGAGACCCCACCATGTAACGGGTTAATTATAAGTGCTTGCAAGTAGAGTATCTTCAGAGTTCTATATATTCTGAGAATCCATAGAATTTTATTTTGATTAGCAGCGCATAACCTTTTAGATAGGACTCACGCAAGGGTAATCAGTTCTCTAATTGAATGAATTCCTAAATGTCTAGATGCTATTCCCAAGTTGCCATGGCTGCTGCATGAAACTTTTTTTTAATTCGATACCCGAGTATAATGCTTCACATAACTCCCACTCATAAACAGATATGAACAATATATCAGCAACTAGGTGACATGCCCAAATGCTTATGGTCTGGTAACTGATAAACAAGTGTACGTTACTCAACCAGATATTTACTGTTGCTTATCTTAATCCATCAAAATATATACATGTTAACACCCTCCAATCATTTAAGATGACAAAATATGCGAGCGATGCCTTGGTGCCGCGTCAGGGGTATTATTATTATTATTGTTATTATTATTATTCCAAATAATTATAGTGTTGTTGCGAGCAAAATAACGCTTCGATGATTAGGTTTCTATCTTTCTTAACTTATTCCAGGAGAACCTCGGTATAGTATCCATTATTATGACTATAGGATTGTGATTAACAATCTGTATATCAATGATAAATTTGCATTTTCAGCACCCGTCCAATTTCAATCCATGTATTTACTTTAGGAACATTAATGGCGTACGGGAGGGGCGTTGATCTTTGTCGAGAAATGAAATGATCGCGCAGGAGATTTAGCAACTAATTGGCATGAACGCATGTGCAAAAAGAACGCATTAATTGGATTTTGTATAATCGCTTCCTGGTCGTCAATTTTGACACGAACCTTTCAGAAATATAGCACAACGTGGGATATATATATATATATATATATATATATATATATATATATATATATATATATATATAATGATAAGGAGAAAGAGAGCTGAACAGATTGAGATAGACAAATAGATGAATCTGAATAATAAGAAAGATGTGTATATATATATATATATATATATAGAGAGAGAGAGATAGAGAGAGAGAAAAGAAAAGAGATTGCTCTGAACAGATAGATAGATACATAGATCTGAATAAAATGAAATATATATTTAGTGAGAGAGAGAGAAGAGTGTGATCTGAACAGATTGACATAGATAGATAGATAGATAGATAGATAGATAGATAGATAGATAGATATGCATAAAAGAATATAGTGGGGATAGGAGAAACAGATCTGAACAAATTCAGATATTAGGTGGTGCAAAAATAATGACGTAATAATGTCGTTTTTGACGTATTTTTTAACGTCAAAAAACGACATTATTACGCCATTATTTTTGCACCAACCTAATAGATCGCTAGATATGAATAGAATGAGACAGATCTGAACTTCTTAAAATATCAATATATATATATATATATATATATATATATATATATATATATATATATATATCAAGGGGCTGTCAAATTTCTCTAAACCCCCAAAAATGCTCCACGATACTAAACATCTAGACTTGACTTTTGACCGGTCCCTGTAAATTAGATTGTCTAGAAAGCAATGGTGTTTTGGCATTATTATTATTGACATATTTATCTATAGTTAAACAATGCATGAATCCGTTATAATAAAATTACTATAGGAAATAAGGGAATAGGCTGGTCTACGGTCATTTCGCCCATCAGCTCAAGTTGCTAGACAAACAAAATATTAGCATAAAAACTCGAGACACTTTCTAAAAGAGCCTCGTCAGATCTAGACGTTCTTATGTAACATTACGCATTACGGGTATCTCGCGTTGAAACACCGATTCTCGTGTCAGAGTTATCTCCTCCTTAATTCTGACACCACAATTTGGGGTAGCCATCCCTAAACTATATATACTTGAGAAAACCCTCTCGTACGATCCCCGAAGTTAAGCAACGTCGTGTCTGGTCACTATCTAGATGGGTGACCGTTTGGGAATACCAGATGCTGTAAGCTTTGATGTACGACTGACTGCTATATAGGAATAACGTGTCACTGCCGTCACTTGAGTTTGAACATAGATCGCAAGTCAGCGAATACAGGCGATCCCATTATTGAATTGAGTAGACCACGTGACCATAGAGGAAATACATATATGGGAGTTAGTGTGTGTCTAATGGATCTCTATTTCTTGTCTATCCTCTATACTATAAGGATCGCTATATGGATTACTTTTTGAGCGAGTATTATCGAGCAAGTACTATTAGTGCGAATGATATTCGAAGGCGTCTGACACCAGTATTGTTCAACGACGTTACCATAGTTGTGGCTGCGATTACAAAGTCTCTACTACAACGAGCATTACGAAAGTGAAAGCGAGTATTCATTGACATTAAACAAGTGTCAAGCGGCGTGTATTTATTTAATATGAACCCCAAATTGACAGGAAGTGACCCACTCACTTGATCACATGAGTTTATAAGGAATAAGACATGCAAAATCCAGCTATGAAATTGCAACAGACTGACGCTCTGTTAAAAATTCGAGTGACGCCTTCTGTAGTATGTCCTTCATGCGTAGCCCTCTTCATCCGCTGGTTCATCCGTTGAGATCTGTTGTAATCATAATCGGCTTTTTCCGCCGTTGGAGGTCTTTGGAGTTGGTCGCGCTTAGTCTGGGTCCACGATTTCGATTTTGCCACCAAGATTGGCCCTATGACAAGTTTAGAACTCGCGACAGCATCGCTTTCGGAATCATTGGTCTCTTAATAATGGATTACTAATATCAGTTATGTGCCATGCGTAATACAAGCTTAGGCGATCATGATCAGATTTTTTTCCTCTTTTTCTTCCATTGACAGTTTAGAGGCCTTTACTAATATATGGGTAGGAATAATTCTGAATAGGTCTTTTGAAATAAAATGGAAGTTTTATTTTTCATATATCATTTACATTCTTCGTTAATTTTGGTAAAAAAAAAAACGCATTTATTTAATGAAAAT
This sequence comes from Acanthosepion pharaonis, assembly GCA_903632075.3. Taxonomy (NCBI): domain Eukaryota; kingdom Metazoa; phylum Mollusca; class Cephalopoda; order Sepiida; family Sepiidae; genus Acanthosepion; species Acanthosepion pharaonis. Next base: position 5,105,599 of record CAHIKZ030001979.1, read on the forward strand.
ATTACAGAAATCACAGATTTTGACGAGTATGAATAGTTTCATATATATATATATATATATATATATATATATATATTGTCGGACTTTGTCCATTTCTTAATATATGACGTCATTTTTTTACATTTGATACGCCAGAGCAGTTATGAATGTACGAGATTCATGGAATATTGAAGTTTATAAGCAGTAAATTCGACCTTGCCTACCGAATGCTCCTTTGTGGCCGAGACGTTTAAGGCACGTCTGCGTAAATGACGGTTCCGTATAGGATGCGGGTTCGAATCCTGTCAAAGGACGAATATTTTCTATGAAAATTTCTCGGACATTCAGGCCGGTAAATGTTATTTAATACTGTTTATTATAAACAGAGCATTTACTTAAATAGTTGTATCTATAAAAAAGAACGTTAAACATATATATATGTTGTTTTCCTGCTTGTTTCGTTGTTGCTTTTTTTGCTTTAGTATTTTCATTCTTTTTTGCTCACATTCTTGCGTTTTTTCTCTCTTTCTTAATTTTTTTCTGGCTTGCTTTCTAACTGAGATGCTTTCTTTCTTTCTTTCTTTCTTTCATTCTTTCTATCTTTCTTTCTTTCTTTCTTTGTTAGTTTCTTGGTTTCTGGCTTTCTACTTTCTTTCTTTCTTTCCTTACGGATTGCTTGCTTCTTTCTTTTCCCTCGTGTTTACTTCCATTTGCTGAAATATATATATATATATATATATATATATATATATATATATATATATATATATATATATATATACGAATCAATTTAATATGTAGTTTATTTTTTGTTTTATTTTTAATAGAATTTTAGTCTAGGTTAAAAGCTTTTCACATATTCTATTGTTTGGTATAAATTTCGATGAATTTTTTTATAGTTTTAAATACGGAATAGATTTTGATCAGTGTTACCAAGTAAATGCCATACATTCTATGAATGGTGACAGATTTTAGTGTTCTTTCTTTATTCAGTTACAAAATGGAATTAACAGTGAACGATTATGACAGGAATTAAGAAAAAGGAATCAATTGAATTTCGCTCTCTCATCGCAACTGCAATTGCATCAAGTTTTTTTTTTAATTCATTTTCCTCCTGAAACTATATTGGCTGTTTGGAGGCCATTTTATTTTTATTCTTTAAATTATTATTATTTATTATTATTATTCAGATTTTTCTTCTTCAGATTCTTCTTCTTCAAATTTTTGAAAATCTCGTTCAAATTCTTTATCTTCAAATTCTTCATTATCACTTCTAAAATTCTTCTTTGAATTCTTTCAATACTTCTCCTTCTTCTTCAAATTCTTCTTCAAATTCTTTCAATACTTCTTCTTCGAATTCCTCTTTGAATTCTTTCAATACTTCTCCTTCTTCTTCAAATTCTTCTTCAAATTAATTCAATACTTCTTCTTCGAATTCCTCTTTGGATTCTTTCAATACTTCTCCTTCTTCTTCTTCTTCTTCTTCTTCTTCAAATTCTTCTTCGAATTCCTCTTCAAATTCTTTCAATACTTCTTCTTCAAATTCTTCTTCGAATTCTTTAATACTTCTCCTTCGAATTCGTCTAAAATTCTTGAAATTTTCGTTCAAACTCTTCTTCGAAATATTCTTCAATTTTTTCCTATTCAAATTATTTTTCGAATTCATCACCATACTCTCAAAATTCTTATTCAACATTAAATTCTACTTCAAATTCTTAAGCTTCAAAATCTTTCTCAAATACCTCTTCACTATCACTTCTAAAATTTTTCTTTTTCAACTTCTTCAAATGCCTCTCCTCCAGGTTCTTCTTCTTCTTCTTCTTCTTCTTCTTCTTCTTCTTCTTCTTTAAATTATTATCGTGATGCTATATCCATATTTTCCTTCTTTCTTTGCTTTGGGTTTCTTCTCGGTCTTTCTCTCTTGTTATCTTTTTCCTTTTTTTTTTCTTCTCGACTTTCTCTTCAATCATTCTCTCCATCATTCACTCAAAACTTTCCTTCTCAACATCTTTCCTCTTTCGCTTTTAATTATTCTTACGTTTTGGTTTTCTCACAGAATTCGATGTTCCTAACCCCCTGGGGCAACTACGCTTTTTCACATTTAAAATTGAGCATCAATTCATTTTCCTTCATAAAGCCAACATACTGAGAATCCTATCAAATACAATCAACTTCAAACAAATGATTACCAGTAACTGTGTCAAGATTATTGAAAGTAACACCATTTAGCTGAAATCCATTATTAGAAATCGCACATGAGAAATTTTAGAATCTCTTGCTGATGTCGTATTGAACTTTGATACGAATGTCTTGGCACATGCCTCGTTAAATGAATGATTTTGGTGGAAATGAAAGAAAGAGCTGAAAAGAATTCGTATTAACAGTTTCTTGGTTTAGTTGAAATCCTTCCAGCCCACTCGACTGTGAAATAAGAAAATAAAGAGCTATTAATGGGGTTTATAAAAGAAAGAAACAATAAAGTTTGAGCAAATGGGAGTAAACAAGAGGGAAAAGAAAGAAGAAAAGAAAAAAGAGCATAAAAAGAAAAGGAGGGAAGAAAGCAAATAAAAAAGAAAGAAAATACTAAAGCGAGTCAGCAAAAAAGACAGCCAGCAAACAAGACAAAAAAAAAACAAAGAAGGCAAGCAAGCAATCCATAAGGAAAGAAAGGAACAAATAAAGTAGAAAGGTCGCAACAAAGAAAGAAAGAAAGAAAGAAAGAAAGAAAGAAAGAAAGAAAGAAAGCATCTCAGTTAGAAAGCAAACCAGCAAAAAATTAAGAAAGAGAGAAAGAACGTAAGAAAGTGAGCAAAAAAGAAAGAAAGAAAGAAAGAAGAGGAAAACGGAAAAAAATGAGAAATAGACAATAGAAAGGAGGCAAAATAGTATGATGGTTGAGGAAAAGAAAGAAAGAAAGAAAGAAAGAAAGAAAGAAAGAAAGCGGCTCAGAAAGAAAGAAAGAAAGCGGAAAGAAGTTAGAAAGAAAGAAAGAAAGAAAGAAAGAAAGCATCTCAGTTAGAAAGCAAACCAGCAAAAAATTAAGAACGAGAGAAAGAACGTAAGAAAGTGAGCAATAAAGAAAGAAAGAAAGGAAAGAAAGAAAGAAAGAAAGAAGAGGAAAACGGAAAAAAATGAGAAATAGACAATAGAAAGGAGGAAAAATAGTATGATGGTTGGGGAAAAGAAAGAAAGAAAGAAAGAAAGAAAGAAAGAAAGAAAGAAAGAAAGCGGCTCAGTTAGAAAGAAAGAAAGAAAGAAGCAAACAAGAGACCCAACAAAAAGAGAGAGTAAGTCAAGTAAGCAAGTCCACAAAAAAGAAAGAAAAAATGCAAGAAACCAAGCCAGCAAAAAACTAAGAAAGAGAGAAAGATTCACATGAAAGTATACGAAAAGGAAAGACGGAAAATACTAAAGCTAGCCAGAAAGAAAGAAAGAAAGAAAGAAACAAACAAGCAAGAAAGTTAGCAAGGAAGACAGAGTATGACAAGTAAGCACGCCCGCAAGAAAGAAAGAAAGAAAGGACGTAAAAAAAAAACAAGCAAAAAAAATGGCAAAAAGTAAGAACGCAAGAAAGCAAGGAAAATTTTTTTTTAAAAATACAAAAACAAACCAGCCCGCAAACAAGAAAGAGAGGCAAGCAAACAATCCATAAAATGAAAATAAGAGAGAAAGAAAGAATATCGAAACGCCACCCGCACGAAAGATGAAAGCTAGCAACAGGAAATAAATGCAAGAAAAAAGAACGACTGTTGCACGTTTTTTTTCTTTTCTTCTCTTTCATTTTAATATTTTGCGTGTCTGTTTTTTTTTTTATTATTTAACCCCAAGCAAGGCGATAAAACCCCCAAGACGCAAGTGATGACCGAATGCGAAAGATACAGAGAAAAACATTATTAAAGATCCAGGACAATAAAAGAAAAAAGATTTAAGGAGGCAAAAGACGCCGATTGTATTTACATTTTTGAAAACAAATATTGATTGGAAATCAAAAACCCGGAAGAGAATTCCACAAGCGAGAAGTGCGAGAGAAGAAAGTCTTAGTATAGAACTTACGGTTACATCCGGTAAAATGATGAGACCTTGCCACCAAATAAGTTTAAATTCGCAAGGTCAAAGTACCAAAGAGGAAGGCCCATTAGAAGAATTACCATCAAATTGTATATAGAAAAGTCACAGGGAAGCGACATTACGACGGTGACGAAGTGACTAAAACCCGGATAGCATTGCAGATTCTTCTTTGGATTTTGAAATGAATGTCTAAATAGACAGCAGAAGCACCAGACCAGATGTGACAAAAATATACAATGCATGGAAAAATGGCAATCTTATATAGAAGGTCAAGAAAAATTGGGCAAGAAAAATTGTACTGTACGATACAATGAATCAAATTTTCGAGGAAGAGACCGAACAATTGATTCAATATAATGTCGTTAGCCCGAGAAAAAGCAAGGAGTTACTATAATTGAGGTTAGCTTCAGCCATGAAGATGCAAGACAAAAAAGGTTCTCTAAGACAATTAAAGAATGCAGATTCGTTTTTTTGGCCGTGAGCAAAAAAAATGGAAAGGGAAAAAGTATTAAAAGTTTGAATCGATTTTTTCTTTTAAGAATAATTCAGATTAAATTTTCTGATCAGTAATTCTCAGTATACGTTGATTAATTCGAACTTATATTTTTAAGTTGACGATTACCAATGCTATCAGAGTCAAATAGCCAATGAATAGGAAGACAAAAAGAATATCCCTATTTAAGTACAGCTGGTCACTCGTATTACGAGAATACCCATCTACTAGGGCAGCGAGACAATCCCTATTGTAGACACTTGCTCAGGCGCATTTGTGTTTTTTCGACACCCACAGAACCCATCTGTGGTTTATACTGCAACTATGCTGAGCAGACCTTAGTTACAGTTTCAGGGAAAGAGCGTGTTATCTAGCGGGATCAACAATTTGAACAAGGTCAGCAACGCTCAAGCCCTCGGCGACTTCTTGCTAGCACAGCTATCGACGGGTTATGTCTATCCAATTTCAATCAAGAACTTTCCAAAGGTGCTAGGACCGACCTCAATTTCGATCAGATTTCCTGACAAATCGACCATGGTAAGATTCGAACCCAGGTCTCGTGGTCAGAATGCAAACGTTCTAACCAGTCGGCCACGTACCCATAACAATATTTAAGATAATTAAAAATAGCTAGTTTATCATGACAAGCCCTTAATTAAAAAGTTTATCATGATTAAAAGTTTATCATGATAAATATATAATATATATATAATTTATTTATATATATATATATATATATATATATATATATATATATATCAGGCTAGTTGTCCACTTCAGTGATTGTTCAGAAACGGAACTAGTGTCGGCCATATTGTATATGTATGAATATAATACATGCTTCTGCTTTTTAAGCAGGAATATCGCTTTTGCAGACAGAAGTCACTAGACTATACTAAAATTTGTCTCTGTTATTACAGAAACCCTCTTACCAAGTTGTAACAATAGCCATGTGTGGCAAATCAAAAACAAATACCAAATGTTTTGCAGGACAATTTTTAAGGCAAACAATGACATAGCCAATATTTAGCAAGACAACTGACAAGGTTTATGCAAGCCAATGACAAATAGCCAATATTCAGTAAAACAAATGGCCAATGTTTAGCACGACCAATCGCCAGGTTTAAGCAAATCAATTTTCAATTGCAATGATCAACAAAACAAAAACAAACAGCCAATATTTAACAAAACAAAGAAATATGACCAAGGTGTCGGAGTTAGCTCCTCCTTAATTCCCTAATTATTTACTAGGGGTCGCTCTCCCCACACTATAAATACTGGGTGACTTCTCGCCTCGTTCTCTTTCAATTCTTCATTTCAGCGAACACCTCTACGATGTGAGCTCTCGCAAAAGATAGCGTTTCCCATTTGTGGGAGACGCCATGAACATTATACACACATACACGTACGTACGAACATTCACCAAAGAACAGACACAAATGTTCACACACGCACGGAAATTTTAATGTCTATGTCCATTGTAAAATTGTGTTGTATAATACATATATTTGTTGATATATATATATATATATATATATATATATATATTTGTTTTATATATATATATATATATATATATATATATATTTTTATATATATAAATATATATATGTATATATATATATATATATATATTCATACACGTTTCATTAAATAATATAGACAAGTGTTGTCTATTTATTTTATGTAAATTTTTTTCATAAAGTCTGATAAGTTTAATAACATTATCGTTGAACGAAGAAAGAAATTCACAATATTGATCCATATTTTTAAATACAATCTAAGCTTTCGGCTTACATAAGCCATTATCAAAGATGTCAATTACAACATATTAAGCAATATACGGACAAGACAGTGATGATAGTCTGTCATTGTTTATATAGATGATTTCTAAGCAACGATAAACACGTGCATATAAGACGCTAGAAGCGAAAATCGCACCTAAAGATGAAAAGATGCTGCCTAAATACACACACACACACACACACACACACATATATATATATATATATATATATATATATATATATATATATATATATATATATATATATATCGATCTTGTTTGTTTTCTTTTCATCTTCGATTGGACACAATTAGAGTCCGCCATTTTCTTGTAGTTGGATCTTTCTAGCAGGAAATAAATGCACGTTTCTAATACAACAAAACTCAAACACACACGGTCCTCTACAAAGGTTTAGCAAGACTAATCGCATGCTGTATGCAAAACTAAGATAACCAATTTTGATCAATAGAAAGACAAATGAGAAAAACAAACCCAACTAGAAAATGTTTATGAATACAACGAAAATTCCTCATTACTATGAAAAAATAAAGACAAATAGCCAATGTTTAACGAGAC
>CAHIKZ030001979.1:5117500-5244461 GCA_903632075.3 Acanthosepion pharaonis
ATGATCTCCAGTGTAAGCCACCGATTACTACCGGTTTCAAAACTCATTGATTATACAAGTAGATAACTATAGAATATATTATTTCCTTTCAGTTGGAATGAAGAGAATGATTAGGACGGTAGACAGGAAAGAAATTTATTCGCATGGTTAGGGTTTTAAAAATTCTATTGAAGCATAAAATTCATAAGGATCTACTTAAAATACATTATTCAGAATTGGATATGTTAAATTAGGTCTGAATCCTCGTGGTATGGATTTAAAAAGAATGAGGGATAATAAGCCGATGATGTTGGCAAAGAAATATAAGGAAAAACAGCTTAGAAAGAAAGAAAGAAAGAAAGAAAGAAAGAAAGAAAGAAAGAAAGAAAGAAAGGGAGTCAGAAATCTGACAGAGAACAAGAAAGAAAGAAACGCCACATGAAATTAGCACAGAGAAACAAAAGAAAGAAAACAGAAAGAAATCCGAACGAAAATAGGAAAAAAAAAAGCGATCTAACCATCTTCCTGACGTCATAGATTCCCACGTAGGCATCTATGCGGACGACACTACTATTTACTCCTGCCTCAAAAACAAATCTAGTGTCGCCGACAAAACTAACCTGGCTGTTTGTCTTGAAAAGGACCTGCAATCGGTTTTGGACTAGGGTAGGAATTGGCTGGTTAACTTAAATGCCTCAAAAACAAAACTGCTCACTATTGCTCTCCAGAGAGAACCATCCCTGCCACACATTAGAATTTCTGACGCTCAACTCCATGAGAGAACCTCTTTGCGACTGCTCGGTCTCACATTGTCCGCTGGACTGAGATGGAACAAATACATTGAGTCAATAGCTTCGTCCACCGCTAGGAAAATTGGCTCCCTCCGGCGGGAAAAATTTCCAAATTTTTCCCGCCGGAGTCGATCCTTCAAATCTACAAATCAACCATTCGCCCTTGCATGGAGTATTGTTGCCATATATGGTCTGGAGCCCCTTCTAATTGTCTCAATGTCCTTGATAGAATCCAAAGACGGATATGTAATGTAATTGTCTTGGAAATGGAATATCGTCTGCAGTCGCTCTCTCACAGACATGCCGTCGCCTCCCTCTGTCTTTTTTACAAATACTTTTATGGTAACTGCCCCGATGAGCTGCTTTCGTTGGTTCCCAGACGTCATGAATTTAAGCGCTCAACTAGGCTGGCATCTCGCTCTCACCCTTTCACTGTCGAAACTGTTAAATGTAGCTGTCTCTTCTACTCCAATAGTTTCACGTCTCGCACCTCTCGCCTGTGGAAGTCCCTCCCCTTTTCCTGTTTCCCTGATAGCTATAATCTCCAACTATTCAAATGTAATCTCAATCGACGTCTCCAGATTCCCTGATCTATCCCCTATCTTTCTCTTCATCCTTTCCTCTATCACTCCTTTTTGTTCTCGCTCCTACTCTGAAAACCTTTGCGGGCTAGTTGCTTCCCCCCTTGCTTGGGGTTGAATGCTTAAATAAAAAAAAAGAAGAAAGCAACATACAAACAAAAATGGAAAGAAAGACGTATGACAGCGAAAAGAAAACAATAAAGAAAGCCGAAGAAAAATAGAAGAAAAAAACAAGAAAGAAGATTGAAAAGAAAGAAAAGTGAAAGAAAGAAAAAAGGCAAGTTGAAAGGAATAAGAAAGAAAGAAAGAGAAGCCGAATGAAAATAGAGAAGAGAGAATGTTAGAAAGAAAGAAAGAAAGAAAGAAAGAAAGAAAGAAAGAAAGAAAGAAAGAAAGAAAGAAAGAAAAAAGAAAGTGGAATTAAAATAGAAGAAAAAGAGAAATATCGAGAAAAACAAACAAAAAAGAAAACGGGACAAAAAGAAAGAAAGAAAGAAAGAGAAGCCGAATGAAAATAGAGAAGAGAGAATGTTAGAAAGAAAGAAAGAAAGAAAGAAAGAAAGAAAGAAAGAAAGAAAGAAAAAGAAGAAAGAAAGAAAGTGGAATTAAAATAGAAGAAAAAGAGAAATATCGAGGAAAACAAAACAAAAAAGAAAACGGGACAAAAAGAAAGAAAGAAAGAAAGAAAGAAAGGTTACAATCAGTTCATTTTTAAGATTGCGTTTTACTCTGTTACAAATAAACCATCTTCAAAGAGTTACATTTTCAGCAGGTTTAAATTCTTTAACTTAGCCATATTTTTTTCTGCCTTTATTTTTTTTTACTGCCCTTAATTGGTGTATTTTTTGAAGTTCGAACCAAATCACTTTCTCTAACTCACAACTCAATGGAGTACGAAATAGCGAAGCACTTTTAAAGTCTATGAAACTTTCGGATAATATGGCGGTATTGACATGTCAAAGCAACAGAAAAAAAAAGACACACTTGAAATCAATAGCAAGAATCTGGTGGTGGAGAAAAATGAAAAAGAAGAAAAGTACAAAGCAACAGAATGAGTAGGAGAAATAAAGACTATCGTAGAAAAGAAACAGGGAGAGAGAGAGAGAGATAGAGAGAGAGTGGTGTAATGCTAAAGAAAAAGAAAGATAAAAAGAGTTGAAAATATGAAAGAAAGGAAGTAAAAACTGTTCGGGAATAAAAGAAAAAAGAAAAGGAAGAAAAGAAAAGGAAGATCAAGGAAAACAGGTAAAAAAAGAAAGAATATTAGAAAAAGTTAAAAGCGAATATAAAGAAATGAATGATTAGCATAAATATATCGAGTGTAAAAAAAATGGTAAATAAGAGAAAAAAAAACTTATTGAAAATTACAAAGAGAAATAAAAAATGTGGGAAATAAGAAGGAAAAAAAGGAAAGAAGAAGAGAATAATTAAATGAATGGGTAAATGAACCAATGAAAAATTATTAACAAAAATATGGTCGAAAAAAAAACGGAAATTCAAGTGACGAAGTAAAAAGAGAATATATGAATGTGTAAAGGGAGAATTTATTCAAAAATAAAAGGAAGACAAAAATAAGCAAAAAAGAAAATTATAAAATATCTTTTTCGTTCCTGACGTATGCATCTCCATTTTTATTATTCATAAGGAAAAGAAAAAACAGAATGATATTTAAAGTACTTCACTTTCACGCATCTATAAATAATTATGAATCACATACGTTTAAAAGCTAAACTCTCACAGGCTCACATACACATGTGTAAGCCTGTCTGTTTGAGACTCTGTATGTGTGTGGCCGTGCGTGTGCGCACACGCCGTATATGCATAAACGGTTAAATGTCGCCGTCTTTTCTACTCCAATAGCTTCATGCCTCGCATTTCCCGTCTGTGGAACTCTCTTCCTCTTACCTGCTTCCCTGATAGCTATAATGTCCAATTATTCAAATGCAACGTCAATCGACATCTTCAGATGCCCTGATTTATTCCCCGTTCTTCTCTTCATCATTTCATCTTTACTCTTGCAACTTTCTGTAACCCCTTGAGTGCTAGTGGCACCCCCGACTTGCTTGGGGTGAAAAGCTTAAAAAAAGTTTAAAAAATGTAAATAGATAATTTGACAGATGCGATGTTGCATCAAGAGGTCAGTAGTCGGACGAGTATTAACAGAATTTGGACATGTAGAATGCACTGTATATTGTTCAGTCTATGTGTTTAATATTCACCACTGAATTAAGTGCATTGACAAGGAGCGAGATTATGTTGAAAAATAAACGCGTGTCGTGTAACATAAAAACTATTTTTGACATTTCTTTACAGATTTACTGACATATCTACATAGAAAAATGGAAGCAAATTATTGATACGAACACAATGAGGGCTGGTAAATGGGGATTGGGAAGCTACGGTCCTGATAGGGCAGAAATATTCCATTTCTGAAGAAATACAACTCTTGTAAAGATCAAGCGAGGCAGGTTGAGTCAAATATTTTCTGGGGCGGTATGAGGATCTGACACAGTCACTCTTGCAAAGTGTGTTATGGCCGTCTGTAACGGGATAAAGAGTAGCCACTATACCCATCGGTATGAGGAACTGACACAGCTTCTGTCGCAAAGTTTGTTATGGCCGTCGGTAACGGGATAAAGAGTAGACACTATACCCATCGGTATGAGGAACTGACACAGCTTCTGTCGCAAAGTGTGTTATGGTGTTATGGCCACTATACCCATCTGTCGGTAAGTGTGTTATGGCTGGTAATAAAGAGTAGCCACTATACCCATCGGTATGAGGTACTGACACAGCTTCTGTCGCAAAGTGTGTTATGGCTGTCGGTAACAGGATAAAGAGTAGCCACTATACCCATCGGTATGATCGGTATGAGGAACTGACACAGCTTCTGTCGCAAAGTGTGTTATGGCCGTCTGTAACAGGATAAAAAAGAGTAGCCACTATACCCATCGGTATTCTTCTGTCGCAAAGTGTGTTATGGCTGTCGGTAACAGGATAAAGAGTAGCCACTATACCCATCGGTATGAGGAACTGACACAGCTTCTGTCGCTTCTTGTGTAACGCAAAGTGCCACTATACCCATCGGTTACTGGCTGTCAAAGTGTAACGGATAACGGGAAGAGTAGCCACTATACCCATCGGTATGACACAGGTGTGTTATGGCTGTCGGTAACGGGACAGTAGCCACTATACCCATCGGTATGAGGAACTGACACAGCTTCTGTCGCAAAGTGTGTTATGGCTGTCGGTAACGGGATAAAGAGTAGCCACTATACCCCATCGGTATGAGGAACTGACACAGCTTCTGTCGCAAAGTGTGTTATGGCTGTCAGTAACAGGATAAAAAGTAGCCACTATACCCATCGGTATGAGGTACTGACACAGCTTCTGTCAAAGTGTGTTATGGCTGTCTGTAACAGGATAAAGAGTAGCCACTATACCCATCGGTATGAGGAACTGACACAAAAGTGTGTTATGGCTGTCGTAACGGGATAAAAGTGTGTTAGCTTCTGTGGCCGTCTGTAACGGGATAAAGAGTAGCCACTATACCCATCGGTATGAGGAACTGACACAGCTTCTGTCGCAAAGTGTGTTATGGCTGTCAGTAACAGGATAAAGAGTAGCCACTATACCCATCGGTATGAGGTACTGACACAGCTTCTGTCGCAAGTGTTGCAAATGGCTGTCTGTAACGGATAAGGTAGCCACTATACCCATCGGTATGAGGTAACTGAGCTTCAGCTTCTGTCGGATAAAGAGTAGCCACTATACCCATCGGTATGAGGCACCGACAAGCTTCTGTCGCAAAGTGTGTTATGGCTGTCGGTAACAGGATAAAGAGTAGCCACTATACCCATCGGTATGAGGAACTGACACAGCTTCTGTCGCAAAGTGTGTTATGGCTGTCGGTAACGGGATAAAAGTAGCCACTATACCCATCGGTATGAGGACACAGCTTCTGTCGCAAAGTGTGTTATGGCTGTCTGTAACGGGATAAAGAGTAGCCACTATACCCATCGGTATGAGTACTGACACAGCTTCTGTCGCAAAGTGTGTTATGGCTGTCGGTAACAGGATAAAGAGTAGCCACTATACCCATCGGTATGATACTGACACAGCTTCTGTCAAAGTGTGTTATGGCTGTCGGTAACGGGATAAAAAGTAGCCACTATACCCATCGGTATGAGGAACTGACACAGCTTCTGTCGCAAAGTGTGTTATGGCTGTCGGTAACGGGATAAAAAGAGTAGCCACTATACCCATCGGTATGAGGAACTGACACAGCTTCTGTCGCAAAGTGTGTTATGGCTGTCGGTAACGGGATAAAGAGTAGCCACTATAGCTTCCCATCGGTATGAGGCCACTATACCCACGGTATGACACAGCTTCTGTCGCAAAGTGTGTTATGGCCGTCTGTAACAGGATAAAGAGTAGCCACTATACCCATCGGTATGAGGTACTGACACAGCTTCTGTCGCAAAGTGTGTTATGGCTGTCGGTAACGGGATAAAGAGTAGCACTATACCCATCGGTATGAGGAACTGACACAGCTTCTGTCGCAAAGTGTGTTATGGCTGTCGGTAACAGGATAAAAAGTAGCCACTATACCCATCGGTATGAGGAACTCGGTATGAGGGACTGACACAGCTTCTGTCGCAAAGTGTGTTATGGCTGTCGGTAACGGGATAAAGAGTAGCCACTATACCCATCGGTACAGCTTCTGTCGCAAGGTGTGTTATGGCTGTCTGTAACGGGATAAAAGTAGCCACTATACCCATCGGTATGATTACTGACACAGCTTCTGTCTGTAACGGGATCGTAAAAAGTGTGTTATGGCTGTCGGTAACGGGATAAAAGAGTAGCCACTATACCCATCGGTATGAGGAACTGACACAGCTTCTGTCGCAAAGTGTGTTATGAGGTAACGGGATAAAAGAGAGCCACTATACCCCATCGGTATGAGGTACTGACACAGCTTCTGTCGCAAAGTGTGTTATGGCTGTCTGTAACGGGATAAAGAGTAGCCACTATACCCATCGGTATGAGGAACGACACAGCTTCTGTCGCAAAGTGTGTTATGGCTGTCGGTAACGGATAAAGAGTAGCCACTATACCCATCGGTATGAGGAACTGACACAGCTTCTGTCGCAAAGTGTGTTATGGCTGTCGGTAACGGATAAAGAGTAGCCACTATACCCATCGGTATGAGGTACTGACAGCTTCTGTCGCAAAGTGTGTTATGGCTGTCGGTAACAGGATGAGTAGCCACTATACCCATCGGTATGAGTACTGACACAGCTTCTGTCGCAAAGTGTGTTATGGCTGTTAACAGGATAAAGAGTAGCCACTATACCCATCGGTATGAGGTACTGACACAGCTTCTGTCGCAAAGTGTGTTATGGCCGTCTGTAACGGGATAAAGAGTAGCCACTATACCCATCGGTATGAGGAACTGACACAGCTTCTGTCGCAAAGTGTGTTATGGCTGTCGGTAACGGGATAGTAGCCACTATACCCATTATAAAAATTAATGTTATGGCTGTCGGTAACGGGATAAAGAGTAGCCACTATACCCATCGGTATGAGGTACTGACACTTCTGTAAAAGTGTGTTATGGCTGTCTGTAACAGGATAAAGTAGCCACTATACCCATCTATACCCAGCTTCTGTCACAAAGAGTGTTTATGGCCGTCTGTAACACAGCTTACCCATGTGAGGAACACTGCAAAGCTTCTGTGTTATGGCTGTCTGTAACGGGATAAAGAGCCACTAGCCATCGGTATGAGTACTGTTACAGCTTCTGTCGCAAAAGTGTGTTGAGGTAACAGGATACACAGCCACTATACCCATCGGTATGTCGCAAAGCTTCTGTGTGTTATGGCTGTCGGTAACAGGATAAAGAGTAGCCACTATACCCATCGGTATGAGGAACTGACACAGCTTCTGTCGCAAAGTGTGGCTGTCGGTAACGGGATGGCATCGGTATGAGGTACTGACACAGCTTCTGTCGCAAAGTGTGTTAGTCTGTAACGGGATAAAAAAGAGTAGCCACTATACCCATCGGTATGAGGTACTGACACAGCTTCTGTCGCAAAGTGTGTTATGGCTGTCTGTAACGGGATAAAGAGTAGCCACTATACCCATCGGTATGAGGTACTGACACAGCTTCTGTCGCAAAGTGTGTTATGGCTGTCGGTAACGGGATAAAGAGTAGCCACTATACCCATCGGTATGAGGTACTGACACAGCTTCTGTCGCAAAGTGTGTTATGGCCGTCTGTAACGGGATAAAGAGTAGCCACTATACCCATCGGTATGAGGTACTGACACAGCTTCTGTCGCAAAGTGTGTTATGGCTGTCGGTAACAGGATAAGAGTAGCCACTATACCCATCGGTATGAAGACACAGCTTCTGTCGCAAGGTAGCCTATAAAATGTTTATGGCTGTCGGTAACGGGATAAAGATACTATACCCATCGGTATGAGGTACTGACACAGCTTCTGTCGCAAAGTGTGTTAACGGGATGGCAGTATGTCGCTTCTGTAAGTGTGTTATGGGATAAAGGAGAGTAGCCACTATACCCATCGGTATGAGGAACTGGACACAGCTTCTGTCGCAAAAGTGTGGCTGTCGGTAACAGGATAAAAAGTAGCCACTATACCCATCGGTATGAGGTACTGACACAGCTTCTGTCGCAAAGTGTGTTATGGCTGTCGGTAACAGGATAAAGAGTAGCCACTATACCCATCGGTATGAGGCTGTCTAACACAGCTTCTGTCGCAAAGTGTGTTATGGCTGTCGGTAACGCTTCTGGATAAAGAGTAGCCACTATACCCATCGGTATGAGGTACTGACACAGCTTCTGTCGCAAAGTGTGTTATGGCTGTCGGTAACAGGATAAAGAGTAGCCACTATACCCATCGGTATGAGGTACTGACACAGCTTCTGTCGCAAAGTGTGTTATGGCTGTCAGTAACGGGATAAAAAGTAGCCACTATACCCATCGGTATGAGGTACTGACACAGCTTCTGTCGCAAAAGTGTGTAACAGGATATGGCAATCGGTAACGGGATAAAGTAACGGGATAGCCACTATACCCATCGGTATGAGGAACTGACACAGCTTCTGTCGCAAAGTGTGTTATGGCTGTCTGTAACGGGATAAAGAGTAGCCACTATGTCCCATCGGTATGAGGGACACAGCTTCTGTCGCAAAGTGTGTTATGGCTGTCGGTAACAGGATAAAAAGTAGTACCCCATCGGTAAAGTAGTAACAGGGATAAAGGTGCTTCTGTCGCAAAGTGTGTTATGGCTGTCTGTAACAGGATAAAGAGTAGCCACTATACCCATCGGTATGAGGTACTGACACAGCTTCTGTCGCAAAGTGTGTTATGGCTGTCGGTAACGGGATAGCCAGCCACTATACTGACCCATCGGTATGAGGCCACTATACCCACTGACACAAAGCTTCTGTCGACAGCTTCTGTAAAGTGTGTTATGGCTGTCGGTAACAGGATAAAGGTAGCCACTATACCCATCGGTATGAGGTACTGACACAGCTTCTGTCGCAAAGTGTGTTATGGCTGTCGGTAACAGGATAAAGAGTAGCCACTATACCCATCGGTATGAGGTACTGACACAGCTTCTGTCGCAAAGTGTGTTATGGCTGTCGGTAACAGGATAAAGAGTAGCCACTATACCCATCGGTATGAGGTACTGACAGCTTCTGTCGCAAAGTGTGTTATGGCTGTCGGTAACAGGATAAAGAGTAGCCACTATACCCATCGGTATGAGGTACCGACACACAAAGTGTGTTTGGCTGTCGGTAACGGATAAAAGTAGCCACTATACCCATCGGTATGGCTGTCTGTCGCAAAGGGATATGGCCGTCTGTAACGGATAAAGAGTAGCCACTATACCCATCGGTATGAGGTACTGACACAGCTTCTGTCGCAAAGTGTGTTATGGCTGTCGGTAACGGGATAAAGAGTAGCCACTATACCCATCGGTATGAGGTACTGACACAGCTTCTGTCGCAAAGTGTGTTATGGCCGTCTGTAACGGGATAAAGAGTAGCCACTATACCCATCGGTATGAGGAACTGACACAGCTTCTGTCGCAAAGTGTGTTATGTGTCGGTAACAGGATAAAGGCTATACCCATCGGTATGAGGTAAGCTTCTGTCAGCCGTCTGTAACGGGATAAAGAGTAGCCACTATACCCATCGGTATGAGGTACTGACACAGCTTCTGTCGCAAAGTGTGTTATGGCTGTCGGTAACGGGATAAAGAGTAGCCACTATACCCATCGGTATGAGGAACTGACACAGCTTCTGTCGCAAAGTGTGTTATGGCTGTCGGTAACGGGATAAAAGAGTAGCCACTATACCCATCGGTGACACAACTTCTGATAAAGTGTGTTATGGCTGTCGGTAACTGCCACTATACCCATCACTGACACAGCTTCTGTCGCAAAGTGTGTTATGGCCGTCTGTAACGGGATAAAGAGTAGCCACTAGCTTCCCATCGGTATGAGGAACTGACACAGCTTCTGTCGCAAAGTGTGTTATGGCTGTCTGTAACAGGATAAAGAGTAGCCACTATACCCATCGGTATGAGGTACTGACACAGCTTCTGTCGCTGTAAAGTGTGTTATGGTCTGTCTGTCTGTAGCCACTATACCCATCGGTATGAGGAACTGACACAGCTTCTGTCGCAAAGTGTGTTGTCTGTAACGGGATGTAGCCACTATAATCGGTATGATACTGACACAGCTTCTGTCGCAAAGTGTTAGCCGTCTGTAACGGGATAGTAGCCACTATACCCATCGGTATGAGGTACTGACACAGCTTCTGTCGCAAAGTGTGTTATGGCCGTCTGTAACGGGATAAAAGTAGCCACTATACCCATCGGTATGAGGTACTGACACAGCTTCTGTCGCAAAGTGTGTTATGGCTGTCGGTAACAGGATAAAGGGCCACTATACCCATCGGTATGAGGTACTGACACAGCTTCTGTCAAAGTGTGTTATACCCATCAGGTAACGGGATAAAAACGGGTAGCCACTATACCCATCGGTATGAGAACTGACACAGCTTCTGTCGCAAAGTGTGTTATGGCCGTCTGTAACAGGATAAAGAGTAGCCACTATACCCATCGGTATGAAATTACTGACACAGCTTCTGTCGCAAAGTGTGTTATGGCTGTCTGTAACAGGATAAAGAGTAGCCACTATATCGGTACTGACACCTTCTGTCGCAAAGTGTATATGGCCGTCTGTAACCGAGCCACTATACCCATTCTGTCTGACAAGCTTCTGTCGCAAAGTGTGGCTGTCGGTAACCCGGGATAAAGCTTCTGTCAAAAAGTGTGTTATAGCCGTGTAACGGGATCAGTAGCCACTATACCCATCGGTATGAACTGACACAGCTTCTGTCGCAAAGTGTGTTATGGCCGTCTGTAACAGGATAAAGAGTAACCACTAACCCATCGGGATAAGCTTCTGTCGCAAAGTGTGTTATGGCCGTCTGTAACAGGATAAAGAGTAGCCACTATACCCATCGGTATGAGGTACTGACACAGCTTCTGTCGCAAAGTGTGTTATGGCTGTCGGTAACAGGATAAAAGGATACCCATCGGTAAGATTACTGACACAGCTTCTGTCGCAAAGTGTGTTATGGCTGTCGGTGGGATAAAGAGTAGCCACTATACCCATCGGTATGACACAGCTTCTGTCGCAAAGTGTGTTATGGCTGTCGGTAACGGGATAAAGAGTAGCCACTATACCCATCGGTATGAGGTACTGACACAGCTTCTGTCGCAAAGTGTGTTATGGCAGTCTGTAACGGGATAAAGTAGCCACTATACCCATCGGTATATTACTGACACAGCTTCTGTCGCAAAGTGTGTTATGGCCGTCTGTAACGGATAAAGTAGCCACTATACCCATCGGTATGAGGTACTGACACAGCTTCTGTCGCAAAGTGTGTTATGGCTGTCGGTAACGGGATAAAGAGTAGCCACTATACCCATCGGTATGAGGAACTGACACAGCTTCTGTCGCAAAGTGTGTTATGGCCGTCTGTAACGGGATAAAGAGTAGCCACTATACCCATCGGTATGGACTGACAGCTTCTGTCGCAAAGTGTGTTATGGCCGTCTGTAACTAGCCATACCCATCGGTATGAGGAACTGACACAGCTTCTGTCGCAAAGTGTGTTATGGCTGTCGGTAACAGGATAAAGACTATAGCCACTATACCCATTCTGTCGCAAAGTGTGTTATGCCGTGTAACAGGATAAAAGTAGCCACTATACCCATCGGTATGAGGTCTGACAAATAAAGTGTGTTATGGCTGTCTGTAACGGGATAAAGAGTAGCCACTATACCCATCGGTATGAGGTACTGACACAGCTTCTGTCGCAAAGTGTGTTATGGCCGTCGGTAACAGGATAAAGAGTAGCCACTATACCCATCGGTATGAGGTACTGACACAGCTTCTGTCGCAAAGTGTGTTATGGCCGTCTGTAACGGGATAAAGAGTAGCCACTATACCCATCGGTATGACACAACCTGTCGCAAAGTGTGGTCTGGGATAAACAGGACTATACCCATCGGTATGACACAGCTTCTCGGTAAACAGGTCATCAAAGTGTGTTATGGCTGTCGGTAACGGGATAAAGAGTAGCCACTATACCCCATCGGTATGAGGAACTGACACAGCTTCTGTCGCAAAGTGTGTTATGGCTGTCGGTAACAGGATAAAGAGTAGCCACTATACCCATCGGTATGAGGGAACTGACACAGCTTCTGTCGCAAAGTGTGTTATGGCCGTCTGTAACAGGATAAAAGTAGCCACTATACCCATCGGTATGAGGTACTGCAACACAGCTTCTGTCATAAAAGTGTGTTATGGCTGTCGGTAACAGGGATAAAGTAGCCACTATACCCATCGGTATGAGGAACTGACACAGCTTCTGTCGCAAAGTGTGTTATGGCTGTCGGTAACGGGATAAAGTAGCCACTATACCATCTATACTGACCAGCTTCTGGTATGAGCCGTCTGTAACTGACTATACCCAGCTTCTGTCGCAACATGTAAAGTGTGTTTCTAAAGTGTGTTATGGCTGTCGGTAACGGGATAAAGAGTAGCCACTATACCCATCGGTATGAGGAACTGACACAGCTTCTGTCGCAAAGTGTGTTATAGCCGTCTGTAACAGGGTAGCCCTATACCCATCGGGCTACCCCAGCTTCTGTCGCAAAAGTGTGTTATGGCCGTCTGTAACAGGAGTATACCCATCAACTGCTCTGTCAAAAGTGTGTTATGGCTGTCGGTAACATCGGTATGAGGTACTGACCAGGCTTCTGTCGCAAAAGTGTGTATAGCTTTCAGTAACAGCTTCTGTCGCAAAGTGTGTTCTGGCTGTCGGTAACAGGATAAAGAGTAGCCACTATACCCATCGGTATGAGGAACTGACACAGCTTCTGTCGCAAAGTGTGTTATGGCTGTCGGTAACAGGATAAAGTAGCCACTATACCCACTATACCCAAAGTGTGTTATGGCGGTAACAGGATGAGTAGCCCTATACTGACAGCTTCTGTCGCAAAGTGTGTTATGGCTGTCAGTAACAGGATGTCGGTAACAGTATGGATGACACAGCTTCTGTCGCAAAGCAATATTATGGCCGGTAACTACTATACCCATCGGTATGAGGAACTGACACAGCTTCTGTCGCAAAGTGTGTTATGGCTGTCGGTACCCATCAGGATAAGCTTCTGTCACAAAGTGTTATGGCTGTCTGTAACAGGATATAGCACTATACCCATCGGTATGAGGTACTGACACAGCTTCTGTCGCAAAAGTGTGTTATGGCCGTCTGTAACAGGATAAAAGAGTAGCCACTATACCCATCGGTATGAGGTACTGACACAGCTTCTGTTACGCAAAGTGTGTTATGGCTGTCGGTAACAGGATAAAGAGTAGCCACTATACCCATCGGTATGAGGAACTACTTCTGTTGCAAAGTGTGTTATGGCTGTCGGTAACGGGATAAAGGCCACTATACCCATCGGTATGAGGACACAGCTTCTGTCGCAAAGTGTGTTATGGCTGTCGGTAACGGGATAAAAAGAGTAGCCACTATACCCAAGAGACTGACACAGCTTCTGTCATAAAAAGTGTGTTATGGCTGTCTGTAACAGGATAAAAAGTAGCCACTATACCCATCGGTATGAGGTACTGACACAGCTTCTGTCGCAAAGTGTGTTATGGCTGTCTGGTAACAGGATAAAGAGTAGCCACTATACCCATCGGTATGAGGAACTGACAGCTTCTGTCGCAAAGTGTGTTTGGCTGTCAGTAACAGGATAAAAAAGCCAATATACCCATCGGTATGAAACGACACAGCTTCTGTCGCAAAGTGTGTTATGGCTGTCAGTAACAGGATAAAGAGTAGCCACTATACCCATCGGTATGAGGTACTGACAGCTTCTGTCGCAAAGTGTGTTATGGCTGTCGGTAACGGATAAAGAGTAGCCACTATACCCATCGGTATGAGGTACTGACACAGCTTCTGTCGCAAAGTGTGTTATGGCTGTCGGTAACGGGATAAAGAGTAACCACTATACCCATCGGTATGAGGAACTGACACAGCTTCTGTCGCAAAAGTGTGTTATGGCTGTCGGTAACGGGATAAAAGTAGCCACTATACCCATCGGTATGTGACACAGCTTCTGTCGCAAAAGTGTTATGGCTGTCGGTAACAGGATAAAAAGTAGCCACTATACCCATCGGTATGTCAGCTTCAAAGTGTGTTATGGCTGTCGGTAACGGGATAAAGAGTAGCCACTATACCCATCGGTATGAGGTACTGACACAGCTTCTGTCGCAAAGTGTGTTATGGCTGTCGGTAACGGGATAAAGTAGCCACTATACCCATCGGTATGAGGTACTGACACAGCTTCTGTCGCAAAGTGTGTTATGGCTGTCTGTAACGGGATAAAAGTAGCCACTATACCCATCGGTATGAGGTACTGACACAGCTTCTGTCGCAAAGTGTGTTATGGCCGTCGGTAACGGGATAAAGAGTAGCCACTATACCCATCGGTATGAGGTACTGACACAGCTTCTGTCGCAAAGTGTGTTAACTGGGTGGCCGTCTGTAACAGGAGGAAAAGAGCTTCTGTCCACTATGGCTGTCGGTAACGGTATGAGGTACTGACACAGCTTCTGTCGCAAAGTGTGTTATGGCTGTCTGTAACAGGATAAAGTAGCCACTATACCCATCGGTATGAGGTACTGACACAGCTTCTGTCGCAAAGTGTGTTATGGCTGTCGGTAACGGGATAAAAGAGTAGCCACTATACCCATCGGTATGAGGAACTGACACAGCTTCTGTCGCAAAGTGTGTTATGGCTGTCGGTAACGGGATAAAGGTAGCCACTATACCCATGTATGAGGTACTGACAGCTTCTGTCGCAAAGTGTGTTATGGCTGTCGGTAACGGATAAAAAGTAGCCACTATACTGACCATCGTGTATGGCTGTCGGTAACGGGAGGTGAGGAACTGACACAGCTTCTGTCGCAAAGTGTGTTATGGCTGTCTGTAACAGGATAAAAAGTAGCCACTATACCCATCAGTATGAAATTGCAGCACAGCTTCTGTCGCAAAGTGTGTTATGGCTGTCAGTAACGGGATAAAGAGTAGCCACTATACCCATCGGTATGAGGAACTGACACAGCTTCTGTCGCCAATATACCCATAAAGTGTGTTATGGCTGTCGGTAACAGGATAAAAGAGTAGCCACTATACCCATCGGTATGAGGTACTGACACAGCTTCTGTCGCAAAAGTGTGTTATGGCTGTCTGTAACAGGATAAAAAAGTAGCCACTATACCCATCGGTATGAGGTACTGACACAGCTTCTGTCGCAAAGTGTGTTATGGCTGTCGGTAACGGGATAAAAGTAGCCACTATACCCACTATACCCAGCTTCTGTCGTGTATGAGGAACTGACACAGCTTCTCTGTCAAAAAGTGTGTTATGGCCGTCTGTAACAGGATAAAGAGTAGCCACTATACCCATCGGTATGAGGCCACAGCTTCTGTCGCAAAGTGTGTTATGGCTGTCTGTAACGGGATAAAAAGTAGCCACTATACCCATCGGTATGAGAGGGCTGCACAGCTTCTGTCGCAAAAAGTGTGTTATGGCCGTCTGTAACGGGATAAAGTAGCCACTATACCCATCGGTATAGCCGTCTGTAACAGGATAGTAGCCCTATACCCATCGGTATGAGGAACTGACACAGCTTCTGTCGCAAAAGTGTGTTATGGCTGTCTGTAACAGGATAAAGAGTAGCCACTATACCCATCGGTATGAGGTACTGACACAGCTTCTGTCGCAAAGTGTGTTATGGCTGTCGGTAACGGGAAAAGTGTTAGCTGTCACTATACTATACCCATCAGTATGAGGTACTGACAGCTTCTGTCGCAAAGTGTGTTATGGCCGTCTGTAACGGGATAAAAGAGTAGCCACTATACCCATCGGTATGAGGTACTGACACAGCTTCTGTCGCAAAGTGTGTTATGGCCGTCTGTAACAGGATAAAAGTAGCCACTATACCCATCGGTATGAGGTACTGACACAGCTTCTGTCGCAAAGTGTGTTATGGCTGTCTGTAACGGGATAAAGGATGCCACCACTATACCCATCGGTATGAGGAACTGACACAGCTTCTGTCGCAAAGTGTGTTATGGCTGTCGGTAACAGGATAAAGAGTAGCCACTATACCCATCGGTATGAGGTACTGACACAGCTTCTGTCGCAAAGTGTGTTATGGCCGTCTGTAACGGGATAAAGCCACTATACCCACGGTATATACTGACACAGCTTCTGTCCCATCGTCTGTAACAGGATATGAGGTACTGACACAGCTTCTGTCGCAAAGTGTGTTATGTCTGTAACGGGATAAACGGCCACTATAAATGAGGTACTGCCTTCTGTATAAAGTGTGTTATGGCCGTCTGTAACGGGATAAAGAGGCCACTATACCCATCGGTATGAGGTACTGACACCCTGTCCTAAAGTGTGTTATGGCTGTCATGTAACAGGATAGTAGCCACTATACCCATCGGTATGGTACTGACACAGCTTCTGTCGTAAAAGTGTGTTATGGCTGTCTGTAACAGGATAAAAGAGTAGCCACTATACCATCGGTATGAGGTACTGACACAGCTTCTGTCGCAAAGTGTGTTATGGCTGTCTGTAACGGGATAAAAAAGTAGCCACTATATACCCATCGGTATGAGGAACTGACACAGCTTCTGTCGCAAAGTGTGTTATAGCTGTCGGTAACAGGATAAAAAAGTAGCCACTATACCCATCGGTATGAGGAACTGACACAGCTTCTGTCGCAAAGTGTGTTATGGCTGTCGGTAACGGGATAAAGAGTAGCCACTATACCCATCGGTATGAGTACTAACACAGCTTCTGTCGCAAAGTGTGTTATGGCTGTCGGTAACAGGATAAAAGGTAGCCTGACATCGGTATGAGGAACTGACACAGCTTCTGTCGCAAAGTGTGTTATGGCTGTCGGTAACGGGATAGCCACTATACCCATCGGTATGAGGTACTGACACAGCTTCTGTCGCAAAGTGTGTTATGGCTGTCGGTAACAGGTTTAAAAGCCACTATAGCCATCTGAACCCATCGGTATGAGCCTATACACAGCTTCTGTCCAAAGTGTGTTATGGCTGTCGGTAACAGGATAAAAGAGTAGCCACTATACCCATCGGTATGACACAGCTTCTGTCGCAAAAGTGTGTTATGGCTGTCGGTAACAGGGATAAAGAGTAGCCACTATACCCATCGGTATGAGGTACTGACACAGCTTCTGTCGCAAAGTGTGTTATGGCTGTCGGTAACAGGATAAAAAAGCCACTATACCCATCGGTATACTGACACAGCTTCTGTCCAAAGTGTGTTATGGCTGTCGGTAACAGGATAAGAGTAGCCACTATTCCCATCGGTATGAGAATTTGACACAGCTTCTGTCGCAAAGTGTGTTATGGCTGTCAGTAACAGGATAAAAAAGAGTATACCCCCATACCCAGCTTCTGTCAAAGTGTGTTATGGCTGAGTAACAGGATAAAGAGTAGCCACTATACCCATCGGTATGTCTGCAAACTTCTGTGTGTTATGGCTGTCGGTAACGGGATAAAGAGTAGCCACTATACCCCATCGGTATGAGGTACTGACAGTACTGACACAGCTTCTGTCGCAAAAGTGTGTTATGGCTGTCGGTAACGGGATAAAGTAGCCACTATACCCATCTGTATGAGGAACTGACACAGCTTCTGTCGCAAAAGTGTGTTATGGCTGTCGGTAACAGGATAAAGAGTAGCCACTATACCCCATCGGTATGAGGTACTGACACAGCTTCTGTCGCAAAGTGTGTTATGGCTGTCTGTAACAGGATGTAGCCACTATACCCATCGGTATGGTACTGACACAGCTTCTGTCGCAAAGTGTGTTATGGCTGTCGGTAACAGGATAAAGCCACTATACCCCATGTATGAGGAACTGACACAGCTTCTGTCAAAAGTGTGTTATGGCCGTAACAGGATAAAGTAGCCACTATACCCATCGGTATGAGGTACTGACACAGCTTCTGTCGCAAAGTGTGTTATAGCCGTCTGTAACGGGATAAAGTAGCCACTATACCCATCGGTATGAGGACTGACACAGCTTCTGTCGCAAAGTGTGTTATGGCCGTCTGTAACGGGATATGAGTAGCCACTATACCCACTGTACTGACACAGCTTCTGTCGCAAAGTGTGTGTTATGGCTGTCGGTAACGGGATAAGTAGCCACTATACCCATCGGTATGAGGAACTGGACACAGCTTCTGTCGCAAAGTGTGTTATGGCTGTCGGTAACAGGATAAAAGAGTAGCCACTATACCCATCGGTATGAGGAACTGACACAGCTTCTGTCGCAAAGTGTGTTATGGCTGTCGGTAACGGGATAAAGAGTAGCCACTATACCCATCGGTATGAGGTACTGACACAGCTTCTGTATAAAGTGTGTTATGGCCGTCTGTAACAGGATAAAAGAGTAGCCACTATACCCATCGGTATGAGGTACTGACACAGCTTCTGTCTTAAAAAGTGTGTTATGGCCGTCTGTAACGGGATAAAAGTAGCCACTATACCCATCGGTATGGGAGTACTGACACAGCTTCTGTCGCAAAGTGTGTTATGGCTGTCTGTAACGCCCTATATACCCATCGGTATGAGGTAGCACAGCTTCTGTCGCAAATATGGCCGTCTGTAACAGGATATAAAGTGGCCACTATACCCATCGGTATGAGGTACTGACCACAGCTTCTGTCGCAAAGTGTGTTATGGCTGTCTGTAACAGGATAAAAGTAGCCACTATACCCATCGGTATGAGGTACTGACCACAGCTTCTTCTGTCGTAACGGGATAAAGTAGCCACTATATCGGCCGTCTGTAACTTCTGGGATAAAGTGTGTAGCTGTCGGTAACGGGATATACCCATCGGTATGAGGTACTGACACAGCTTCTGTCTTTTATGGCTGTCTGTAACGGGATGTAGCCACTATACCCATCGGTATTACTGACACAGCTTCTGTCGCAAAGTGTTATTGGCTGTCGGGATAAAGTAGCCACTATACCCATCGGTATGAGGTACTGACACAGCTTCTGTCGCAAAGTGTGTTATGGCTGTCGGTAACAGGATAAAGAGTAGCCACTATACCCATCGGTATGAGGTGCTGACACAGCTTCTGTCGCAAAGTGTGTTATGGCTGTCTGTAACAGGATAAAGAGTAGCCACTATACCCATCGGTATGAGGTACTTCTGACACAGCTTCTGTCGCAAAAGTGTGTTATGTAACTGTCGGTAGCCACTTCTGGATAAATGAGGTCGGCTGACACAGCTTCTGTCGCAAAGTGTGTTATGGCCGTCTGTAACAGGATAGGTAGCCCACTATACCCCATCGGTATGAGGACTGACACAGCTTCTGTCGCAAAGTGTGTTATGGCTGTCGGTAACGGGATAAAGGTAGCCACTATACCCATCGGTATATACCCTTCTGTCGCAAAGTGTGTTATGGCTGTCGGTAACAGGATAAAGGTAGCCACTATACCCATCGGTATATACCAGCTTGTCGCAAAAAGTGTGTTATGGCTGTCGGTAACGGGATAAAGAGTAGCCACTATACCCCATCGGTATGAGGAGCTGACACAGCTTCTGTCACTAAAGTGTGTGTTATGGCTGTCGGTAACGGGGGCCACTATAATGAGTACTGACACAGCTTCTGTCTATGTCAGTAACGGCCACTATACCCATGAGGTACTGACAGCTTCTGTCGCAAAGTGTGTTATGGCTGTCGGTAACAGGATAAAGAGTAGCCACTATACCCATCGGTATGAGGTACTGACACAGCTTCTGTCGCAAAGTGTTTTATGGCTGTCGGTAACAGGATAAAGAGTAGCCACTATACCCATCGGTATGAGGAACTGACACAGCTTCTGTCGCAAAGTGTGTTATGGCTGTCGGTAACGGGATAAAGGGATAAAGAGTACTGACACAGCTTATCAAAAGTGTGTTGGCTGTCGGTAACAGGATAAAGTAGCCATACCCATCGGTATGAGGAACTGACACAGCTTCTGTCGCAAAAGTGGTTATGGCTGGTAACAGGATAAAAGAGTAGCTTCGGTATGTCGAACAAAGCTTCTGTGTTGTGTTATGGCTGTCGGTAACAGGATAAAGAGTAGCCACTATACCCATCGGTATGAGGTACTGACACAGCTTCTGTCGCAAAGTGTGTTATGGCTGTCGGTAACAGGATGGGATAAAAGAGGGTAGACCACTATACCCATCGGTATGAGGTAGGAACTGACACAGCTTCTGTCGCAAAGTGTGTTATGGCTGTCGGTAACTGGATAAAGAGTAGCCACTATACCCATCGGTATGAGGTACTGACACAGCTTCTGTCAAAGTGTGTTATGGCTGTCGGTAACGGGGTAGCCACTATACCCATCAATGAGAGTACTGACACAGCTTCTGTCACTGTCGGTAACGGGATAAAAATCGGTACAACTTCTGTAAAGTGGTTATAGTAGCCACTATACCCATCGGGTACAGCTTCTGTCGCAAAATGGCTGACACAGCTTCTGTATATAAAGTGTGTTTATGGCTGTCGGTAACAGGATAAAAGAGTAGCCACTATACCCATCGGTATGAGGTACTGACACAGCTTCTGTCGCAAAAGTGTGTTATGGCTGTCGGTAACAGGATAAAGCCAGTAGCCACTATACCCATACGTATGAGGAACTGACACAGCTTCTGTCGCAAAGTGTGTTATGGCTGTCGGTAACAGGATAAAGACTAGCCACTATACCCCATCGGTATGAGGTACTGACACAGCTTCTGTCGCAAAGTGTGTTATGGCTGTCGGTAACAGGATAAAGAGTAGCCACTATACCCATCGGTATGAGGTACTGACACAGCTTCTGTCGCAAAGTGTGTTATGGCTGTCGGTAACGGGATGTATACCCATCAAAGTACTGACACAGCTTCTGTTATGGCTGTCTGGTAACAGTGTGTTATAGGATAAAGAGTAGCCACTATACCCATACGTATGAGGAACTGACACAGCTTCTGTCGCAAAGTGTGTTATGGCTGTCGGTAACGGGATAAAGAGTAGCCACTATACCCATCGGTATGAGGTACTGACACAGCTTCTGTCGCAAAGTAAAGGGATGTTATATAATGTCGGTAACGGGATAAAGAGTAGCCACTATACCCATCGGTATGAGGTACTGACACAGCTTCTGTCGCAAAAGTGTGTTATGGCCGTCTGTAACAGGATAAGGCCACCCAAGAGTACTAGCTTCTGTCCACTATATGGCTGTCTGTAACAGGATCGGTATGAGGTACTGACACAGCTTCTGTCGCAAAGTGTGTTATGGCTGTCCGGTAATCGGGATAAAGTTATGGCTGTCGGTAACAGGATAAGAAGTAGCCACTATACCCATCGGTATGAGGTACTGCCCACAGCTTCTGTCATAAAGTGTTATGGCTGTCTGGTAAAGGGATGGCCACTATACCCATCGTATGTAACGACACAGCTTCTGAATAAAAGTGTGTTATGGCTGTCGGTAACGGGATAAAAAAGTAGCCACTATACCCATCGGTATGAGGTACTGACACAGCTTCTGTCGCAAAGTGTGTTATGGTCTGTAAGTAACAGGATAAAGTTATGGCTGTCAGTAACGGGATAAAGCCACTACTATACCCATCGGTATGAGGAACTGACACAGCTTCTGTCGCAAAGTGTGTTATGGCTGTCGGTAACAGGATAAGAGTAGCCACTATACCCATCGGTATGAGGAACTGACACAGCTTCTGTCGCAAAGTGTGTTATGGCTGTCGGTAACGGGATAAAGAGTAGCCACTATACCCATCGGTATGAGGTACCGACACAGCTTCTGTCGCAAAGTGTGTTATGGCTGTCGGTAACGGATAAAGTAGCCACTATACCCCATCTGACACAGCTTCTGTACCAAAGTGTGTTATGGCTGTCTGTAACAGGACCGAGCCACATACCCATCGGTATGAGGTACTGACACAGCTTCTGTCGCAAAGTGTGTTATGGCTGTCGGTAACGGGATAAAGAGTAGCCACTATACCCATCGGTATGAGGTACTGACACAGCTTCTGTCGCAAAGTGTGTTATGGCTGTCGGTAACGGGATAAGTAGCCACTATACCCATCGGTATGAGGTACTGACACAGCTTCTGTCGCAAAGTGTGTTATGGCTGTCGGTAACGGGATAAAAAGAGCCCAGCCACCACAAATTATGAGCCACTACTTACATCGGTATGAGGTACTGACACAGCTTCTGTCGCAAAGTGTGTTATGGCCGTCTGTAACAGGATAAAAGGCTTTAGCCACTATACCCATCGGTATGAGGAACCGACACAGCTTCTGTCGCAAAGTGTGTTATGGCTGTCGGTAACGGGTAGCCACTATACCCATCGTATGAGGTACTGACACAGCTTCTGTCGCAAAGTGTGTTATGGCTGTCGGTAACGGGATAAAGAGTAGCCACTATACCCCATCGGTATGAGGTAACATCGGTGACACAGCTTCTGTCGCAAAGTGTGTTATGGCTGTCGGTAACAGGATAAAGAGTAGCCACTATACCCATCGGTATGAGGTACTGACACAGCTTCTGTCGCAAAGTGTGTTATGGCTGTCTGTAACGGGATAAAGAGTAGCCACTATACCCATCGGTATGAGGAACCGACCCCAGCTTCTGTCGCAAAGTGTGTTATGGCTGTCGGTAACGATAAAGAGCAGCCACTATAACGCATCGGTATGAGGAACTGACACAGCTTCTGTCGCAAAGTGTGTTATGGTGTCGGTAACGGGATAAAGAGTAGCCACTATACCCATCGGTATGAGGAACTGACACAGCTTCTGTCGCAAAAGTGTGTTATGGCTGTCGGTAACTTCTGGGATAAAGAGCGTCTGTAACGGGATAATTAGCCTATACCCATCGGCGGGAGGTACTGACACAGCTTCTGTCGTGTTATGGCTGTCGTAACGGGATGAGTGCAGCCACTATACCCATCGGTATGAGGTCGACACAGCTTCTGGTCGCAAAGTGTGTTATGGCTGTCTGTAACAGGACAAAGAGTAGCCACTATACCCATCGGTATGAGGTACTGACACAGCTTCTGTCGCAAAAAGTGTGTTATGGCCGTCTGTAACGGGAAGAGTAGCCACTATACCCATCGGTATAGGTACTGACACAGCTTCTGTCATAAAGTGTGTTATGGCTGTCGGTAACGGGATAAAGTAGCCACTATACCCATCGGTATGAAGACGCTTTCAGCTTCTGTCGCAAGTGTGTTATGGCTGTCGGTAACTGGATAAAGACTAGCCAATATACCCATCGGTATGAGGAACATTGCAGCTTCTGTCGCAAAGTGTGTTATGGCTGTCGGTAACGGATAAAGAGTAGCCTATACCCATCGGTATGAGAGGTACTGACACAGCTTCTGTCGCAAAGTGTGTTATGGCCGTCGGTAACGGATAAAGAGTAGCCACTATACCCATCGGTATGAGGTACCGACACAGCTTCAGTCGCAAAGTGTTATGGCCGTCTGTAACGGGATAAAAAAGAGTAGCCACTATACCCATCGGTATGAGGTACTGACACAGCTTCTGTCGTGCGTGTTATGGTGTCGGTAACAGGATAAAGAGTAGCCACTATACCCATCGGTATGAGGTACTGACACAGCTTCTGTCGCAAAGTGTGTTATGGCTGTCGGTAACGGATAAAGAGTAGCCACTATACCCATCGGTATGAGGTACCGACACAGCTTCTGTCGCAAAGTGTGCCACCATACCCATTATGAGGCTGTCGGCAACGGGGATAAAGAGTAGCCAATATACCCATCGGTATGAGGTACCGGACATCAGCTTCTGTCGCAAAGTGTGTTATGGCTGTCGGTAACTGGGAAAAGAGTAGCCACTATACCCATCGGTATGAGGAACTGACACAGCTTCTCGGTATGAGGTCGCAAAGTGTGTTGTTGGCTGTCAGTAACGGGATAAAGTAGCCACCATACCCATCGGTATGAGGTACTGACACAGCTTCGTCGCAAAGTGTGTTATGGCTGTCGGTAACAGGGATAAAGAGTAGCCACTATACCCATCGGTATGAGGTACTGACACAGCTTCTGTCGCAAAGTGTGTTATGGCTGTCGGTAACAGGATAAAAAAGTAGCCACTATACACATCGGTATGAGGAACCGACAGCTTCTGTCGCAAAGTGTGTTATGGCTGTCGGTAACGGGATAAAGAGTGGCCACTATACCCCATCGGTATGAGGTACCGACACAACTTCTGTCGCAAAAAGTGTATTATGGCTGTCGGTAACGGGGATAAAGAGTAGCCACTATACCCATCGGTATGAGGAACTGACACAGCTTCTGTCGCAAAGTGTGTTACTGGCTGTCGGTAACAGGATAAAGAGTAAGCCACTACCCCATCAGTATGAATTACTGACACAGCTTCTGTCGCAAAGTGTGTTATGGCTGTCTGTAACAGGATAAAGAGTAGCCACTATACCCATCGGTATGAGGTACTGACACAGCTTCTGTCGCAAAGTGTGTTATGGCTGTCAGTAACGGGATAAGAGTAGCCACTATACCCATCGGTATGAGGAACTGACACAGCTTCTGTCGCAAACGGGATAAAGAGTGTGTTATGGCTGTCTGTAACAGGATAAAGAGTAGCCACTATACCCATCGGTATGAGGTACTGACACAGCTTCTGTCGCAAAGTGTGTTATGGCCGTCTGTAACAGGATAAAAGAGTAGCCACTATACCCATCGGTATGGGAGGTACTGACACAGCTTCTGTCGCAAAGTGTGTGTTATGGCTGTCTGTAACGGGATAAAAATAAAGAGTAGCCACTATACCCATCGGTATGAGGAACTGACACAGCTTCTGTCACCAAAGTGTGTTATGGCTGTCTGTAACGGGATAAAAGTAGCCACTATAACCCATCGGTATGAGGTACTGACACAGCTTCTGTCGCAAAGTGTGTTATGGCCGTCTGTAACGGATAAAAGAGTAGCCACTATACCCATCGGTATGAGGTACTGGACACAGCTTCTGTCGCAAAGTGTGTTATGGCTGTCGGTAACGGGAAGAGTAGCCACTATACCCATCGGTATGAGGAACTGACACAGCTTGTCGCAAAGTGTGTTATGGCTGTCGGTAACGGATAAAGAGTAGCCACTATACCCATCGGTATGAGGTACCGACACAGCTTCGTCGGAAAGTGCATCGCAAAGATAAAGAGGTTAATGGCACCAAATGAGGGTACTGACACAGCTTCTGTCGCAAAACGGGTCTGTAACGGGGATAAAGAGTGCCACCATACCATCGGTGAGGTACGACACAGCTTCTGTCGCAAAGTGTTATATGGCCGGTTCGTAACGGACAAAGAGTAGCCACTATACCCATCGGTATGAGGTACTGACACAGCTTCTGTCGCAAAGAGGTTATGGCTGTCGGTAACGGATAAAGAGTAGCCACTATACCCATCGGTATGAGGAACTGACACAGCTTCTGTCGCAAAGTGTGTTATGGCTGTCGGTAACAGGATAAAATAGCCACTATACCCATCGGTATGAGGTACTGACAGCTTCTGTCGCAAAGTGTGTTGCGGCTGTCGGTAACGGAGAAAAGAGTAGCCACTATACCCATCGGTATGAGGTACTGACACAGCTTCTGTCGCAAAGTGTGTTATGGCTGTCGGTAACGGATAAAAAGAGTAACCTATAGCCACGGTATACACCATCGGTCGCAAACTGTGTGAGGTACCGAGCCACACCCATCGGTCTGTCGCTTCTGTCGCGATATTTATGGCCGTCTGTAACGGGATAAAGAGTAGCCACTATACCCATCGGTATGAGGAACTGACACCCTTCTGTCGCAAAGTGTGTTATGGCTGTCTGTAACGGGATAAAGAGTAGCCTATACCCATCGGTATGAATTACTGACACAGCTTCTGTCGCAAAGTGTGTTATGGCTGTCTGTAACGGGATAAAAGAGCAGCCACTATACCCATCGGTATGAGGTACCGACAACTTCTGTCGCAAAGTGTAATTGCGGCTGTCGGTAACGGATAAAGAGTAGCCACCATAACCCATCGGTATGAGGTGTACTGACACAGCTTCTGTCGCAAAAGGTGTTATGGCTGTCGGTAACGGGAAAGAAGAGTAGCCACTATACCCATCGAAAGGAGGTACCGACACAGCTTCTGTCATAAAGTGTGTTATGGCTGTCTGTAACGGATAAAGAGTAAAGCCACTATACCCATCAGTATGAGGAACCGACAACTTCTGTCGCAAAAGTGTATTTATGGCTGTCGGTAACGGATAAAGAGTAGCCACTATACCCATCGGCATGAGGTACCTTCTGTCGCAAAGAGTGTGTTATGGCTGCCATCGGTAACGTAACCACTATACCCATCTGGTATGTCGCAAAGTGTGTTATGGCTGTCGGTAACGGGATAAGAGTAGCCACTATACCCATCGGTATGAGGTACTGACAGCTTCTGTCGCAAAGTGTGTTATGGCCGTCTGTAACAGGGATAAAGAGTAGCCACTATACCCATCGGTATGAGGTACTGGACGGTAACAGGATTAACCTGTCGCAAAGTGTTATGGCCTGTCATAAAGGTAACGGGTCATAAAGAGTAGCCACTATACCCATCGGTATGAGGAACTGACACAGCTTCTGTCGCAAAGTGTGTTATGGCTGTCGGTAACAGGATAAAGAGTAGCCACTATACCCATCGGTATGAGGTACCGACACAGCTTCTGTCAAAGTGTTTATGGCTGTCGGTAACGGGATAAAGAGTAGCCACTTACCCCATCGGTATGGCCGTCTGTAAGTGGATGGCTGTCAGTAACGGATAAAGTAGCCACTATACCCATCGGTATGAGGTACTGACACAGCTTCTGTCGCAAAGTGTGTTATGGCTGTCGGTAACAGGATAAAGAGTACCCATCTATACCCATCGGTGCGGCTGTGAGGTAGCCACTGACATCAGCTTCTGTCGCAAAGTGTGTTATGGCTGTCGGTAACAGGATAAAGAGTAGCCACTATACCCATCGGTATGAGGTACTGACACAGCTTCGTCGCAAAGTGTGTGGCTGTCGTAACGGATAAAGAGTAGCCACTATACCCATCGGTAAAGGAACCGACAGCTTGTGCAAAGTGTGTTATGGCTGTCGGTAACGGGATAAAGAGGCCACCATACCCATCGGTATGAGGTACCGACACAGCTTCTGGTCGCAAATGTGTTATGGCTGTCGGTAAATGACAAAGAGTAGCCACTATACCCATCGGTATGAGAACCGACACAGCTTGTCGCAAAGTGTGTTATGGCTACGGTAACGGGATAAAGAGGCCACTACACATCGGTATGAGGAATTGACACAGCTTCTGTCGCAAAGCGTGTTATGGCTGTCGGTCGGTAAAGGAGCCAAACCATCGGTATGAGGTACCACGCAAAGTGTGTTACCCATCGGTAACGGATAAAGGTAGCCACGACCCACGGTATGAGGCTGACACAGTCGTCAAAGTGTGTTATGGCTGTCGGTAACGGTTAAAGAGTAAGCCACTATACCCATCGGTATGAGGTACCGACACAGCTTCTGTCGCAAAGTGTTATGGCTGTCGGTAACGGATAAAGAGTAGCCACTATACCCATCGGTATGAGAACTGACACAGCTTCTGTCGCAAAGTGGTTATGGCTGTCGGTAACGGGATAAAGAGTAGCCACTATACCCATCGGCATGAGGCACCGACACAGCTTGTCGCAAAGTGTTATGGCTGTCGGTAACGGGATAAAGAGGTTACTATACCCATCGGTGGCTGAGGAACTGACACAGCTTCTGTCGCAAAGTGTGTTATGGCTGTCGGTAACGGATAAAGAGTAGCCACTATACCCATCGGTATGAGGAACCGACACAGCTTCCCCGTCGCAAAGTGTGTTATGGTTGTCGGTAACGGATAAAGAGTAGCCACCATACCCATCGGTATGAGGGTAATTGACACAGCTTCTGGTCGCAAAGTGTGTTATGGCTGTCGGTAACGGATAAAGAGGCCACTTATACCCATCGGTATGAGGTACCGACAGCTTCGTCGCAAAGTGTGCGCGGCTGTCGGTAACGGATAAAGAGTAGCCACTATACCCATCGGTATGAGGCGACACAGCTTCTGTCGCAAAGTGTGTTATGGCTGTCGGTAACGGATAAAGAGTAGCCACTATACCCATCGGTATGAGGTACTGACACAGCTTCTGTCGCAAAGTGTGTTATGGCTGTCGGTAACGGATAAAGAGTAGCCACTATACCCCATCGGTATGAGGTACCGACACAGCTTCTGTCGCAAAGTGTGTTATGGCTGTCGGTAACAGGATAAAGAGTAGCCACTATACCCATCGGTATGAGGTACCGACACAGCTTCTGTCGCAAAGTGTGTTATGGCTGTCTGTAACGGATAAAAAGTAGCCACTATACCCATCGGTATGAGTAAACCGACACAGCTTCTGTCGCAAAGTGTGTTATGGCTGTCGGTATGAGGTACTGACACAGGTCGCAAAGTGTGTTATGGCTGTCGGTAACGGGATAAAAGTAGCCACTATACCCATCGGTATGTACTGGCAGCTTCTGTCGCAAAGTGTGTTATGGCTGTCGGTAACAGCTTCTGTCGCAACGTATGAGGAACTGACACCGTTTCTGTCGCAAAGTGTGTTATGGCTGTCGGTAACGGATAAAGAAGAGGCAATTATACCCATCGGTATGAGGTACCGACACAGCTTCTGTCGCAAAGTGTTATGGTTGTCGGTAACGGATAAAGAGTCCAGCCAATATACCCATACGTATGAGGAACTGACACGCTTCGTCGCAAAGTGTGTTAATGGTTGTCGGTAAGGGATAAAGAGTAGCCACTATACCCATCGGGTATGAGGTACCGACACAGCTTCTGTCGCAAAGTGTGCTATGCTGTCGGTAACGGATAAAGAGTAGCCACTATACCCATCGGCATGAGGTAACCGACACAGCTTCTGTCGCAAAAAGTGTTATGGCTGTCGGTAACGGATAAAAGTAGCATTCATCGGTATGAGGAACTGACACACAGCCGTCGCAAAGTGTTATGGAGTCGGTAACGGATAAAGAGTAGCCACTATACCCATCGGTATGAGGTCGCACAGCTTGTATCGACAAAGTATGTTTGCAAATGTTATATACGTATCGTAACGGATAAAGAATAAGCCACAATACCCATCGGTATGAGGTACCGACACAGCCACGGTCGCAAAATGTGTTATGGTCGGTAACTGGGTAAAGACGGACAAAGGAACTAACACAGCTAATACCCATCGGTACGAGGAACCATTGACACTGTACAGCCAGCTTGGATAAACAACCAATATGCCAATCGCAAAGCTATGTTTTTAAAATGTTTATGTCTGTCGGTAACTGGATAAAGATAGCCACTATACCCATCGGTATGAGGAACTGACACAGCTTCTGTCGCAAAGTGTGTTATGGCCGTCTGTAACGGGATAAAGAGTAGCCACTATACCCCATCGGTATGAGGTACCGACACAGCTTCTGTCGCAAAGTGTGTTATGGCTGTCGGTAACGGATAAAGAGTAGCCACTATACCCATCGGTGGAGGAACTGACACAGCTTCTGTCGCAAAGTGTGTGGCTGTCAAAGGATGTAGCCACTATACCCATCGGTTGAGGAACGACAGCTCTGGGTCGCAAAAGTTATGGTCAACGGTAACGGGATAAGAGTAGCCACTCATACCCATCGGTATGAGGAACTGACACAGCTTCTGTCGCAAAGTGTGTTATGGCTGTCGGTAACGGATAAAGAGTACCACCATACCCATCTGAGGTAACCCAGCTTCTGGTAAGGATGGTCGGTACGGACACATATACCCACGGTCTGCACGACACAAAGCCGGTGCGTGTTATGGCTGTCGGTAACGGGATAAAGAGTAGCCACCATACCCAATCGGTATGAGGTACCGACACACGGTCGCAAAGTGTGTTATGGCTGTCGGTAACGGGATAAAGAGTAGCCACCATACCCATCGGTATGAGGAACCGACACAGCTTCTGTCCCAAAGTGTGTTATGGCTGTCTGTAACGGGATAAAGAGTAGCCACTATACCCATCGGTATGAGGTACTGACACAGCTTCTGTCGCAAAGTGTGTTATGGCCGTCTGTAACGGATAAAGAGTAGCCACCATACCCATCGGTATGAGGTACTGACACAGCTTCTGTCGCAAAGTGTGTTGCGGCTGTCGGTAACGGACAAAGAGTAGCCACTATACCCATCAGTATGAGGTGAACGACACAGCTTCTGTCGCAAAGCGTGTTGCGGCTGTTGGTAACGGGAAAAAGAGGCCACCATACCCATCGGCTATGAGTACCGACACAGCTTCTCTGTCGCAAAGGTGTTATGGCTGTCGGCAACGGACAAAGAGTAGCCACTATACCATCGGTATGAGGTACTGACACAGCTTCTGTCGCACGTGTTAAGTGGGCTGTCGGTAATGGATAAAGAGTAGCCACTATACCATCGGTATGAGGAACTGACAGCTTCGTCGCAAATGTTATGGCTGTCGGTAACGGATAAAGAGTAGCCACCATACCCATCGGTATGAGGGTACTGACACAGTTGTCGCAAAGTAAAGCGGCGGTTGTCGGTAACGGGATAAAGAGGTAGCCACCATACCCATCGGTATGAGGAACCGACACAGCTTCTGTCGCAAAGTGTGTTATGGCTTCGTCGGTAACGGGATAAAGAGTATTACCATACCCATCGGTATGAGGTACTGACACAGCTCTGTCGCAAAGTGTGTTGCTATTGTCGGTAACGGATAAAGAGTGTTACCATACCCATCGGTATGAGGTACCGACACAGCTTCTGTCGCCAAAGTGTGTTATGGCTGTCGGTAACGGGATAAAGAGCAGCCACTATAACTGCATCGCGGTATATGTTTGCGTAACGGACAAAGAGGTACTGCGAGGAACTGACACAGCTTCTGTCGCAAAGTGTGTTATGGCTGTCGTAACGGATAAAGAGGCCACTATACCCATCGGTATGAGGTACCGACAGCTTCTGTCGCAAAGTGTGTTATGGCTGTCGGTAACGGGATAAAGAGTAGCCACTATACCCATCGGTATGAAGCACACTGTCGACACAGTTATGGCCGTCTGTCGCAAAAGTGTTATGGCTGTCCTTCTGTAAAAGGATAAAAAAGTAGCCACTATACCCATCGGTATGATTACTGACACAGCTTCTGTCGCAAAAGTGTGTTATGGCTGTCTGTAACGGGATAAAGAGTAGCCACTATACCCATCGGTATGAGGAACAACACAGCTTCTGTCGCAAAAAGTGTGTTATGGCTGTCGGTAACAGGATAAAGAGTAGCCAATATACCCATCGGTATGAGGAACTTTGACATGAGCTTACTGACACTTCTGTCGCAAAGTGTGTATGGCTGTCGGTAACGGGATAAAGAGCCACTATAGCCATCGGTATGAGGAACTGACACAGCTTCTGTCTTAAAGTGTTTTATGGCTGTCGGTAACGGGATAAAGTAGCCCACTATACACATCGGTATGAATCTGTCTTGGCTTCTGTCGCAAAGTGTGTTATGGCTGTCGGTAACGGGATAAAAGGTAGCCACTATACCCATCGGTATGAGGTACTGACACAGCTTCTGTCGCAAAGTGTGTTATGGCTGTCGGTAACGGATAAAAGAGTAGCCTATACCACATCGGTATGAGGTACTGACACAGCTTCTGTCGCAAAGTGTGTTATGGCTGTCGGTAACAGGATAAAGAGTAGCCACTATACCCATCGGTATGACACAGCTTCTGTCGCAAAGTGTGTTATATGTTTGTCGGTAACGGGATAAAGAGTAGCCACTATACCCCATCGGTACTGACACAGCTTCTGTCGGTGTTATGGCCTGTAACATACCCCATCGGTATTACTGACACAGCTTCTGTCAAAGTGTGTTATGGCTGTCAGTAACGGATAAAAGCCACTATACCCATCGGTATGAGAAGTGCGGCAGCTTCTGTCGCAAAGTATGTTATGGGTAACACTGGGATAAAAAGGTGCCACTATACCCCCATCAGCCACAACTTCTGTCGCAAAGTGTGTTATGGCTGTCTGTAACGGGATAAAGAGTAGCCAGCTTCTATACCCATCGGTAGCGAGGTATCTGACACAGCTTCTGTCGCAAAGTGTGTTATGGCTGTCTGGTAACGGATAATGAGTAGCCACTATACCCATCGGTATGAGGTACTGACAGCTTCTGTCGCAAAGTGTGTTATGGCTGTCGGTAACGGGATAAAGCTTCTGTCCCCAAAGTGTGTTATGGCCACGGGATAAAAAATAGCCCATCGGTATGAGGTACTGACAGCTTCTGTCTCAAAGTGTGTTTATGGCTGTCGGTAACGAGATAAAGAGTAGACCAGCTTCTGTCATAAATACCCATCGGTAATGAGGTACCGACACAGCTTCTGGTCGCAAAGTGTGTTATGGCTGTCTGTAACAGGATAAAGAGTAGCCACTGTATACTGTCGGTAACGGTATGAGGTACTGACACAGCTTCTGTCGCAAAGTGTGCGGTGGCTGTCGGTACCGAGACAAAAGAGCCACTATACCCATCGGTATGAGGTACGACACAGCTTCTGTCGCAAAAGTGTATTATATCTGTCAATAACGGATAAAGAGTATTACCATACCCATCGGTATGCGAGGTAACGACACAGCCTTGCCGCAAAGTGCAAGTTATGGCTGTCGGCAACGGGATAAAGAGTAGCCACTATACCCATCGGTATGAGGAACTGACAGCAGCTTCTGTCGCAAAGTGTGTTGCGGCTGTCGGTAATGGGATAAAGAGTAGCCACTATACCCATCGGTAAGCGATGGGTACCGACACAGCCTGGGTCGGTGTAGCGTGTTATGGCCGTCTGTAACGGATAAAGAATAGCCACTATACCCATCGGTATGAGGTACCGACAGCTTCTGGTCGCAAAGTGTGTTATGGCTGTCGGTAACGGATAAAGAGTATTACCATACCATCGGCGGCGAGGAACTGACACAGCTTCGTCGCAAAGTGTGTTGCTGCGTACGTCGGTAACGTGGTTAAAGAGTAGCCACCATACCCATCGGTACAGGTACCGACACAGCTTCGTCGCAAAGTGTGTTATGGCTGTCGGTAACGGATAAAGAGTACGACAGGGTACCGACACCACTGTCGCAAAGTGTGTTATGGCCCGGTAACGGATAATGAGGTACGAAGAGGAACTGACACAGCTTCTGTCCCAAAGTGTGTTATGGCTGTCGGTAACGGGATAAAGAGCAGCCACTATAATGCATCGGTATGAGGAACTGACACAGCTTCTGTCGCAAAAGTGTTGGCGGCGTAACGGGATAAAGAGTAGCCACTATACCCATCGGTATGAGGTACCGGGACACAGCTTTGTCGCACAGCGTGTTATGGCTGTCGGTAACGGATAAAGAGTGGCGCCACCATACCCATCGGTATGAGGAACCGACACAGCTTCTGGTCGTGCGTGTTGCGGCTGTCGGTAACGGATAAAAGAGTAGCCACTATACCCATCGGTATGAGTAGCCACTATCTGTCTTAAAGTGTGTTATCGTCTGTAACAGGATGAGTAGCCCTATACCCATCGGTATGACACAGCTTCTGTCGCAAAAGTGTGTTATGGCTGTCAGTAACGGGATAAAAAGTAGCCACTATACCCATCGGTATGAGGTACTGACACAGCTTCTGTCCGCAAAGTGTGTTATGGCTGTCGGTAACAGGATAAAGAGTAGCCACTATACCCATCGGTATGAGGAACTGACACAGCTTCTGTCCCAAAGTGTGTTATGGCCGTCGGTAACGGGATAAAGAGTAGCTTACTGCTACATCCATCGGTATGGAGGTTCTGTCATACAGTGTGTTATGGCCGTCTGTGTCAGGCAAAGTGTGTTATGGCTGTCATAAAGTGTACCGGTAACGGGATGAGGTAGCCATATACCCATCGGTATGAGGTACTGACAGCTTCTGTCGCAAAGTGTTTTTGCGGTCGGTAACGGATAAAGAGGTACTGACACAACTTCTGTCTTAAAATATGGCTCTCGGTAACGGGATCGGTAATACTATGGTGAACTGACACAGCTTCTGTCGCAAAGTGTGTTATGGCTGTCTGTAACGGGATAAAAGAGTAGCCACTATACCCATCGGTATGAGGTACTGACACAGCTTCTGTCGCAAAAGTGTTATGGCTGTGTAACAGGATAAGAGTAGCCAATACCCATGTGTATGAGGAACTGACACAGCTTCTGTGTGTTATGGCCGTCTGTAACGGGATAAAGAGTAGCCACTATACCCATCGGTATGAGGTACTGACACAGCTTCTGTCGCAAAGTGTGTTATGGCTGTCTGTAACAGGATAAAGAGTAGCCACTATACCCATCGGTATGAGGAACTGACACAGCTTCTGTCGCAAAGTGTGTTATTATGGCTGTAACGGGATAAAAAAGTAGCCACTATACCCATCGGTATGAGGTAACAGCTTCTGTCGCAAAGTGTTATGGCTGTCTGTAACGGGATAAAGAGTAGCCCTATACCCATCGGTATGAGGTACTGACACAGCTCTGTCGCAAAGTGTGTTATGGCTGTCTGTAACGGGATAAAAGAGTAGCCCGGCACCCATCGGTATGAGGTACTGAGCACAGCTTACTGTCGCAAAGTGTGTTATAGCTGTCGGTAACGGGAAGAGTAGCCACTATACGCATCGGTATAGGAACAGCACAGCTTCTGTCGCAAAGTGTGTTATGGCTGTCGGTAACGGACAAAGAGTAGCCACCATACCCATCGGTAGAGGTACCTGACACAGCTTCTATGCAAAGTGTGTTATGGCTGTCGGTAACGGGATAAAGAGTAGCCACTATACCCATCGGTATGAGGCACTGACAGCTTCTATCGCAAATGCGTGTTATGGCTGTCGGTAACGGGATAAGAGGCCCTTATGCCCATCGGTGGCGAGGGAACTCGACACCTTCGTCGCAAAGTGTGTTATGGCTGTCGGTAACGGGATAAAGAGTAGCCACTATACCCATCGGTATGAGGAACTGACAGCTTCTGGTCGCAAAGTGCGTTGCGGCTGTCGGTAACGGATAAAGAGCCACCATACCCACGGTATGAGGAACTGAATAGTGCGCGGCTGTCGGTAACGGGATAATGAGGAACCCATCGGTATGACACGACACTGTCGCAAAGTGTGTTATGTACGTCTGTAACGGATAAAGAGTAGCCACTATACCCATCGGTATGAGGTACCGACAGCTTCTGTCGCAAAGTGTTGGTGGTCGGTAACGGATAAACGGGACAGCACCATCGGTATGGGAGGTACTGACAGCTATACCTGTCGGTAACGGATAAAGAGTAGAACCGACACGAGGAACTGACTGCCGTCCCAAAGTGTGTTAAGTGGCTGTCGGTAACGGGATAAAGAGTAGCCACTATACCCATCGGTATGGCGAGGTACCGACACAGCTTCTGTCGCAAAGTGTGGTGGCTGTCGGTAACGGACAAAGAGTAGCCACCATACCATCGGTATGAGGTGGGTACACAGCCGTCGCAAAGTGTGTTATGGCTTGTCGGTAACGGATAAAGAGTAGCCACCATACCCATCGGTATGAGGAACTGACACAGCTTCGTCGCAAAGTGTGTTATGGCTGTCGGTAACGGACAAAGAGTAGCCACGGCACCCATCGGCGAGGTACCGACACAGCTTCTGTCGCAAAGTGTGTTATGGCTGTCGGTAACGGGATAAAGATCGCAGGCGAGGTACTGACACAGCTACTGTCGCAAAGTGTGTTATGGCTGTCGGTAACGGTCACTATACCCATCGGTATGAGGTACCGACACAGCTTCTGTCGCAAAGTGTGTTATGGCTGTCGGTAACGGATAAAAGTAGCCACTATACCCATCGGTATGAGGAACTGACACAGCTTCTGTCGCAAAAGTGTGTTATGGCTGTCGGTAACATCGGATAAAGAGTAGCCACTATACCCATCGGTATGAGGTACTGACACAGCTTCTGTCGCAAAAGTGTGTTATGGCTGTCGGTAACGGGATAAAGAGTAGCCACTATACCCATCGACACGTATGTGTTATGGCTGTCGGTAACTGACACATCGGTTCTTCTGTCGCAAAGTGTGTTATGGCTGTCGGTAACGGGATAAAAAAGGTAGCCACTATACCCATCGGTATGAGGAACTGACATGAGCTTCTGTCGCAAAGTGTGTTATGGCTGTCGGTAACGGGATAAAGAGTAGCCACTATACCCATCGGTATGAGGAACTGACACAGCTTCTGTCGCAAAGTGTGTTATGGCTGTCGGTAACGGGATAAAGAGTAGCCACTATACCCATCGGTATGAGGTACTGACACAGCTTCTGTCGCAAAGTGTGTTATGGCTGTCGGTAACGGGATAAAGAGTAGCCACTATACCCATCGGTATGAGGAACTGACACAGCTTCTGTCGCAAAGTGTGTTATGGCTGAGGGTCGGTAACAGGATAAAAAGAGTAGCCCTATACCCATCGGTATGAGGTACTGACACAGCTTCTGTCGCAAAGTGTGTGTAACGGGATAGTAGCCACTGTCCATCGGTATAACGGCTTCTGTCGCAAAGTGTTTTATGGCTGTCGGTAACGGGACTATATACCCATCGGTATGAGGTACCGACACAGCTTCTGTCGCAAAAAGTGTGTTATGGCCGTCTATACTAACGGATAAAGAGTGTAGCCTATATACCCATCGGTATGAGGTACCAACGCTTCTGTCGCAAAGTATGTTATAGCTGTCTGTAACAGGATAAAAGTAGCCACTATACCCATCGGTATGAGGTACTGACACAGCTTCTGTCGCAAAGTGTGTGGCGTGGCTGTCGGTAACGGATAAGGGTAGCCACTATACCCATCGGTATGAGGTACCGACACAGCTTCTGTCGCAAAAGTGTGTTATGGCTGTCGGTAACGGATAAAAGAGTAGCCACTATACCCATCGGTATGAGGAACTGACACAGCTTCTGTCCCAAAGAAAAGTGGCGGTTGTCGGTAACGGGATAAAGAGTAGCCACTATACCCATCGGTATGAGGTACTGACACAACTTCTGTCGCCAAAGTGTGTTATGGCTGTCGGTAACGGATAAAGAGTAGCACTATACCCATCGGTATGGTGAACTGACACAGCTTCTGTCGCAAAATTGTGTTATGGTTGTCGGTAACGGATAAAGAGTAGCCACTATGCCCATCGGTATGAGGAACTGACACAGCTTCTGTCGCAAAAGTGTGTTATGGCTGTCGGTAACGGATAAAGAGTAGC
Source organism: Acanthosepion pharaonis (assembly GCA_903632075.3). NCBI lineage: Eukaryota > Metazoa > Mollusca > Cephalopoda > Sepiida > Sepiidae > Acanthosepion > Acanthosepion pharaonis. Next base: position 5,154,921 of record CAHIKZ030001979.1, read on the forward strand.
CACTATACCCATCGGTATGAGGTACTGACACAGCTTCTGTCGCAAAGTGTGTTATGGCTGTCGGTATGGGGCCACTATACCCATCGGTATGAAGACCACAGCTTCTGTCCACGGTAACGGGATAAAGAGTAGCCACCCATCGGTATGAGGTACCGACACAGCTTCTGTCGCAAAGTGTGTTATGGCTGTCGGTAACGGGATAAAGAGTAGCCACTATACCCATCGGTATGAGGAACTGACACAGCTTCTGTCGCAAAGTGTGTTATGGCTGTCGGTAACGGGATAAAGAGTAGCCACTATACCCATCGGTGAGGTACCGACAGCTTCTGTCGCAAAGTGTGTTATGGCCGTCTGTAACAGGATAAAGAATAGCCACTATACCCATCGGTATTCTGACACAGCTTCTGTCGCAAAGTGTGTTATGGCCGTCTGTAACAGGATAAAGAGTAGCCACTATACCCATCGGTATGAGGAACTGACACAGCTTCTGTCGCAAAGTGTGTTATGGCTGTCAGTAACGGGATAAAGAGGCCACTATACCCATCAGTATGAGGAGGTACTGACACAGCTTCTGTCGCAAAGTGTGTTATGGCTGTCGGTAACGGGATAAAAGTAGCCACTATACATCGGTATGAGGAACTGACACAGCTTCTGTCGCAAAGTGTTTCGGTAACGGATAAAGAGTAGCCACTATACCCATCGGTATGAGGTACTGCCCAAAGTGTGTACTGTCGCACAGCTTCTGTCGCAAAGTGTGTTATGGCTGTCGGTAACGGGAAAAAGAGTAGCCACTATACCCATCGGTATGAAGGAACTGACACAGCTTCTGTCGCAAAGTGTGTTATGGCTGTCGGTAACGGGATAAAGCACCCATCGGTATGAGTACCACTCATAAAGTGTGTTACCCATCTGTAACGGGATAAAGGTAGCCACTATACCCATCGGTATGAGGAACTGACACAGCTTCTGTCGCAAAGTGTGTTATGGCTGTCGGTAACAGGATAAAAAGTAGCCACTATACCCATCGGTATGAGGTACTGACACAGCTTCTGTCGCAAAGTGTGTTATGGCCGTCTGTAACGGGATAAAGAGCAGCCACTATACCCATCGGTATGAGGCACTGACACAGCTTCTGTCGCAAAGTGTGTTATGGCTGTCGGTAACGGATAAAGAGTAGCCACCATACCCATCGGTATGAGGTAACTGACACAGCTTGTCGCAAAGTGGTGTTATGGCTGTTTGTAACGGGATAAAGAGTAGCCACTATACCCATCGGTATGAGGAACCGACATGCTTCGGGTCCCAAAGTGTGCTATGGCTGTCTGTAACGGATAAAGAGTAGCCACTATACCCATCAGTATGGAGGAACTGACACAGCTTCTGTCGCAAAGTGTTATGGTTGTCGGTAACGGATAAAAAGAGTAGCCACTATACCCATCGGTATGAGGTACTGACAGCCGTCGCAAAGTGTGTTATGGCTGTCGGTAACGGATAAAGAGTAGCCACTATACCCATCGGTATGAGGTACTGACACAGCTTTTTCGTAAAGTGTGTTATGGCTGTTCAAACGGATAAAGAGAATACTATACCCATCGGTATGAGGTACTGGCCAGCTTCTGTCGCAAAGTGTGTTATATCTGTCAATAACGGATAAAAGAGGTGCCACTATACCCATCGGTATGAGGAACTGACACAGCTTCTGTCGCAAAGTGTGTTATGGCTGTCGGTAACGGGATAAAGAGTAGCCACCATACCCATCGGTATGAGGTACTGACACAGCTTCACGCAGCGCGTGTTATGGCTGTCGGTAACGGATAAAGAGTAGCCACTATACCCATCGGTATGAGGAATCAACAGCTTCTGTCGCAAAGTGTGTTATGGCTGTCTGTAAATGGACAAAGAGTAGCCACGTATACCCATCGGTATGAGGTACTGACACAGCTTCGTCGCAAAGTGTGCGGCGGCCGTCCGTAACGGATAAAGAGTATTTACCATACCATCAGGCGAGGTACCGACACAGCTTCTTGTCGCAAAAGTGTAAGCGGCGGCATCAGTAATGAGAATACTATACCCATCGGTATGAGGTACTGACAGCTTCTGTCGCAAAGTGTGTTATGGCTGTCGGTAACGGATAAAAGAGTAGCCACTATACCCATCGGTATGAGGAACTGACACAGCTTCTGTCGCAAAGTGTGTTGCTGGCTGTCGGTAACGGGATAAAGAGTAGCCCCATACCCATCGGTATGAGGTAATTTGACACAGCTTCTGTCCCCAAAAGTGTTATGGCTGTCGGTAACGGATAAAGAGTAGCCACTATACCCATCGGTATGAGGAAACAACAGCTTCTGTCGCAAAGTGTGTTATGGCTGTCGGTAACAGTATAAAGAGTAGCCACTATACCCATCGGTATGAGGTACTGACACAGCTTCTGTCGCAAAGTATGCGGAAAACATCATTAACGGATAAGGGTAACCACTATACCCATCGGTATGAGGAACCGACACAGCTTCTGTCGCAAAGTGTGTTATGGCGGCTGTCGGTAACGGGATAAAAGAGAATAACTATACCCATCGGTATGAGGTACTGACAGAGCTTCTGTCGCAAAGTGTGTTATGGGCCGTCTGTAACAGGATAAAGAGTAGCCACTATACCCATCAGTATGAAACTTGACACAGCTTCTGTCGCAAAAATTGTATTTATGGCTGTCGGTAACGGGATAAGTAGCCACTATACCCATCGGTATGAGGAACTGACACAGCTTCTGTGTGGGATTATGGCTGTCGGTATGAGGGATAAGCTTCTGGTAGCCACTATACCCATCGGTATGAGGTACTGACACAGCTTCTGTCGCAAAGTGTGTTATGGCTGTCGGTAACGGGATAAAAAGAGTAGCCACACTATACCCCATCAGTATGAGGTACTGACACAGCTTCATCAAAAGTGTTATGGCCGTCTGTAACAGGATAAAGTAGCCACTATACCCATCGGTATGAGCTTCTGCTTCTGTCGCAAAGTGTGTTATGGCTGTCGGTAACAGGATAAAAAAGTAGCCACTATACCCATCGGTATGAAGTTACCTTCACTGTTACACAGTAACGGGATTCTATACCCATCGGTATGAGGGCACACCTTCTGTCGCAAAGTGTGTGTTATGGCTGTCGGTAAACAGGATAAGGAACTGACACAGTTTGTCGCAAAATCGCAACGGATAAAGAGAATACCGCTCGGTATGAGGAACCGACACAGCTTCTGTCGCAAAGTGCGTGGCTGTCGGTAACGGGATATGGCACCATCTGTCATTGGCGGCTCGGTAACGGACAAAAGTAGCCACTATACCCATCGGTATGGCGGTACCGACACAGCTTCTGTCGCAAAGTGTGTTATGGCTGTCGGTAACGGATAAAAGTAGCCACTATACCATCGGTATACCGACATCGTTATGGCCGTCTGTAACGGGATAAAGAGTAGGACCGATACCATCGGTATGAGGCACTGACACAGCTCAGTCGTAAAGTGTGTTATGTCTGTAACGGGATAAAGGGTAGCCATATATATGAGGCAATTATTACCAGCTTCTGTCGCACGGGATAAAGAGCAGCCACTATACCCATCGGTATGGGCGTACTGACACAGCTTCGTCGCAAAGTGTGTTATGGCTGTCGGTAACGGGATAAAGAGCAGCCACTCATACCCATCGGTATGAGGAACCGACACAGCTTCTGTCGCAAAGTGTGTTATGGCTGTCGGTAAAGGGATAAAGAGAGCCACTATACCCATCGGTATGAGTAAACTGGACACAGCTTTGTCGCAAAGTGTTTTATGGCTGTCGGTAACGGATAAAGAGTAGCCACTATACCCATCGGTATGAGGAACCGACACAGCTTCTGTCGCAAAGTGTGTTATGGCTGTCGGTAACGGATAAAGAGTAGCCACTATACCCATCGGTGGTATGAGGTACTGACACAGCTTCTGTCGCAAAGTGTGTTATGGCCGTCTGTAACGGATAAAGAGTGGTCATCGGTATGAGGTACCGACAGCTTCGTCGCAAAGTGTGTTATGGCTGTCCAACGGGTAAAGAGGCCACCATACCCATCGGTATGCGAGGTACCGACAGCTTCTGTCGCAAAGTGTGTTATGGCTGTCTGTAACAGGATAAAAGAGTAGCCACTATACCCATCGGTATGAAATTACTGACACAGCTTCTGTCATAAAGGTGTGTTATGGCTGTCAGTAACAGGATAAAAATAGCCACTATACCCATCGGTATGAACTGACACAGCTTCTGTCGCAAAAGTGTGTTATGGCTGTCGGTAACGGGATAAAGTAGCCACTATACCCATCCACTATACCCATCAGTATGTCGGTAACAGGATGTAGCCACTACCCATCAGTATGAGGAACTGGCGCTTCTGTCCCAAAGTGTGTTATGGCTGTCTGTAACAGGATAAAGAGTAGCCACTATACCCATCGGTATGAGGTACTGGCCCCAGCTTCTGTCGCAAAGTGTGTTATGGCTGTCTGTAACAGGATAAAGTAGCCACTATACCCATCGGTATGATGAGAACTGACACAGCTTCTGTCATAAAGTCTGTAACAGGATTATGGCTATCTGTAATGGCTGGATAACGGGATAGTAGTAGCCACTATACCACATCGGTATGAAGGTACTGACACAGCTTCTGTCGCAAAGTGTGTTATGGCTGTCGGTAACAGGATAAAGAGTAGCCACTATACCCATCGGTATGAGGAACTGACACAGCTTCTGTCGCAAAAGTGTGTTATGGCTGTCGGTAACAGGATAAAGTAGCCACTATACCCATCAGTATGAGGTACTGACAGCTTCTGTCGCAAAGTGTGTTATGGCTGTCAGTAACGGGATAAAGTAGCCACTATACCCATCAGGTATGCCGAGGTACTGACACAACTTCTGTCCCCAAAGTGTATTTATGGCTGTCGGTAACAGGGATAAAAAGTAGCCACTATACCCATCGGTATGAGGAACTGACACTTCTGTCACAAAGTGTTTTTATAGCTGCAATGGGATAAAGAAAGTAGCCACTCATACCCATCGGTATGAGGTACTGACACAACTTCTGTCGCAAAGTGTGTTATGGCTGTTTGTAACGGGATAAAGAGTAGCCACCACCCATCGGTATGGAGGTACCGGACACAGCTTCGTCGCAGTAAAGTGTGTTATGGCTGTCGGTAACGGGATAAAGAGTAGCCACCATACGCCCATCGGTGGCGAGGTACTGACACAGCTTCGTCGCAAAGTGTGTCGGTAACGGGATAAAGGCCATCGTCTCGTAACAGCAGGGGATAAAGAGTAGCCACTATACCCATCGGTATGAGGTACCGACACAGCTTCTGTCGCAAAGTGTGTTATGGCTGTCGGTAACGGATAAAGAGTAGCCACCATACCCATCGGCATGAGGAACTGACACAGCTTCTGTCGCATTATGTGTTATGGCTGTCGGTAACGGACAAAGAGTAGCCACCATACCCATCGGTATGAGGAACTGACACAGCTTCTGTCGCAGTGTGTTATGGCGTCGGCAAAGAGTGTTATGCCCAGTCGGTAGGCGAGGTACTGACACAGGTCGAAAGCAAAAGTAACGGATGGGCAGCCACCATACCCATCGGTATGAGGTACCGACACAGCTTCAGTCGCAAAGTGTGTTATGGCTGTTTATAACGGATAAAGAGCAGCCACGCCACCCATCGGTATGAGGAACCGACACAGCTTCTGTCGCAAAGTGTGTTATGGCTGTCGGTAACGGGATAAAGAGTAGCCACTGTTACCCATCGGTGAGTGGGGAACTGACACAGCTTCTGTCGTGTGCGTGTTGCGGCCGTCTGTAACGGGATAAAGAGTAGCCACGATACCCATCGGTATGAGGTACCGCTGACACAGCTTCTGTCGCAGCATAAGTTATGGCCGTCGGTAACGGATAAAGAGTAGCCACTATACCCATCGGTATGAGGTACTGACACAGCTTGTCGCAAAGTGTGTTATGGCCTGTCGGTAACGGATAAAGAGGTTACCATATACCCATCGGTAGCGAGGAACGACACAGCTTCTTGTCGCAAGTTGTGTTAGGCTGTCTGTAACGATAAAGAGCAGCCAATTATACCCATCGGTATGAGGAACTGACACAGCTTCTGTCGCAAAGTGTGTTATGGCTGTCGGTAACGGATAAGAGGAAAATGCTACCATACCCCATCGGTATGAGGTACTGACACAGCTTCTGTCGCAAAGTGTGTTATGGCCGTCTGTAACAGGATAAAGAGTAGCCACTATACCCATCGGTATGAGGCACTGACACACCTTTCTGTCGCAAAGTGTGTTATGGTCGGTAACGGGATAGAGTAGCCACTATACCCATCGGTATGAGGTACTGACACAGCTTCTGTCATAAAGTGTGTTATGGCCGTCTGTAACAGGATAAAAGACTAGCCAATATACCCATACGTATGAGGAACTGACACAGCTTCCGTCATAAAGTGTGTTATGGCTGTCGGTAACGGATAAAGAGTAGCCACCATACCCATCGGTATGAGGAACCGACACAACTTCTGTCGCAAAGTGTGTGTTATGGCTGTCGGTAACGGGATAAAGAGTAGCCACTATACCCCATCGGTATGAGGTACCGACACAGCTTCTGTCGCAGTGTGTTATGGCCGTCGGTAACGGGATAAGAGTAGCCACTATACCCATCGGTATGAGGTACTGACAGCTTCTGTCGCAAAAGTGTGTTATGGCTGTCGGTAACGGGATAAAGATGCTTTTTCTCTTATCAGTAAATAACATACCAGAGCTTCTGTTGCAAAGTGTGTTAGGAATTGACAGGATAAAGTAGCCACTATACCATGTCGCAAGCTTCTGTCGCAAGTGTGTTATGGCTGTCGGTAACGGATAAGAGTAGCCACTATACCCATCGGTATGAGGAACTGGACAACTTCTGTCGTAAAGTGTGTTATAGCCGTCTGTAACAGGATAAATGGATAAAGAGTAGACACAACTATAATGGCTATCAGTAACAGGATAAGGTAGCCACTATACCCATCGGTAGGAACTGACACAGCTTCTGTCGCAAAGTGTGTTATGGCCGTCGGTAACGGGATAAAGAGTAGCCACTATACCCATCGGTATGAGGTACTGACACAGCTTCGTCGCAAAGTGTGTTGTTATGGCTGTCGGTAACGGGATAAAGATAGCCACCATACCCATCGGTATGAGGAACTGACACAGCTTCTGTCCCAAAGGGTGTTATGGCTGTCGGTAACGGGATAAAGAGTAGCCACCATACCCATCGGTGGCGAGGTACTGACACAGCTTCTGTCGCAAAGTGTGTTATGGCTGTCGGTAACGGTATAAAGAGCAGCCACTATACCCATCGCAGGCGAGGAACTGACACAGCTTCGTCGCAAAGTGGGTATGGCTGCCGGTAACGGATAAAGAGGCAGCCACTATACCCATCGGTGCGAGGAATTGACACAGCTTCGTCGCAGTGTGTTATGCCCGTTGGTAACGGGATAAAGAGCAGCCATCATACCCAATGGCATGAGGTATTGACACAGCTTCGTCGCAAAAGTGTGTTATGGCTGTCTGTAACGGGATAAAAGAGTAGCCACTATACCCATCGGTATGAGGTACTGACACAGCTTTTGTCGGACTAAAGTAGCCACTATTATCGGTAAGGAGGAACTGTCAGTAAAACAGGATAAAAAGTAGCCACTATACCCATCGGCGAGGTACCGACACAGCTTCTGTCGCAAAAAGTGTGTGGCTGTCTGTAACGGGATAAAGTAAGCCACTATACCCATCGGTATAGGAACCGATACAGCTTCTGTCGCAAAGTGTGCGGCCGTCTGTAACGGGATAAAAGAGTAGCCACTATACCCATCGGTATGAGGTACTGGACAGCTTCTGTCGCAAAGTGTGTTATGGCCGTCTGTAACAGGAAAGAGTAGCCACTATACCCATCAGTATGAGGAACTGACACAGCTTCTGTCGCAAAAGTGAGTTATGGCTGTCGGTAACGGGATAAAAAAGCAGCCACTATACCCATCAGAAAGGAGGTACCGACAGCTTCTGTCGCAAAGTGTGTTATGGCTGTCTTTCGTAACGGGATAAAAGTAGCCACTATACCCATCGGTATGAGGAACTGACACAGCTTCTGTCGCAAAGTGTGTTATGGCTGTCGGTAACGGATAAAAAGTAGCCACTATACCCATCCGTATGAGGTACTGGACAGCTTCTGTCGCAAGTGAGTTATGGCCGTCTGTAACGGATAAAGGTATACCATACCCCATCGGTATGAGGCACTGACACAGCTTCTGTCGCAAAGTGTGTTATGGCCGTCTGTAACGGATAAAGTAGCCACTATACCCATCGGTATGAGGTACCGACACAACTTCTGTCGCAAAAGTGTGTTATGGCTGTCGTAACGGGATAAAGAGTAGCCACTATACCCATCAGTATGAACTGACACAGCTTCTGTCGCAAAGTGTTTTATGGCTGTCGGTAACGGATAAAAGTAGCCACTATACCCATCGGTATGAGGTACCGACACAGCTTCTGTCGCAAAAATTATGGCCGTCGGTAACGGACAAAGAGAAGCCACTATACCCATCGGCCGGAGGAACGGACACAGCCTGTCGCAAAGTGTTATGGCTGTCTGTAACGGACAAAGAGTAGCCACTATACCCATCGGTGGCGGAGGTACTGGACACAGCTTCTGTCGCAAAGCGTGTTGCGGCTGTCTGTAACGGACAAAGAGAAGCCACTATACCCATCGGTATGAGGTATTGACACAGCTTCTGTCGCAAAAGTGTTGCGGCTGTCTGTAACGGGATAAAGGGTAGCCACTATAACCATCCATGAGGTACTGACACAGGAGTCGCAATGTGTGTTACAGCGGTAACGGGTAAAGTTACAACGTCAGTATGAGAACCGGACACAGCCTGTCGCCGTCGGTAACGGGATAAAGAGTAGCCACTATACCCATCGGTATGAGGAACTGACACAGCTTCGTCGCAAAGTGTGTTATGGCTGTCGGTAACGGATAAAGAGTAGCCACTATACCCATCGGTATAGTTTCGTGAGGTATGGCTGTCGGTAACGGACAAAGGATACTACCATACCCATCGGTCATAAAGTGTGTTATGGCTGTCGGTAACGGGATAAAAGTAGCCACTATACCCATCGGTATGAGGTACTGACACAGCTTCTGTCGCAAAGTGTGTTATGGCTGTCGGTAACGGGATAAAGTAGCCACTATACCCATCAGTAGCGAGGAACTGACACAGCTTCTGTCGCAAAGTGTGTTTGGCTGTCAGTAACGGGATAAAAGAGTGAACTGACACAGCTTCTGTCGCAAAGTGTGTTATACCGTTTGGTAACGGTATGAGTAGGAACGGTATGAGGTACCGACAGCTTCTGTTGCAAAGTGTGTTATGGCTGTCGGTAACGGATAAAGAGGCAGCCACTATACCCATCGGTATGAGGTACTGACACAGCCTGTCGTAAAAGTGTGTTATGGCTGTCGGTAACGGGATAAAGACTAGCCACTATACCCATACGTATGAGGAACTGACAACGCTTTTCAGTATAAAGAGAAGTCACAGTATAAAGTCGCAAAAGTGTATATGGCTTGTCGGCCAACGGATAAATAACCACTATACCCATCGGTTATAATTACTGGTACCACCTTCTGTCACAAAATATTATAGCCGTCTGTAACAGGATAAGTAGCCAATATACCCATCGGTATAGAACCGACACAGCTTCTGTTATCGCAAACGGTGTGCCACTTATGGCTGACACAGTCAGTAACGGGATAAAAGTAGCCACTATACCCATCAGTATGAGGAACTGACACAGCTTCTGTCCCAAAGTGTGTTATGGCTGTCGGTAACGGGATAAAGAGTAGCCACTATACCCATCGGTATGAGACTGGCCACAGCTTCTGTCGCAAAGTGTGTTATGGCTGTCAGTAACAGGATAAAGAGTAGCCACTATACCCATCGGTATGGGGTACTGACACAGCTTCTGTCGCAAAGTGTGTTATGGCTGTCGGTAACAGGATAAAGAGTAGCCACTATACCCCATCCAGTGTGAGGAATTACACAGCTTCTGTCGCAAAAGTGTGTTATGGCTGTCGGTAACGGGATAAAAAGAGTAGCCCACTATACCCATCAGTGTGAGGTACTGACAGCTTCTGTCGCAAAGTAATGTTATGGCTGTCGGTAACAGGATAAGAGTAGCCACTATACCCATCAGTGAAATTGCGACACAACTTCTGTCGCAAAGTGTTGGCCGTCGGTAACGGGATAAAGAGTATACTATACCCATCGGTATGAGGTACTGACACAGCTTCTGTCGCAAATTAATGTTATGGCTGTCGGTAACAGGATAAAGAGTAGCCACTATACCCATCGGTATGAGGTACTGACACAGCTTCTGTCGCAAAGTGTGTTATGGCTGTCTGTAACAGGATAAAGGTAGCCATATACCCATCGGTATGAGGTACTGACGCAGCTTCTGTCTCAAAGTGTGTTATGGCTGTCGGTAACGGGATAAAGTAGCCACTATACCCATCGGTGTGAAATTACTGACACAGCTTCTTCGCAAGTGTGTTATGGCTCTCAGTAAAGGATAAAAGGTAGCCACTATACCCATCAGTGCGCTAATTTGGCTTCTCTGTTAACGGGGTAAAGGATAAGTAACCACTATACCCATCAGTATGAGAACTGACAGCTTCTGTCCCCAAAGTGTTTTATGGCTGTCGGTAACAGTATGGGGATAAAGTGTATGGCTGCCACTATACCCATCCATCGGTATAGTATGACACAACTTCTGTCATAAAAGTGTGTTATGGCCGTCTGTAACGGATAAAAAAGGTAACCACTATACCCATCGGTATGAGGTACTGACACAACTTCTGTCATAAAGTGTGTTATAGCCGTGTAACAGGATAAAGTAGCCACTATACCCATCGGTATGGTGCTGACACAGCTTCTGTTACAATGTGTGTATGGCTGTCGGTAACAGGATGAGTAGTATACTATACCCATCGGTATGAAGACGGCAGCTTCTGTCGCCGTGTGTTATGGCTGTCGGTAACGGGATAAAAAAGAGTAGCCACTATACCCATCGGTATGAGGTACTGACACACAGCTTCTGTGTCGTAAATGTGTTATGGCTGTCGGTAACGGGATAAAAGGTAGCCACTATACCCATCGGTATGAGGTACTGACACAGTTTTCTGTCGCAAAGTGTTATGGCTGTCTGTAACAGGATAAAGTAGCCACTATACCCATCAGTATGAGAGCAGCTTCTGTCCCACAGCTTCTGTCGCAAAGTTTTATGGCTGTCGGTAACGGGATAAAGAGTAACCACTATACCCATCGGTATGAAGGTACTGACACAGCTTCTGTCGCAAAGTGTGTTATGGCCGTCTGTAACAGGATAAAAGAGTAGCCACTATACCCCATCAGTATGAGGTACTGACAGCTTCTGTCATAAAGTGTGTTATGGCTGTCAGTAACAGGATAAAGTAGCCACTATACCCATCAGTATGAGGAACTGACACAACTTCTGTCGCAAAGTGTGTTATGGCTGTCTGTAACAGGATAAAAAAGTAGCCACTATACCCATCGGTATGAGAACACAGACACAGCTTCTGTCCAAAGTGTGTTATGGCTGTCGGTAACAGAGTAAAGTATACCACTATACCCATCGGTATGAGGAGTCCACTGACTTACAGCTTCTGTCGCAAAGTGTGTTAGCTGGCTGTCGGTAACTAGGATAAACTAGCCTACCCACATCGGTGAGTACTGCCACAGCCTGTCGCAAAAGTGTGTTATGGCTGTCGGTAACGGGATAAAGGTAGCCACTATACCCATCGGTATGAGGTATTGACACAGCTTCTGTCGCAAAATTGTGTTATGGCCGTCTGTAACGGGATAAAAAAAGTAGCCACTATACCCATCGGTATGAGGTACTACTGAGCTTCTGTCGCAAAAGTGTGTTATGGCTGTCGGTAACGGGATAAAGAGTAGCACTATACCCATACGTATGAAGACCTTCATCGCAAAGTGTGTATAGCTGTAGTAACAGCTTCTGTCGCAAAGCTCCGCAAAGTGTTTATGCCCGTCAGTAACAGGATAAAAGGCTAGCCCACTATACCCATCGGTGCGGTACTGACACAGCTTCTGTCGCAAAGTGTGTTATGGCCGTCTGTAACAGGATAAAAGAGTAGCCACTACCCATCGGTATGAGGAACTGACACAACTTCTGTCGTAAAGTGTGTTATGGCTGTGGCACGGGATAAAAGAGTAGCCACTATACCCATCGGTATGAGGTACCGAACGCCAGCTTCTGTCATAAAAAGTGTGTTATGGCCCGTCTTAACGGGATAAAGAGTAACCCTATACCCATCGGTATGAGGAACTGACACACTTCTGTCATAAAGTGTGTTATGGCTATCGGTAACGGATAAAGAGTAGCCACTATACCCATCGGTATGAGTACTGACACAGCTTCTGTCGCAAAAGTGTGTTATGGCCGTCTGCAACGGGACAAAGTAGCCACTATACCCATCGGTAAGGAGGTACTGACACAGCTTCGTCGCAAAGTGTGTGGCGGCTGTCGGTAACGGGAGAGTAGCCACTATACCCATCGGTATGAGGTACCGGCAGCTTCTGTCGCAAAGTGTGCAGGCTGTCTGTTAACGGATAAAGAGAGCCACTATACCCATCGGTATGAGGTACTGACACAGCTTCTGTCTTAAAGTGTGTTATGGCCGTCTCGTAACGGGATAAAGAGGTAGCCCACTATACCCCATCGGTATGAGGTACTGACACAGCTTCTGTCGTAAAGTGTGTTATGGCCGTCTGTAACAGGATAAAGAGTAGCCACTATACCCCATCGGTATGAGGTACTGACACAACTATGTGCAAAGTGTGTTATGGCTGTGGTAACGGGATAAAAAAAGTAGCCACTATACCCATCGGTATGGCGAACCGACACAGCCTGTCCAAAAGTGTGTTATGGCTGTCGGTAACGGGATAAAGAGTATACCATACCCATCGGTATGAGGTACTGACACAGCTTCTGTCGCAAAGTGTGTTATGGCCGTCGGTAACGGGATAAAAGAGCAGCCACTACCCCATCGGTATGAGGAACTGCACAGCCTTCTGTCGCAAAAGTGTGTTTATGGCTGTCATTAACAGGATAAAAAGAGTAGCCCTATACCACCCATCGGTATGAGGTACTGACACAGCTTCTGTCGCAAAGTGTGTTTATGGCCGTCTGTAACGGGATAAAGAGTAGCCACTATACCCATCGGTGAGGAACGACACAGCTTCTGCCCAGTAATAGGCGGCTGTCGGCAACGGGATAAAGAGTAGCCACTATACCCATCGGGTGAGGAACTGGCACAGCTTCTGTCGCAATCGCGCGTGTTATGGCTGTCGGTAACAGGACAAGAGCAGCCACTGCACCCATCGGTATGAGGTACTGACACAGCTTCTGTCGCAAAAGCGTGTTATGGTTGTCTTTCTTAACGGGATAAAAGTATACACTATACCCATCCGGTATGAGGAACCGACACATTCTGTCGCAAAGTGTGTTATGGCTGTCGGTAACGGATAAGAGTAGCCACTATACCCATCGGTATGAGGTACTGACACAGCTTCTGTCGCAGCAATGCGGCTGTCGGTAACGGATAAGAGCAGCCACTATACCCATCGGTGTGAGGAGGTACCGACACACTTCTGTCATAAAGTGTTTATGGCTGTCGTAACGGGATAAAAGAGTAGCCACTATACCCATCGAGGTATGAGGAACTGACACAGCTTTTTGTCGCAAAGTGTGTTATGGCTGTCAGTAACAGGATAAAGAGTAGCCACTATACCCATCGGTATGAGGTACTTCAGCCCCACAGCTTCTGTCATAAAGTGTGTGCATGGCTGTCGGTAACAGGATGAAGTATACCCATCAGTATGAAGACAACACAGCTTCAATCATAGTGTGTTGGCCCTCTGTAACAGGATAAGAGTAGCCACTATACCATCAGTATGAAGGTACTGACACAGCTTCTGTCGCAAAAGTGTGTTATGGCCGTCTACATGGGATAAAAGAGTAGCCACTACCCCATCGGTATGAGGTACACAACACAGCTTCTGTCGCAAAAGTGAGTTATGGCCGTCTGTAACGGGATAAAGAGTAGCCACTATACCCATCGGTATGAGGGTACTGACACAGCTTCTGTCGCAAAGTGTTTTAGCTGTCGGTAACAGGATAAAAATACACTACCCATCGGTATGAGGAACTGACACAGCTTCGTCGCAAAAGTGTGTTATGGCTGTCAGTAACAGGATAAAAAGTAGCCACTATACCCATCGGTATGAGGTACTGACACAGCTTCTGTATATAAGTGTGTTATGGCTGTCTGTAACAGGATAAGAGTAGCCACTATACCCCATCAGTATGAGGTACTGACACAGCTTCTGTCACAAAGTGTGTTATGGCCCTCTGTAACAGGATAAAAGTAGCCCTACCCATCAGTGAGACAGCTTACAGCTTCTGTCATAAAAGTGTTTTATGGCTGTCATTAACAGGATAAGAGTAGCCACACCACCCCATCGGTATGAGGTACTGCTTGCAACTTCTGTCGCAAAGTGTGGCCGTCTGTAACAGGATAAGAGTAGCCACTATACCCATCGGTATGAGAGTGACACAGCTTCTGTCGCAAAGTGTGTTATGGCTGTCAGTAACAGGATAAAAAAGTAAGCCACTATACCCATCGGTATGAGGAACTGGCACAGCTTCTGTCATAAAATTATTATTATGGCTGTCGGTAACAGGATAAGAGTAGCCACTATACCCCATCGGTATGAAATTACAGCACAGCTTCTGTCCCAAAGTGTGTTATGGCTGTCGGTAACGGGATAAAAAAAAGAGTAGCCACTATACCCATCGGTATGAGGTACTTACAACCTGTCTGTCAAAGTGTGTTATGGCCGTCTGTAACAGGAGGAAAAAGGTAGCCACTATGCCCATCGGTATGAGGAACAACCCCAGACTTCTGTCGCAAAGTGTGTTATGGCTGTCGGTAACAGGATAATAGCCACTATACCCATCGGTATGAGAACGACACAGCTTCTGTCGCAAGTGTTTATGGCCGTCTGTAACGGGATAAAGAGTAGCCACTACCCATCGGTATAGAATGCCCCAACACAGCTTCTGTCGCAAAGTGTGTTATGACGTCTGTAACGGGATAAAGAGTAGCCACTATACCCATCGGTATGAAATTACTGACACAACTTCTGTCATAGAAGTATTGTTATGAGCTGTCACGGTAACAGGATGAGGTAGCCACTATACCCATCGGTATGAGAACAGGCAACTTCTGTCGCAAAGGATTTGTTATGGCTGTCAGTAACGGGATAAAAAGTAGCCACTATATACCCATCGGTATAGGGAACTGCCACAGCTTCTGTCGCAAAGTGTGTTATGGCTGTCGGTAACAGGATAAAGTAGCCACTATACCCATCGGTATGAAGTGCTGCCACAGCTTCTGTCATAAAGTGTGTTATGGCCGTCTGTAACAGGATAAAAAAGTAGCCACTATACCCATCGGTATGAGGTACTGACAGCAGCTTCTGTCATAAAAGTGTTATGGCTGTCGGTAACGGGATAAAAAAGTAGCCACTATACCCATCGGTATGAGGAACTGACACAGCTTCTGTCGCAAAGAGTGTGTTATGGCCGTCTGTAACGGGATAAGGTAGCCACTATACCCACAGTATGATACCCAGCTTCTGTCGAAGTGTTTATGGTGTCGGTAACGGGATAAAAAATTAGCCACTATACCCATCTGAGGAACTGACACAGCTTCTGTCGCAAAGTGTGTTATGGCTGTCGGTAACGGGATAAAGTAGACACTACCTACCCATCGGTATGAGGAACTGACACAGCTTCTGTCGCAAATTGTGTTATGGCTATCAGTAACGGGATAGTAGCCACTATACCCATCGGTATGAGGTACTGACACAGCTTCTGTCGCAAAGTGTGTTATGGCCGTCAGTAACAGGATAAAAGTAGCCACTATACCCCATCGGTATGAGAACTGACACAGCTTCTGTCGCAAAGTGTGTTATGGCTCTCGGTAACGGGACCAAGAGTAGCCACTATACCCCATCAGTGAGGTACTGACACAACTTCTGTCGCAAAGTATGTTATGGCTGTCTGTAACAGGATAAGGTAGCCACTATACCCATCAGTATGAGGTACTGACCAGCTTCTGTCGCAAAAGTGTGTTTATGGCTGTCTGTAACGGGATAAGAGTATACCCATCCATCGGTATGAGTGCATGACACAGCTTTTCACCATCAAAAAGTGACAATTATGGCCGTCAGTAACGGGTAAAAAAAGTAGCCACTATACCCATCGGTATGAGAGTACTGACACAGCTTCTGTCGCAAAGTGTGTTATGGCTGTCTGTAACCAGGATGAGTAGCCACTATACCCATCGGTATGGGAACTGACACAACTTCTGTCGCAAAGTGTGTTATGGCCGTCTGTAACGGGATAAAAGTAGCCACTATACCCATCGGTATGAGGTACTGACAGCTTTGTCACCAAAAGTGTGTTATGGCTGTCAGTAACAGGATAAAAAGTAGCCACTATACCCATCGGTATGAAGACTGACACAGCTTCTGTCAAAGTGTTGTATGGTCGGTAACGGGATAAAGAGTAGCCACTATACCCATCAGTATGAAATTGCTGACAAACTTCTGTTACAAAGTGTGTTGCGCTGTCGGTAACAGGATAAAGAGTAGCCATACCCCATCGGGTATGAGAACTGACACAGCTTCTGTCGCAAAAGTGTGTTATGGCCGTCTGTAACGGGATAAGTAGCCTATACCCCATCAGTATGAGAGTACTGACAGCTTCTGTCACCAAAGTGTGTTATGGCTGTCGGTAACAGGGGGATAAAAAGAGTAGCCACTATACCCATCGGTATGAGGAACTGACACAGCTTCTGTCGCAAAGTGTGTTATGGCTGTCGGTAACGGGATAAAAAGTAGCCTACCCCCATCAGTATAAGTGCTGACACAGCTTCTGTCGCAAAGTGTGTTATGGCTGTCGGTAACAGGATAAAAGTAACCACTATACCCATCGGTATGAAGGAACTGACACAGCTTCTGTCACCAAAAAGTGTGGCTGTCTGTAACGGGATAAGAAGTAGCCACTATACCCATCGGTATGAGGAACTGACACAGCTTCTGTCGCAAAAGTGTGTTATGGCTGTCGGTAACAGGATAAAGTATACTATACCCATCAGTATGGGATGCTGACACAGCTTCTGTCACCAAAGTGTGTTATGGCCGTCTGTAACGGGATAAAAAATTAGCCACTATACCCATCAGTATGAGTACAGCAAACTTCTGTCGCAAAGTGTGTTATTTATGGCTGTCGGTAACAGGATAAGTATACCCACTATACCCATCGGTATGAGGTGCCTGACACAGAGCTTCTGTTGCAAAGTGTGTTATGGCTGTCGGTAACGGGGATAAGAAGTAACCACTATACCCATCGGTATGAGGAACTGACCACAGCTTCTCTGTCATAAAGTGTGTTATGGCTGTCGGTAACGGGATAAAAGTAGCCACTATACCCATCGGTATGAGGAATTACTGACACAGCTTCTGTCGCAAAGTGTGTTATAGCCGTCTGTAACAGGATAAAGAAGTAGCCACTATACCCATCGGTATGAGGGGTACTGACACAGCTTCCTGTCCAAAGTGTGTTATGGCTGTCGGTAACAGGATAAAGAGTAGCCACTATACTGTCGGTATGGGAACTGACACAGCTTCTGTCAAAAAGTGTTTTTATGGCCGTGTAACAGGATAAAAGAGTAGCCACTATACCCATCGGTGGGGTACTGACACAGCTTCTGTCGCAAAGTGTGTTATGGCTCTCGTAACGGGATAAAGTAGCCACTATACCCATCGGTATGAAGACTGACAGCTTCTGTCATAAAATTGTGTTATGGCTGTCGGTAACAGGAAAGAGTAGCCACTATACCCATCGGTATGAAACGACACAACTTCTGTCGCAAATGTTATATAGCTGTCAGTAACAGGATAAAGTAGCCACTATACCCATCGGTATGAGGAATTGCCTGACACAGCTTCTGTCGCAAAGTGTGTTATGGCTGTCAGTACTTAGGGATGAAGTAGCCACTATACCCCATCGGTATGCAGTACTGACACAGCTTCTGTCGCAAAGTGTGTTATGGCTGTCTGTAACGGGATAAGGGTAGCCACTATACCCATCGGTATGAGGAACTGACACAGCTTCTGTCGCAAAGTGTTTATGGCTGTCGGTAACAGGATAAAAGAGTAGCCACTATACCCCATCGGTATGAGGGTACTGACACAGCTTCTGTCGCAAAGTGTGTTATGGCCGTCAGTAACAGGATAAAAAGTAGCCACTATACCCATCGGTGAGGTGCCCCGACACAGCTTCTGTCGCAAAACAATGTTATGGCTGTCAGTAACAGGATAAAGAGTATACTATACCCATCGGTATGAGGAACTGACACAACTTCTGTCGCAAAAAGTGTGTTATGGCTGTCGGTAACAGGATAAAAAGTAGCCACTATACCCATCGGTATGAGGGTACTGACACAGCTTCTGTCGCAAAAGTGTGTTATGGCTGTCGGTAACGGGATAAAGTAGCCACTATACCCATCGGTATGAGGTACTGGCTTGCTTCTGTCCATAAAGTGTGTTATGGCTGTCTGTAACAGGATAAAAATAGCCTACCCATCGGTATGAAGACTGACACAGCTTCTATGTAAAGTGTGTGTTATGGCTGTCGGTAACGGGATAAAGTAGCCACTATACCCATCGGTATGAATTACTGGCCCAGCTTCTGTCGCAAAAGGTATGGCCGTCTGTAACGGGATAAAGTAGCCTATTCCCATCGGTATGAGAATTACTGACACAACTTCTGTCGCAAAGTGTATTTATGGCTGTCGGTAACGGGATAAAATTAGCCACTATGCCATCGGTATGAGGAACAGCACAGCTTCTGTCGCAAAGTGTGTTATGGCTGTCAATAAACAGGATAAAGGTAAGCCACTATACCCATCGGTATGAGGCGGCACAGCTTCTGTCGCAAAGTGTTATGGCTGTCGGTAACGGGATAAAAGGTAGCCACTATACCCATCAGTATGAGAACTGACACAGCTTCTGTCGCAAAAGTGTTTTATGGCTGTCAGTAACAGGATAAAAAGTAGCCACTATACCCCATCGGTATGAGTACTGACACAGCTTCTGTCGCAAAGTGTGTTATGGCTGTCGATAACGGGATAAAAAAGTTAGCCACTATACCCATCGGTATGAAGGTACTGACACAGCTTCAGCTGTATCACAAAAGTGTGTTATGGCCGTCTGTAACAGGGATAAGAGTAGCCACTATACCCATCGGTATGAGGTACTGACACAGCTTCTGTCGCAAAGTGTGTTATGGCTGTCAGTAACAGGATAAAAGGTAGCCACTATACCCATCGGTATGAGGTACTGACACAGCTTCTGTCGCAAAAAGTGTGTTATGGCTGTCGGTAACAGGATAAAAAGTAGCCCTATACCCATCGGTGTGAAATTACTGACACAGCTTCTGTCGCAAAAGTGTGTTATGTATGTCGGTAACAGGATAAAAAGGTAGCCCACTATACCCATCGGTATGAGGGTGACACAGCCTTCATCCCAAAGTGTGTTATGGCTGTCGGTAAAGGGATAAAGAGTAGCCCACTATGCCCATCAGTATGAGGTACTGACACAGCTTCTGTCGCAAAGTGTGTTATGGCCGTCTGTAACGGGATAAAGAGGTAGCCACTATACCCATCGGTATGGGGAACTGACACAGCTTCTGTCGCAAAAGTGTGTTATGGCTGTCTGTAACGGGATAAAGAGTAGCCACTATACCCATCGGTATGAGGAACAGTACACAGCTTCTGTCACAAAAGTGTGTATGGCTGTCGGTAACAGGATAAAAAGTAGCCCACTATACCCCATCGGTATGAGTACTGACACAGCTTCTGTCGCAAAAGTGTTATGGCTGTCGGTAACGGGATAAAGAGTAGCCACTATACCCATCGGTGAGGAACTGACACAGCTTCTGTCGCAAAGTGTGTTATGGCCGTCTGTAACAGGATAAAAGGTGGCCACTATACCATCGGTATGAAATGCTACTGACAGCTTCTGTCACCAAAGTATGTTATGGCTGTCGGTAAAGGGATAAAGGTAGCCACTATACCCATCGGTATGAGAACTGACACAGCTTCTGTCGCAAAGTGTGTTATGTGGCGTCTGTAACAGGATAAAGTAGCCACTATACCCATCGGTATAGGAGTACTGACACAGCTTCTGTCGCAAAGTGTGTTATGGCTGTCTGTAACTTGGGATAAAAGCCAGCCACTATACCCATCAGTATGAGGAACAGCACAGCTTCTGTCGCAAAGTGTGTTATGGCTGTCTGACACAGCTTCTGGGATAAAAGTATAGCCACTAGGATACCCCATCAGTATGAGGTACTGACACAGCTTCTGTCGCAAAAGTGTTTTATGGCTGTCATTAACAGGATAAAAGAAGTAGCCACTATACCCATCGGTATGAGTACTGACACAGCTTCTGTCCTAAAGTGTGTTATGGCCGTCGGTAACGGGATAAAAGTAGCCACTATACCCATCGGTATGAGGTACTGACACAGCTTCTGTCGCAAAAGTGTGTTATATGCGTCTGTAACAGGATAAAAGTAGCCACTATACCCATCGGTATGAGGTACTGACACAGCTTCTGTCGCAAAGTGTGTTATGGCCGTCTGTAACAGGATAAAGGTAGCCACTATACCCATCGGTATGAGGTACTGACACAACTTCTGTCGCAAAGTGTGTTATGGCTGTCGGTAACAGGATAAAAGTAGCCACTATACCCATCGGTATGAGAACTGGCCAGCTTCTGTCGCAAAGTGTGTTATGGCTGTCGGTAACGGGATAAAGTAGCCACTATACCCATCGGTATGAGAACTGACAGCTTCTGTCGCAAAAGTGTGTTATGGCCCGTCTGTAACGGGATAAAAAGTAGCCACTATACCCATCAGTATGAAATTTACTGACACAGCTTCTGTCGCAAAGTATGTTATGACCGTCTGTAACAGGATAAAGTAGCCACTATACCCATCGGTATGAGGAACGACACAGCCTGTCGCAAAAGTGTGTTATGGCCGTCTGTAACGGGATAAAAGTAGCCACTATACCCATCAGTATGGAAATTACACAGCTAGAACTTCTGTTGCAAAAGTGTGTTATGGCTGTCGGTAACAGGATAAAGTAGCCACTATACCCACCATCGGTATGAGGTACTGACACAGCTTCTGTCGCAAAAAAGTGTGTTATGGCTGTCTGTAACGGGATAAAAGTAGCCACTACCCATCGGTGAGTACTGAACACAGCTTCTCGCAAAAGTGAGTTATGGCTGTCTGTAACAGGATAAAAAGTAGCCACTATACCCCATCGGTCTGTCGAGGAACGACACAGCTTCTGTCGCAAAAAGTGTGTTATGGCTGTCGGTAACAGGATAAAGTAGCCACTATACCCATCGGTATGAAGGAACTGACACAACTTCTGTCATAAAGTGTTTATGGCTGTGGTAACGGGATAAAGAGTAGCCACTATACCCATCAGTAGCAAAGGAACTGACACAGCAACTGTCACTGCAAAGTGTGTTATGGCTCTCTGTAACAGGATAAAGTAGCCACTATACCCATCGGTATGAGGTACTGACACAGCTTCTGTCGCAAAAGTGTGTTATGGCTGTCAGTAACGGGATAAAAAGAGTAGCCACTATACCCATCGGTATGAGGAGGGAACTGACACAGCTTCTGTCGCATAAAGTGTGTTATGGCTATCTGTAACAGGATAAAAAATAGCCACATACCCATCGGTATGAGGATGCCTGACAGAGCTTCTGTTGCAAAGTGTGTATGGCTGTCGGTAACGGGATAAAAGGTAGCCCTATACCCATCAGTATGAAGACTACACAGCTTCTGTCAAAAGTGTGTTATGGCTGTCATTAACAGGATAAAGAGTAACCACTATACCCATCGGTATGAGAGTACTGACAGCTTCTGTCATAAAGTGTGTTATGGCTGTCAGTAACGGGATAAAAAGTAGCCACTATACCCATCGGTATGAGGGACTGACTGGCTTCTGTCGCAAAGTGTGTTATGGCCGTCTGTAACAGGGGATAAAAAGTATGTACCTATACCCATCGGTATAGGGAATTACTGACACAGCTTCTGTCGCAAAGTGTGTTATGGCTGTCAGTAACAGGATAAAAAAGTAGCCACTATACATCGGTATGAGGAACTGCCACAGCTTCTGTCGCAAAAGTGTGTTATGGCTGTCAGTAACAGGATAAAAGAAGTATACTATACCCATCGGTATAGGTACCCACACAGCTTCTGTCGCAAAGTGTTTATGGCCGTCTGTAACAGGATAAAGTAGCCACTATACCCATCGGTATGAGGTACTGACACAGCTTCTGTCGCAAAGTGTGTTGGTTATGGCTGTCTATAACAGGATAAGCTTCTGCCAGTGTGTTATGGCTGTCATCGGATAATGCAGGTTATGAGTACTGAGCTTCTGTCGCAAAGTGTGTTATAGCCGTCGGTAACAGGATAATAAGGCCACTATACCCATCGGTATGAAATTTTGACACAGCTTCTGTCGCAAATAAAGTGTTATGGCTGTCGGTAACAGGATAAAGTAGCCACTAATACCCATCGGGTGAGATTTGACACAGCTTCTGTCATAAAGTGTGTTATGGCTGTCGGTAACGGGATAAAAAGTAGCCACTATACCCATCGGTATGAGGTACTGACAACAGCTTCTGTGTAAAGGTGGCCGTCTGTGGCTGTCTGTAACGGGCCGTCTTAGCCAATATACCCATCGGTATGAGTACTGACGCACAGCTTCTGTCGCAAAATTAATGTTATGGCTGTCGGTAACGGGATAGAGTAGCCACTATACCCATCGGTGTGGGGAACTGGCCACAGCTTCTGTCGCAAAGTGTGTTATGGCCGTCATAACGGGATAAAGAGTAGCCACTATACCCATCGGTATGAAGGTACTGACACAGCTTCTGTCACAAAGTGTGTTATAGCCGTCTGTAACAGGATAAAGAGTAGCCACTATACCCATCGGTATGAGGTACTGACAACTTCTGTCGCAAAGTGTGTTATGGCTGCTGTCTGTAACAGGATGAGTAGCCACTATATACCCATCGGTATGAAGACTGACACACTGTCCCAAAGTGTGTTTGGCTGTCGGTAACGGGATAGTATACTATACCCAGTGTGAAGTACTGACACAGCTGTCATAAAGTGTGTTATGGGATAATAAAGAGTAGCCACTATACCCATCGGTATGAGGAACTGACACAGCTTCTGTCCCCAAAGTGTGTTATGGCTGTCGGTAACAGGATAAAAGAGTAGCCACTATACCCATCGGTATGAGTGCGAGCACAGCTTCTGTCGCAAAAAGTGTGTTATGGCTGTCGGTAACGGTATAAAGAGTAGCCACTATACCCATCAGTATGAAATTGCGGCAGCTTCTGTCGCAAAGTGTGTTATGGCTGTCGGTAACAGGATAAAGAGTAGCCACTATACCCATCGGTATGAGAACTGACACAGCTTCTGTCGCAAAGTGTTATGGCTGTCAGTAACAGGATAAAAAGTAGCCACTATACCCATCGGTATGAATTGCTGACACAGCTTCTGTCGCAAAGTGTGTTATGGCTGTCAGTAACAGGACAAGGTAACCACTATACCCATCGGTATAAGTACTAGCCAGCTTTCTAATAGTATGTTATGGCTGTCAGTAACAGGATAAAAGGTAGCCACTATACCCATCGGTATGAGAATTACAGCAGCTTCCTGTCTATAAAAGTGTGTTATATTCTGTAACAGGATTGGGATAAGGGTACCCATCAGTGAAATTCAGTACGGGCACTTCTGTCGCAAAGTTGTATTAGCCGTCTGTAACAGGATAAAGAGTATACCTTGCCCATCAGTATGAGGTACTGGCTTGCTTCTGTTGCAAAAGTGTGTTATGGCTGTCGGTAACAGGATAAGAGTAGCCACTATACCCATCAGTATGAAGACTGAGCACAGCTTCTGTCGCAAAATTGTGTTATGGCTGTCGGTAACAGGATAAAAAGAGTAGCCACTATACCCATCGGTATGAGGAACTGACACAGCTTCTGTCATAAAGTGTGTTATAGCTGTCTGTAACGGGATAAAAGGTAGCCACTATACCCCATCGGTAGAGGGTACTGGCACTTCTGTCATAAAAAGTGTGTTATGGCCGTCTGTAACGGGATAAAAGTAGCCACTATACCCATCGGTGAGGTACTGGCAGCTTCTGTCGCAAAGTGTGTTATGGCTGTCGGTAACAGGATAAAAGGTAGCCACCTACCCATCGGTATGGGGAACTGACACAGCTTCTGTCGCAAAGTGTTTTATGGCTGTCGGTAACAGGATAAAGTAGCCACTATACCCATCGGTGAAATTACTTACACAGCTTCTGTCGCAAAGTGTGTTTATGGCTCTCTGTAACGGGATAAAGAGTAGCCACTATACCCATCGGCATTTAGGAATTTGAAGCACAGCTTCTGTCGCAAAAATTAATGTTATGGCTATCGGTAACAGGGATAAAATGCTTTTCTAACCCATCAGTATGAGGAACTGACACAGCTTCTGTCATAAAGTGTTTTATGGCTGTCGGTAACGGTCAAAAAAGGTAGCCTACTTACT
Organism: Acanthosepion pharaonis; assembly: GCA_903632075.3. Taxonomy (NCBI): domain Eukaryota; kingdom Metazoa; phylum Mollusca; class Cephalopoda; order Sepiida; family Sepiidae; genus Acanthosepion; species Acanthosepion pharaonis. The sequence goes on from CAHIKZ030001979.1 coordinate 5,179,816, forward strand.
TATCGGTATGAGGTGCAGCAACTGTCTATAATAATTATTTATGACCTATTAAAACAGGACAAGTAACCCTTCTACCCATCGGTATGAGGTACTGACACAGCTTCTGTCGCAAAGTGTGTTATGGCTGTCGGTAACAGGATAAAAAGAGTAGCCACTATACCCATCGGTATGAGGGGAACAGCTTCTGTCGCAAAGTGTGTTATGGCTGTCGGTAACGGGATAAAAAAAGAGCTTCACTATACCCATCGGTATGAGGTACTGACACAGCTTCTGTCGCAAAGTGTGTTACTTATGGCTGTCGGTAACAGGGATAAAAGAGTAGCCACTATATACCATCGGTATGAGGTACTGACACAGCTTGGGTCGCAAAGTGTGTTATGGCTGTCGGTAACGGATAAAGAGTAGCCACCCATACCCATCGGTATGAGGTACTGACACAGCTTCTGTCGCAAAAGTGTGTTATGGCTGTTTGCAAATGTTTTATGCCTATCGGGATAAAGAGTAACCCATCGGATAAACAGCTTCTGTCAGCCAAAGGGTTATGTCTGTCTGTAACGGGGTAAAGCCATACCCATATGTATGAGGAACTACCACAGCCCCATCGGTATGATACTCATACCATTGGAATGAGGTACCGATTACGCTTCTATCGCTAAAAGTGTGTTATGGCTGTCTGTAACAGGATAAAAGTAGCCACTATACCCATCGGTATGAAATTGCGGCACAGCTTCTGTCATAAAAATTGTGTTATGGCTGTCGGTAACAGGATAAAGTAGCCCTATACCATCGTATGAGGAATTTGGCAACTTCAATCATAAAGAAGTGTATAAGCCCGTGTAACAGGATAAAGTAGCCACTATACCCATCAATTATGAGGTACTGACAGAACTTCTGTTGCAAAGTGTTATGGCCGTCTGTAACAGGATAAGTAGCCACTATACCCATCGGTATGAAGGAACTGACACAGCTTCTGTCGCAAAGTGTGTTATGGCTGTCGGTAACAGGATGGTAGCCACTATACCCATCAAGGTATGAGAGTACTGACATACCTTCTGTCGCAAAAGTGTATTATGGCCGTCCTTAACAGGATAAAGTAGCCACCCTATACCCATCGGTGAGGTACCAGCACAGCTTCTGTCATAAAAGTGTGTTATGGCTGTCAGTAACAGGGATAAAAGAGTAGCCACTATACCCATCAGTATGAGAGGAACAGCACAGCTTCTGTCGCAAAGTGTGTTATGGCTGTCGGTAACGGGATAAAGTAGCCACTATACCCATCAGTATGAGAACTGACACAGCTTCTGTCATAAAGTGTTTTTATGGCTGTCGTGTTAACAGGGATAAAAAGTAGCCACTATACCCATCAGTTATGAGTACACAACCTACTGTCATAAAGTGTGTTATGGCTCTCAGTAACAGGATAAAGAAGTAGCCCTATACCCATCATTATGAGTACTGAACACAGCTTCTGTCATAAAGTGTGTTATAATGTCGGTAACAGGATTCAAAGAGTAGCCACTATACCCATCAGTATAGGAACTGGCTTACAGCTTCTGTCGCAAAGTGTGTTATAGCCGTCTGTAACAGGATAAAAGTAGCCGGCCCATCGGTATAATTACTGACACAGCTTCTGTCGCAAAAGTGTGTTATAGCCGTCTGTAACAGAGATAAAAAGAGTAGCCACTATACCCATCAGTATGAGGTACCCCAACTGGCTTCATATAAAGTGTTATGGCCGTCTGTAACTGGGATAAAAGAGTAGCCACTATACCATCGGTATGAGGTACTGAAAAGCACAGCTTCTATATAAAGTGTTTTATGGCCGTCGCAGAACGGGATAAAGAGCAGCCACTATACCCATCATTTGAGGTACTGACACATTCTGTCGCAAAGTGTGTTATGGCTGTCGGTAACAGGATAAAGAGTAGCCACTATACCCATCGGTATGAGGTACTGACACAGCTTTCTGTCGCAAAGGGTGTTATGGCCGTCTGTAACTGGGATAAATGAGTAGCCACTATACCCATCGGTATGAGGTACTGACACAGCTTCTGTCGCAAAGTGTGTTATGGCTGTCGGTAACGGGATAAAGAGTAGCCACTATACCCATCGGTATGAGGTACTGACACAGCTTCTGTCGCAAAGTGTGTTATGGCTGTCGGTAACGGGATAAAGAGTAGCCACTATACCCATCGGTATGAAACTGACACAGCTTCTGTCAAAGTGTGTTTTGGCCGTCGGTAACGGATAAAAGAGTAGCCACTATACCCATCGGTATGAGAACTGACACAGCTTCTGTCGCAAAGTGTGTTATGGCTGTCGGTAACGGGATAAAGGTAGCCACTATACACATCTGCATGGGTACTGACACAGCTTCTGTCGCAAAAGTGTTATGGCCGTCTGTAACGGATAAAGAGTAGCCTATACCCATCCGTATGAGGAACTGACACAACTTCTGTCCCAAAGTGTGTTATGGCCGTTCAACGGATAACGGGTAGCCACTATACCCATCGGTATGAGTGTACTGACAGCTTCTGTCACAAAGTGTGTTATGGCCACTGTAACGGGATAAAAGTAGCCCACTATACCCATCAGGTATGAGGAACTGACACAGCTTCTGTCGCAAAAGTGTGTTATGGCTGTCGGTAACGGGATAAGTAGCCACTATACCCATCGGTATACACAGCTTCTGTCAGTATAAGGAACTACTTCAGTACACAGCTTCTGTCGCAAAAGTGTGTTATAGCCGTCTGTAACAGGATAAAGAGTAGCCACTATACTACATCGGTATGAGTACTGACACAGCTTCTGTCGCAAAGTGTGTTGTTATGCCGTCTGTAACAGGATAAGAGTAGCCACTATACCCATCAGTATGAGGTACTGCCTTACAGCTTCTGTCGCAAAAAGTGTGTTATGGCTCTCGGTAACGGGATAAAGTAAGCCACTATGCCATCGGTATGAAATTGCTGACACGGAGACTTCTGTTTCAAAGTGTGTTATGGCTGTGGTAACGGGATAAGAGTAGCCACTATACCCATCGGTATAGGGAACTGACACAGCTTCTGTCGCAAAAAGTGTGTTATGGCCGTCTGTAACAGGATAAAAAGTAGCCACGATACTACATCGGTATGGTACTGACACAGCTTCTGTCACCAAAGTGTATTTATGGCCGTCTGTAACAGGATAAAAGTAGCCACTATACCCATCGGTATGAATTGCTGGCAGCTTCTGTCTAAAAAGTGTTATGGCCGTCTGTAACAGGATAAAAGTAGCCACTATACCCATCGGTATGAGGTACTGACACAGCTTCTGTCAAAGTGTGTTATGGCCGTCTGTAACAGGATAAAAGTAGCCACTATACCCATCAGTATGAGGTACCTATTTACAGCTTCTGTCATAAAGTGTTTTATGGCTGTGGTAACAGGATGAAGTAGCCACTATACCCATCAGTATGAGGAACTGACACAGCTTCTGTCACCAAAGTGTTTTATGGCTCTCAGTAACAGGATAAAGGTAGCCACTATACCCATCGGTATGAGGTACTGACACAGCTTCTGTCACCAAAAGTGTGTTATGGCTGTCAGTAGCCAGGATAAAAAGTAGCCACTATACCCCATCGGTATGAGGAACTGACACAGCTTCTGTCACATAAAAGTGTGTTATGGCTGTCATTAACGGGATAAAAAGTAGCCTATACTTATCGGTATGAATTACTGACACAGCTTCTGTCGCAAATTGAGTTTTCTGTCGGTAACAGGATAAAAAGTAGCCACTATACCCCATCGGTATGAAGTGCCCCACACAGCTTCTGTCGCAAAGTGTGTTATGGCTGTCAGTAACGGGATAAAAAAGGTAGCCACTATACCCATCGGTATGAGGTACTGACACAGCTTCTGTCATAAAGTGTATGGCTGTATGAGTAACAGGATAAAGGTAACCACACTATACCCATCGGTATGAGGAGACAGCACAGCTTCTGTCGCAAGTGTGTTATGGCCGTCTGTAACGGGATAAAAGTAACCACTATATACCCATCGGTATGAGGTACTGATACAACTTCTGTCGCAAAAGTTAATGTTATGGCCGTCTGTAACAGGATGAGTAGCCACTATACCACATCGGTATGAGGAACTGACACAGCTTCTGTCATAAAGGGAGTGTGTTATGGCTGTCGGTAACAGGATAAAGAGTAGCCACTATACCCATCGGTATGGGGAAATTTGACAGAGCTTCTGTTGCAAAGTGTGTTATGGCTGTCGGTAACGGGATAAAGTAGCCCTATACCCATCGGTATGAGGAACTGACACAGCTTCTGTCTTAAAGTGTTTATGGCTCTCAGTAACGGGATAAAAAGTAGCCACTATACCCATCGGTATGAGGTACTGACACAGCTTCTGTCGCAAAAGTGTGTTATGGCCGTCTGTAACGGGATAAAAGTAGCCACTATACCCCATCAGTATGAGGAACTGACACAGCTTCTGTCATAAAAGTGTGTTATGGCCGTCTGTAACGGGATAAAAGAGTAGCCACTATACCCATCGGTATGAGGTACTGACACAGCTTCACATCGCAAAGTGTGTTATGGCTGTCGGTAACGGGATAAGAGTAGCCACTATATACCCATCGGTATGAGGTACAGCACAGCTTCTGTCGCAAAGTGTTTTTATGGCTGTCGGTAACGGGATAAAGAGTAGCCACTATACCCATCGGAGCGAGGTACCGACACAGCTTCTGTCGCAGCGTGTTATGGCTCTCGGTAACGGGATAAAGAGTAGCCACTATACCCATATCGGTATGAGGAACTGACAACTTCTCGCAAAGTGTGTTATGGCTGTCTGTAACAGGATAAGAGTAGCCACGATACCCATCGGTATGAGGAACTGACACAGCTTCTGTCGCAAAGTGTGTTATGGCTGTCTGTAACGGGATAAGATAGCCACCATACCCCATCGGTATGAGGTACCGACACAGCTTCTGTCGCAAAGTGTGTTATGGCTGTCTGTAACGGGATAAAGAGTAGCCACCATACCATCGGTATGAGGTATCGACAGCTTCTGTGTAAAGTGTGTTATACGTCTGTAACGGGACAAGAAGCCACTATACCCATCGGTATGAGGTACCGACACAGCTTCTGTTCCAAAAGTGTGTTATGGCTGTCGGTAACGGATAAAAAAGTAGCCACTAACACCCATCGGTATGAGGAACTGACACAGCTTCTGTCAAAAGTGTTTTATGGCTGTCGGTAATGGGATAAAAAAAGGAAGCCACTATACCCATCGGTATGGAGGTACCTGACAGCTTCTGTCGCAAAGTGTGTTATATGGCCTGTCTGTAACAGGATAAAAAGAGTAGCCACTATACCCATCGGTATGAGGTACTGACACAGCTTCTGTCGCAAAGTGTGTTATGGCCGTCTGTAACAGGATAAAAGAGTAGCCACTATACCCATCGGTATGAGGTACTGGACACAGCTTCGTCGCAAAAGTGAGTTATGGCTGTCGGTAACAGGATAAAGAGTATACACTATACCCATCGGTATGAGGAACTGACACAGCTTCTGTCGCAAAGTGTGTGGCTGTCCGGTAACGGGATAAAGAGTAGCCTATACCCATCGGTATGAGGTACTGACACAGCTTCTGTCGCAAAGTGTGTTATGGCTGTCGGTAAGCAGGATAAAGAGTAAGCCACTATACCCAATGGTATGAGGAACTGACACACCTTCTGTCGCAAAGTGTGTTATGGCTGTCGGTAACGGGATAAAAGAAGCCACCATACCCATCGGTATGAGTACCGACAGCTTCTGTAAAGTGTGTTATGGCCGTCTGTAACGGATAAGATAGCCACTATACCCATCGGTGCGAGGTACCGACACACGGTCGCAAAGTGTGTTATGGCTGTCTGTAACAGGATAAAGAGTAGCCACTATACCCATCGGTATGAGGTACTGACACAGCTTCTTGCAAAAAGTGTTATGGGCTGTCGGTAACGGGATAAAGTAGCCACTATACCCATCGGTATGAGGAACTGACACAGCTTCTGTCGCAAAGTGTGTTGCGGCTGTCGGCACAGGATAAAGAGAGCCACTATACCCATCGGTATGAGGTACTGACTGGTCGCAAAGTGTGTTATGGCTCTCGGTAACGGGATAAAGAGTAGCCACCATACCCATCGGTATGAGGTACTGACACAGCTTCTGTCGCAAAGTGTGTTATGGCTGTCAGTAACAGGATAAGAGTAGCCACTATACCCATCGGTATGAGGAACCGACACAGCTTCTGTCGCAAAGTGTGTTATGCCCGTCTGTAACGGATAAAGAGTAGCCACGATACCCATCGGTGGTACTGACACATGGCTTCTGTAACATAAAAGTAGCCATCATACCCATTGAGGTACTGACACATGGCAAAGTCTGTAACCGGTAAGGATAAAGAGTAGCCACTATACCCATCGGTATGAGGTACTGACACAGCTTCTGTCGCAAAGTGTGTTATGGCTGTCGGTAACAGGATAAAAGAGTAGCCACTATACCCATCGGTATGAGGAACCGACACAGCTTCTGTCGCAAAGTGTGTTATGGCTGTCGGTAACGGATAAAGAGTAAGCCACTATACCCCATCGGTATGAAATTACTGACACAGCTTCTGTCGCAGCGTTATGGCTGTCGGTAACGGATAAAAGAGTAGCCACTATACCCATCAGTATGAGAACTGACACAGCTTCTGTCGCAAAAAATTGTGTTATGGCGTCTGTAACGGGATAAAGTAGCCACTATACCCATCGGTATGAGGTACTGACACAGCTTCTGTCATAAAGTGTGTTATATTGTCGGTAACGGATAAAAGAGTAGCCACTATACCCATCGGTATGAGGGTAACAGCCGGTCGCAAAGTGTGTTATGGCCGTCTGTAACGGACAAAGAGTAACACTATTCCCATCTGTGGACAAAGCGTGTTATGGCCGTCTGTAACGGGATAAAGAGCAGCCACCATAAATTATATCGGTATGAGGGGAATCACAACTTCTGTCGCAAAGTGTGTTATGGCTGTCGGTAACGGACAAAGAGTAGCCACTATACCCGGTATCAGTGACCGACACAGCTTCACGGGCTGTCGGTAACGGACAAAGAGCCACCATACCCATCGGTATCGGTAAAATTCTGTTTTATGGCTGTCGGTAACGGGATAAGAAAAGCCCACTATACCCATCGGTATGAGGAACTGACACAGCCTTCTGTCGCAAAGTGTGTTATGGCTGTCGGTAACGGGATAAAGAGTAGCCACTATACCCATCGGTATGAGGTACTGACACAGCTTCTGTTCAAAAGTGTGTTATGCCCGTCTGTAACGGGATAAAGAGTAGCCACTATACCCATCGGTATGAGGTACTGACACAGCTTCTGTCGCAAAGTGTATGTTATGGCTGTCGGTAACGGGATAGTAGCCACTATACCCATCGGTATGAGGAACTGACACAGCTTCTGTCATAAAAGTGTGTTATGGCTGTCGGTAACGGGATAAAGAGTAGCCACTATACCCATCGGTATGAGGAACTGACACAGCTTCTGTCGCAAAGTGTGTTATGGCTGTCTAACGGATAAACAGGATAATCGTGGTATGAGGTGCCCACACACGTCGCAAAAGTGTTATGGCTCTCGGTAACGGGACAAAAAGAGCCACTATACCCATCGGTTGAGGTACCCACAAAAGTGTCGCAAAGTAGCTGTCGGTAACGGGATAAGAGTAGCCACTATACCCCATCGGTATGAGGAACTGACACAGCTTCGTCGCAAAGTGTGTTATGGCTGTCGGTAACAGGATACAGCTTCTGTCGCAAACGTGTTATACCCATCTGTAACGGACAAAGAGAACGAAAGGTACCGACACAGCTTCTGTCGCAAAGTGTGTTATGGCTGTCGGTAACGGGATAAAGAGTAGTAGCCACTATACCCATCGGTATGGGCCGTCTGTAACGGGATTATTACCACACCATTATGATCTAACACAGCTTCTGTCGCAAAGTGTATGGCATCAATAACGGATAAAAGAAGCATACTATACCCATCAGTATGAGGAACTGACACAGCTTCTGTCGCAAAGTGTGTTATGGCTGTCTGTAACAGGATAAAGAGTAGCCACTATACCCATCGGTATGAGGTACTGACACAGCTTGTCGCAAAGTGTGTTGGCTGTCAGTAACAGGATAAAAGAGTAGCCACCATACCCCATCGGTATGAGGTACCGACACAGCTTCTGTCATAAAGTGTGTTATAATACCGTCTGTAACGGGATAAAGAGTAGCCACCATACCCATCGGTATGGAGTACCGACATTTCGTCGCATTTTGTTATGGCTGTCGGTAACGGGATAAAAAGCTACCATACCCATGTTGAGGAAATGGCTGTCGCAAAGTGTTTTATGGGTAACACGACAAAGAGCAGCCACTATACCCATCGGTATGAGGTACCGACACAGTTTGTCGCAAAGTGTGTTATGGCTGTCGGTAACGGATAAAGAGTAGCCACTATACCCATCGCAGGCGATACCCATCGGTATGGATCGCAACGGGATAAAGAACCCCACAACCCATTCTGTCGCAAAAGTGTGTTATGGCTGTCGGTAACAGGATAAAGAGTAGCCACTATACCCATCGGTATGAAGGAACTGACACAGCTTCTGTCGCAAAGTGTGTTATGGCTCTCGGTAACGGATAAAAGAGTAGCCACTATACCCATCGGTATGAGGTACTGACACAGCTTCTGTCGCAAAGTGTGTTATGGCTGTCATTAACAGGATAAAGAGTAGCCACTATACCCATCGGTATGAGGAACTGACACCTTCTGTCGCAAAGTGTGTGTTATGGCACATAGTAACGGATAAAATAATACTATACCCATCAGTATGAGGAACTGACACAGCTTCTGTCCCGCGTTGTGGGCTGTCTGTAACGGGATAAAGAGTAGCCACTATACCATCGGTATGAGGTACTGACACAGCTTCTGGTCGCAAAGTGTGTTATGGCCGTCTATAACGGGATAAAGAGCCCCATACCCATCGGTATGAGGTACTGACAGAGCTTCGTTGCTGCGGCTGTCTTAAGCCACTATACCCATTTGTATGAGGAACTGACAGCTTCTGGTCGCAGCGTTATGGCTGTCGGTAACAGGACAGTGAGCAGCCACTATACCCATCGGTATGAGGTACTGACACACTGTCGCAAAGTGTTTGGCTGTCTGTCGGATAAAAGTACCTATGTGTGTTGAGGTGGCTGTCCGTCGCGTGGGATAAGAGTAACCCTACTATACCCATCGGTATGAGGAACTGACACAGCTTCTGTCCCAAAGTGTGTTATGGCTGTCAGTAACAGGATAAAGAGTAGCCACTATACCCATCAGTATGAGGAACTGACACAGCTTCTGTCGCAAAGTGTTTTATGGCCGTCGGTAACGGTATGAGGAAGCCACTATACCCATCGGTATGAGGTACCGACACAGCTTCTGTCGCAAAGTGTGTTATGGCTCGGTAACGGATAAAGAGTAGCCACTATACCATCGGTGTAAGACACACAGCTTCTGTCGCAAAGTGTGTTATGGCTGTCGGTAACGGATAAAGAGTAGCCACTATACCCATCGGTGTGAGTGAACTGACAGCTTCTGTCGCAAAGTGTGTTATGGCTGTCGGTAACGGGGATAAGGTAGCCACTATACCCATCGGTATGAGGTACTTCTGACACAAAGTGTGTTTGGCTGTCAGTCCATACTATTTGTGGTATGCTGGCTGTCGGGTCTGTAGCGGGAAATTAAGCCACTATACCCATCGGTATGAGGTACCCAGCACAGCTTCTGTCGCAAAGTGTGTTATGGCTGTCGGTAACGGGATAAAGAGTAGCCACTATACCCATCGGTATGAGGTACTGACACAGCTTCTGTCGCAAAAGTGTGTTATAGCCGTCTGTAACGGGATAAAGAGTAGCCACTATACCCATCGGCGAGGTACTGACACAGCTTCTGTCGCAAAGTGTGTTATGGGCTGTCAGTAACAGGATAAAGAGCCACTATACCCCATCGGTATGAGGTACTGACACCTTCTGTCGCAAAGTGTGTTATGGCTCTCGGTAACGGGATAAAAGCAGCCACTATACCCCATCGGTATGAGGTCGACAAGCTTCTGTCGCAAAGTGTGTTATGGCTGTCGGTAACAGGATAAAGGTAGCCACTATACCCATCGGTATGAGGAACTGACACAGCTTCTGTCGCAAAGTGTGTTATGGCCGTCGGTAACGGGATAAAGAGTAGCCACCCATCGGTATGAGGTACTGGCAGCTTCTGTCCATCGGTATGGGATAAAAGGAACCCATCGAGCAGAGGTACTGACACAGCTTCTGTCGCAAAGTGTGTTATTTGCTTCTGGCAAAGTGTGTCGGTAACAGGATAAAAGAGTAGCCACTATACCCATCGGTATGAGGAACTGACACAGCTTCTGTCGCAAAAGTGTGTTTGGCATGTCGGTACGGAGCTTCTGTAAAAGATTTAGCCGGTAACAGGATAAAGAGTACCCTATATCGGTATGAGGTACTGACACAGCTTCTGCCATAAAGCGTGTTATGGCTGACGGTAACGGGATTCTGTCATAATACCCATCGGTATGAGGTTACAGCTTCTGTCGCAAAGTGTGTTATGGCTGGGTAACGGGATAAAAGAGTAGCCACTATACCCATCGGTATGAGGTACTGACACAGCTTCTGTCGCAAAGTGTGTTATGGCTGTCGGTAACGGGATAAAAGTAGCCACCATACCCATCGGTATGAGGTACTGACACAGCTTCTGTCCAAAGTGTGTTATGGCTGTCGGTAACAGGATAAAAAATAGCCCTCTACCCATCGGTATGAGGACTGATGACAACTTCTGTCACCGAAGTGTGTTATGGCTGTCGGTAACGGATAAAGAGTAGCCACTATACCCATCGGTATGAGGAACCACAGCCTGTCGCTGTTATGGCAGTCGGTAACGGATAATGTAGCCACTATACCCATCGGTATGAGTACCGACACAGCTTCTGTCGCAAAGTGTGTTATGGCCCGTCTGTAACAGGTGTGTTATGACACAGCTTCTGTCGCAAATTATTGTTATCCCGGTAACAGGATAAAAAGTAGCCACTATACCCATCGGTATGAATTGCCTGACACAGCTTCTGTCGCAAAGTGTGTTATGGCTGTCGGTAACGGGAAGAGTAGCCACTATACCCATCGGTATGAGGAACTTACCCATCGGTTATGGGCGAGGAACTGACACCCAGCTTCTGTCGCAAAGTGTGTTATGGGCTGTCTGTAACGGGATAAAGAGTAGCCACTATACCCATCGGTATGAGGTACTGACACAGCTTCTGTCGCAAAGTGTGTTATGGCCGGCTGTCGGTAACGGGATAAAAAGCTTCTGTCACAAAGTGTGTTATGGCCAGTAACTATGCTATACCCATCGGTATGAGGTACTGACACAGCTTCTGTCGCAAGAGTGTTTTGGCCGTCTGTAACGGGATAAAGAGCCACTATACCCATCGGTATGAGGTACTGACACAGCTTCTGTCGCAAAGTGTATGGCTCTCGGTAACCGGATAAAGAGCAGCCACTATACCCATCGGTATGAGGTACTGACAGCTTCTGTCATAAAGTGTGTTATGGCTGTCGGTAACGGGATGGCCGTCGGTTGGTAACGGATAAAGTGTTATGGCTGTCGGTAACAGGATAAGAGTAGCCACTATACCCATCAGTATGAGGAACTGACACAGCTTCTGTCGCAAAGTGTGTTATGGCTGTCGGTAACGGGATGAAGTAGCCACTATACCCATCGGTATGAGGTACTGACACAGCTTCTGTCGCAAAAGTGTTGTAACAGCATCGTAACGGATAAAGAGTAATACCTATACCATCGGTATGAGGTGCTGACACAGCTTCTGTCGCAAAAGTGTTATGGCTGTCGGTAACGGGATAAAGAGTAGCCACCATACCCATCGGTATGAGGTACTGACACAGCTTCTGTCGCAAAGTGAGTTATGGCTGTCGGTAACGGGATAAAAAGAGCCACTATTCCCATACTGAGCCTTCTGTCGCAAAGTGTGTTATCGGTAACGGGATGAGGAGCCACGACCCATCGTTATCTCTGTCATAAAGTGTGTTATGGCTGTCAGTAACAGGATAAAGAGAGTAGCCACTATACCCATCGGTATGAGGTACTGACACAGCTTCTGTCGCAAAGTGTGTTATGGCTGTCGGTAACGGGATAAAGAGTAGCCACTATACCCATCGGTAGGTACTGAGCTTCTGGAATGGCCGTCTGACGGTCCCAAAAAGTGTGTTATGGCTGTCAGTAACAGGATAAAGTAGCCACTATACCCCATCGGTATGAGGTCGCAAAGTGTGATGGCCTTCTGTCGCAAAGTGTGTATTACTGGCTTCTGTCGTGTTATGGCTGTCGGATAAAGAGTAGCCACTATACCCATCGGTATGAGGTACCGACACAGCTTCTGTCGCAAAGTGTGTTATGGCTGTCAGTAACGGGATAAAGAGTAGCCACTATACCCATCGGTATGAGGTACTGACAGAGTGTGTGCATGGCTGTTAACAGGATGTACAGGCGCTTCTGTCGCAAAGTGTGTTTATGGCTCTAACGGGATAAAAGAGTAGCCACTATACCCCATCGGTATGAGGAACTGGACCTTCTGTCGCAAAGTGTGTTATGGCTGTCGGTAACAGGATATAAACCCAGTGAAGACGGCACAGCAAAGTGTGTTATGGCCGTCTGTAACGGGATATACCCATCGGTATGAGGTACCGACACAGCTTCTGTCGCGGTATGGCCGTCTCTTAACAGGAGAGTACCACTATACCCATCAATTATGAGGTACCGGACAGCTTCTGTCGCAAAGTGTGTTATGGCCGTCTGTAACGGGATAAAGTAGCCACTATACCCATCGGTATGAGGGAACTGACACAGCTTCTGTTCTGTCTGTAACAGGATAAAGTGTCGGTTGGCGGCTGTCAAAGGTAACTGTTGATAAAGGGATAAAAGAGTAGCCACTATACCCATCAGTATGAGGAACCGACACAGCTTCTGTCGCAAAGCGTTTTATGGCCACTATACCCATCGGTACTAACGGGATAAAGTTATGGCCGCCACTATACCCATCGGTATGGAGGTACTGACACACAGCTTCTGTCGCAAAGTGTGTTATGGCTGTCGACGGGATCGGTAACACTGGCAACTTCTGGATAAGAGTAGCCACTATACCCATCGGTATGAGTACCGACACAGCTTCTGTCGCAAAGTGTGTTATGGCTGTCGGTAACGGGAAAGAGTAGCCACTATACCCATCGGTATGAGGAACAAAGTGTGTTATGACACAGCCACCCATCGGTGGGGGTACTGTGGCTTCTGTCATAAAGTGTGTTATGGCTGTCGGTAACGGGATAAAGAGTAGCCACTATACCCATCGGTATGAGGTACCGACAGCTTCTGTCGCAAAAGTGTGTTATGGTTGTCGGTAACGGATAAAAGTAGCCACTATACCCATCGGTAGCGAGGTACCGACACAGCTTCTGTCGCAAAGTGTGTTGGCGGCTGTCGGTAACGGGATAAAGAGTAGCCACTATACCCCATCGGTATGAGGTACCGACACAGCTTCTGTCGCAAAGCAGGCCGTCGGTAACGGATAAAGAGTAGCCACCACCCATCGTGGTATGGAGGTATGGCCGTCTGTAACGGGATAAAGAGTATACTATACCCATCAGTGTGAGGTAAAGGCAACTTCTGTTATGCCGTCTGTAACAGGATAAAAAGAGCCACTATCCCATCAGTATGAGGTGCCCGACACAGCTTCTGGGTCGCAAAGTGTGTTATGGCTGTGGTAACGGATAAAGAGTAGCCACTATACCCCATCGGTATGAGGAACTGACACAGCTTCTGTCGCAAAGTGTGTTATGGCTGTCGGTAACAGGATAAAGAGTATACTATACCCATCTATACCCATCGGTATGAGGGTACTGACACAGCTTTTTCGCAAAGTGTGTTATGGCCGTCTGTAACAGGATAAAGAGTAGCCACCATACCCATCGGTATGAGGTACTGACACAGCTTCTGTCGCAAAGTGTGTTGCGGCTGTCGGTAACGGATAAAGAGTAGCCACTATACCCATCGGTATGAGGTACCACAGAGGTACTGACACGGCTGTCGGTAACGGTCGAGCCACAAAGTGTGTTATGGCTGTCGGTAACAGGATAAATAAAGAGTAGCCACTATACCCATCGGTATGAGGGTACTGACACAGCTTCTGTCCCAAAGTGTTATGGCTGTCGGTAACGGGATAAAGAGGTAGCCACTATACCCATCGGTATGAGGTACTGACACAGCTTCTGTCAAAGTGTGTTATGGCTGTCGGTAACGGATAAAGAGTAGCCACTATACCCCCATGAGGAACTGACACAGCTTCTGTCCAAAGTGTGTTATGGCTGTCGGTAACGGGATAAAAGTAGCCCACTATACCCAGCTTCTGTCGGGATGTTAGGTAACAGGATAAAGAGTAGCCACTGACACATCGGTATCGCAAAGTGTGTTATGGCTGTGTAACGGGATAAAAGAGTAGCCACTATACCCATCGGTATGAGGTACTGACACAGCTTCTGTCGCAAAGTGTGTTATGGCCGTCGGTAACAGGATAAAGCCACTATACCCATCGGTAGCTATTACCATCAGCTTCTTATGAGGAACTAACGGGATACAGCCACTATCTGTCAGCCCCAAAGTGTGTTATGGCTGTCTGTAACGGGATAAAAAGAGTAGCCACTATACCCATCGGTGGTGAGGCCCGTCTGTAACGGGATAAGCTTCTGTCGCAAAGTGTGTAAAGTGTTATGGCCGTCTGTAACAGGATAAAGAGTAGCCACTATACCCATCGGTATGAGGTATGACACAGCTTCTTCTGTTATGGCCGTCTGCAAAGTATGTGCTTCTTATGGCCGTCTGTAACAGGATAAAGAGTAGCCACTATACCCATCGGTATGAGGTACTGACCACAGCTTCTGTCACAAAAGTGTGTTATGGCTGTCGGTAAAGGGATAAAGAGTAGCCACTATACCCATCAGTATGAGGAACGACACAGCTTCTGTCGCAAAGTGTTTTTATGGCTGTCGGTAAAGGGATAAAGAGTAGCCACTATACCCATCAGTATTATGAGGAACTGACACAGCTTCTGTCACAAAGTGTGTTATGGCTGTCGGTAACAGGATAAAGAGTAGCCACTATACCCATCGGTATGAGGTACTGACCTGGCTTCTGTCATAAAAGTGTGTGGCCGTCTGTAACAGGATAAAAGTAGCCACTATACCATCGGTATGAGAGGTACTGGCACACATGGCTGTATCGTAACAGGATAAAGTAGCCACTATACCCATCAGTATGAGGAACTGCTTCTGTCGCAAAATGGCGGTGGGATAAAAGAGTAGCCACTATACCCATCAGTATGAGTACTGACACAGCTTCTGTCGCAAAGTGTGTTATGGCTGGATAAAGGATAAGAGTAGCCACTATACCCATGGCTGACACAGCTTCTGTCGCAAAGTGTGTTATGGCTGTCGGTAACGGATAGCCACTACCCATACCCAGCTTCTGTATGAGGAATGGCTGTCGGTAACGGGATAAAGGTAGCCGTATACCCATGGCGGTACTGTCGCTTCTGTAAAGTGGATGGCCGTCTGTAAAGATGACCCATCGGTATGAGGTACTGACACAGCTTCTGTCGCAAAGTGTGTTATGGCTGTCGGTAACGGGATAAAAGAGTAGCCACTATACCCATCGGTATGAGGTACTGACACAGCTTTTGTCGCAGTGTGTTATGGCTGTCTGTAACGGGATAAAGAGTAGCCACCATACCCATCCCAAAGAGTGTGTTATGGCTGTCAGTAACAGGAGGCACTATACCCATCAGTGTGAAGTGCTGACACAGCTTCTGTCAAAGTGTGTTATGGCTGTCGGTAACGGTATAAAGGTGCCACTATACCCATCGGTAACGGATGGCTGTCAGTAACAGGATAAGAGCAGCCACTATACCCATCGGTATGAGGAACTGACACAGCTTCTGTCGCAAAGCGTGTTATGGCTGTCGGTAACGGATAAAGAGTAGCCACTATACCCCATCGGTATGAGGTACTGACAGCTTCTGTCGCAAAGTGTGTTATGGCTGTCGGTAACGGGATAAAAGTAGCCACTAGCCAATCGGTATGATACTGACCAGCTTCTGTCGCGGTATGGCTGTCGGTAACGGGATAGGCCACTATACCCATCGGTACAGCTTACAACTCGTAAAGTGTGTTATGGCTGTCGGTAACGGATAAAGAGATCGGTACCATACCCAGCTTCTGTCGCAAAGGTTATGCCGTCTGTAACCGAGTAGCCACTATACCCATCGGTATGAGGTACTGTACAGCCTGTCATAAAAAGTGTGTTATGGCTGTCTGTAACGGATAAAGAGTAGCCACTACCCCATCGGTATGAGGTACTGACACAGCTTCTGTCGCAAGTGTTTATGGCTGTGTTAACGGTAGCCACTATACCCATCGGATAAAGACACAGCTTCTGTCCCATACCCATCGGTAGGATAAAGGTAGCCACTATACCCATCGGTTGTACTGCAGCTTCTGTCGCGGTGTTATGGCTGTCGGTAACGGGATAAAGAGTAATACTATACCCATCGGTATGAGGTACTGACACAGCTTCTGTCGCAAAGTGTGTTATGGCTGTCGGTAACAGGATAAAGAGTAGCCACTATACCCATCAGCTTCTGTCTGAGGTATGGCTGTCAGTAACAGGATGTCTCGCAAATTATGGCACAGCTCCGTCTGGCTGGATAAGAGTAGCCACTATACCCATCGGTATGAGGTACTGACACAGCTTCTGTCGCAAAGTGTTATGGCTGTGTTGGATAAAGAGTGCCGTCTATACCCATCGGATGAGGAACCGACAGCTTCTGTCGCAAAGTGTGTTATGGCTGTCGGCAACGGATAAAGAGTAGCCACTATACCCATCAGTATGAGGAACGCCCACAGCTTCTGTCGCAAAGTGTGTTATGGCCTGTCTGTAACGGGATAAAAGAGTAGCCACTATACCCATCGGTATGAGGTACTGGACAGCTTCTGTCGCAAAGTGTGTTATGGCCGTCGGTAACGGGATAAAGAGTAGCCACTATACCCATCGGTATGAGGTACTGACACAGCTTCTGTCGCAAAGTGTGTTATATTGTCGCACGGATAAAGATAGCCACTATACCCATCGGTATGAGGAACTGACACAGCTTCTGTCATAGTGCGTGTTATGGCCGTCGGTAACGGGATAAAAGTAGCCACTATACCCATCGGTATGAGGTGCACGACACAGCTTCTGTCGCAAAGTGTGTTATGGCTGTCGGTAACGGGATAAAGAGTAGCCACTATACCCATCGGTATGAGGAACTGACACAGCTTCTGTCGCCTATACCCATCGGTAAAGTGCTTGTTATGGCTGTCGGTAACAGGATAAAGAGTAGCCACTATACCCATCGGTATGAGGAAGCTTCTGACATGGCTTCTGTCGCAAAGCTTCTGTTAGTGTGTATGGCTGTCGGTAACGGGATAAAGAGTAGGTGCACACAACTTCTGTCATAAAGTGAGGTACGGGATGACACATCGGATAGTAGCCACACTATACACATCGGTATGAGGTACTGACACAGCTTCTGTCGCAAAGTGTGTTATGGCTGTCTGTAACGGGATAAAGAGTAGCCACTATACCCATCGGTATGAGGTACTGACACAGCTTCTGTCGCAAAGTGTGTTATGGCTGTCGGTAACAGGATAAAGAGTAGCCCTATACCCATCGGCGAGGAACTGACATGCTTCTGTCGCAAAGTGTTATGGCTCTCGGTAACGGGATAAAGAGTAGCCACTATACCCATCGGTATGAGGTACCGACACAGCTTCTGTCGCAAAGTGTGTTATGGCTGTCGGTAACAGGATAAAGAGTAGCCACTATACCCATCGGCATGAGGTACCGACACAGCTTCTGTCGCAAAAGTGTGTTATGGCTGTATCGGTAACGGGATAAAGAGCCCTATACCCATCGGTATGAGGTACTGACACAGCTACTGTCCCAAAGTGTGTTATGGCTGTCGGTAACGGATAAAGAGTAGCCACTACCCCATCGGTATGAGGAACTGACACAGCTTCTGTCGCAAAGTGTGTGCGGCCGTCTGTAACGGGATAAAAAGAGTAGCCACGATACCCATCGGTATGAGTACTGACACAGCTTCTGTCGCAAAGTGTGTTATGGCTGTCTGTAACAGGATAAAGTAGCCACTGCCCATCGGTGAAATTACTAGCTTCTGTCCAAATCTGTCAGTAACAGGAGAGAGTAGCCACTATACCCCATCTGACACAGCTTCTGTCCCAAAAGTGTGTTATGGCCGTCTGTAACAGGATAAGAGTAGCCCTATACCCATCGGTATGAGGTACTGACACAGCCCTGTGTCAAAGTGTGTTATGGCTGTCAGTAACAGGATAAAAGAAATTAGCCAATTCTGTCCCAAAGTGTGTTATCGGTAATGGAGAGGTACCCACGGTATGAACTGACACCTTCTGTCGCAAAAGTGTGTTATGGCTGTCGGTAACGGGATAAAGAGTAGCCACTATACCCATCAGTATGAGGAACTGACACAGCTTCTGTCGCAAAAGTGTTTTATGGCTGTCGGTAACAGGATAAGAGTAGCCACTATACCCATCGGTATGAGGTACTGACACAGCTTCTGTCAAAGTGTGTGTTATGGCTGTCGGTAACGGATAAAAGAGTATACACTATACCCATCGGTATGAGGTACTGACACACAGCTTCTGTCGCAAAGTGTGCCTGGCTGTCGGTAACAGGATAAGGGATACCAAAGAGTAGCCACAAAGGTGTGTTATACTTGGGTTAAGAGTAGCCCATCAATCGGTATGAGGTACTGACACAGCTTCTGTCGCAAAGTGTGTTATGGCTGTCGGTAACGGGATAAAAAAGAGTAGCCACTATACCCATCGGTATGAGGAACTGACACAGTTTCTGTCGCAAAGTGTGTTATATGGCTGTCGGTAACGGGATAAAGAGTAGCCACTATACCATACCCATCACAGCTTCTGTCCCAAAGTATTATGGCTGTCGGTAACGGGATAAAGAGTAGCCACTATACCCCATCGGTATGTAGCTTCTGTCATAAAATTATTGTTATGGCTGTCGGTAACAGCTATGGGATAAAAGTGTCTGTTATGTTATGGCTGTCGGTAACGGGATAAAAGAGAATACCATACCCATCGGTATGAGGCACCGACACAGCTTCATCGCAAAGTGTGTTATGGCTGTCGTAACAGGATAAAAGAGTAGCCACTATACCCATCAGGCGAGGTACTGACACAGCCCTTCTGTCGCAAAGTGTTATGGCTGTCTGTAACAGGATAAAAGAGTAGCCACTATACCCATCAGTATGAGGTACTGACACAGCTTCTGTCAAAATTATGGCTGTCGGTAACAGGATACTATACCCATCGGTATGAAACCTTCTGTTCTGTCAAAGTGTGTTATGGCTGTCTGTAACAGGATAAAGAGTAGCCACTATATACCCATCAGTGTAAGGGTACTGACAGTTTCTGTCGCAAAGTGTGTTATGGCTGTCGGTAACGGATAAAGAGTAATACCATACCCATCGGTATGAGTGAACTGACACAGCTTCGTCGCAAAGTGTGTTATGGCTGTCGGTAACGGGATAAAGAGTAGCCACTATACCCATCGGTATGAGGTACCGACACAGCTTCTGTCGCAAAGTGTGTTATGGCTGTCGGCACGGATAAAGAGCAGCCACCATACCCATCGGTAGCGAGGAACTGTCGCATGGCTGTCGGTAACGGATGTCATACCCAATGAGCGTGCTTCTGTAGTGTGTTGCGGCTGCCGGTAACGGACAAAGAGTAGCCACGCTATACCCATGAGGTACCGACACAGCTTCTGTCGCAAAGTTGTGTTATGGCTGTCTGTAACGGAGAAGATAAAGAGCAGCCACTATACCCATCGGTATGGAACTGACACAGCTTCTGTCGCAAAGTGTGTTATGGCTGTCGGTAACGGGATAAACCCAAGCCACTATAGTACTGACACAGCTTCTGTCATAAAGTGTGTTATGGCCGTCTGTAACAGGATAAAAGAGTAGCCACTATACCCATCGGTATGAGGTACTGACACAGCTTCTGTCATAAAAGTGTTATGGCTGTCGGTAACAGGATAAAAAGAGTAGCCCACTATACCCATCAGTGCCAGGGTACTGACACAGCTTCTGTCGCAAAGTGTGTTATGGCACCTCATTAACAGGATAAAAAAAAGAGTAGCCACTACCCATCGGTATGAGGGCAACTGGCTATCCCCAGTGTGGTATAGCAGCTGTCGGTAACAGGATAAAGTAGCCACTATACCCATCGGTATCGTTACTGACACAGCTTCTGTCGCAAAGAGTGTGTTATGGCTGTCGGTAACGGTATAAAAGGTAGCCACTATACCCATCGGTATGAGGAACTGACACAGCTTCTGTCCCAAAGTGTGTTATGGCACAGCCGGTAACAGGATAAAGAGTAGCCACTATACCCATCGGTGTGAGGTACTGACACAACTTCTGTCGCAAAGTGTGTTATGGCTGTCGGTAACGGTATAAGAGTAGCCACTATACCCCATCGGTATGAGGAACTGACACAGCTTCTGTCGCAAATGTGTTATGGCTGTCGGTAACGGGATAAAGAGTAGCCACTATACCCCATCGGTATGAGGTACTGACAACAGCTTCTGTCGCAAAAGTGTGTTATGGCTGTCAGTAACGGATAAAGTAAGCCACCATACCCATCGGTATGAGTACCGACACAGCTTCTGTACCAAAGTGTGTTATGGCTGTCGGTAACGGATAAGGTAGCCACTATACCCATCGGTATGAGGTACTGAGCTTCTGTCGCAAAGTGTGTTATGGCTGTCGGCAGGATAAAAAGCCTATACCCATCGGTATGATGGCTGTTTGCACTTCTGTCATAAAGTGTGATGGCTGAGCCACAGGATAAATACCCATCGGTATGAGGTACTGACAGCTTCTGTCGCAAAGTGTGTTATGGCCGTCTGTAACGGGATAAAGTAGCCACTATACCCATCGGTATGAGGTACTGACAGCTTCTGTCGCAAAGTGTTATGGCTGTCGGTAACGGGATAAAGAGTAGCCACTATACCCATCGGTATGAGGTACTGACACAGCTTCTGTCATAAAGTGTGTTATGGCCGTCTGTAACGGGATAAAAGAGTAGCCACTATACCCATCGGTATGAGGTACCGACACAGCTTCTGTCCCAAAGTGTGTTATGGCTGTCGGTAACGGGATAAAAAGTAGCCACCATACCCATCCGGTATGAGTAGAACTGACACAGCTTCTGTCGCAAAGTGTGTTGCGGCTGTCGGTAACGGGATAAAGATAGCACTATAC
Source organism: Acanthosepion pharaonis (assembly GCA_903632075.3). NCBI lineage: Eukaryota > Metazoa > Mollusca > Cephalopoda > Sepiida > Sepiidae > Acanthosepion > Acanthosepion pharaonis. The sequence continues at coordinate 5,201,367 of CAHIKZ030001979.1, forward strand.
CCATCGGTATGAGGTACTGACACAGCTTCTGTCGCAAAGTGTTATGGCTGTCGGTAACGGGAAGAGTAGCCACTATACCCATCGTATGCGAGGTACTGACACAGCTTTTTTCGCAAAGTGTGTATGGCCGTCTGTAACGGGATAAAGAGTAGCCAACTATACCCATCGGTATTACGAGGAACCGACACAGCTTCTGTAGCAGTGTGTTATGGCTGTCGGTAACGGGATAAAGAGTAGCCAATACCCCATCGGTATGAGGTACAACAGCTTCTGTCGCAAAGTGTGCGGCTGTCGGTAACAGGATAAAGAGTAGCCACTATACCCATCGGTATGAGGTACTGACAGCTTCTGTCGCAAAGTGTGTTATGGCTGTCGGTAACAGGATAAGAGTAGCCCACTATACCCATCGGTATGAGACAGAGGCAAACTGACACATCTGTAACGGGATGTCGCTATACCCATCGGCGTACTGGTTCTGGCCGTTAGCCGTCTGTAACGGATAAAAAGAGTAGCCACCATACCCATCGGTATGAGGTACCACACAGCTTCTGTCGCAAAGTGTGTTATGGCCGTCTGTAACAGGATAAGAGTGTCGGTGACAGAGCTTCTGTTGCGGATGGCCGTCTGTAACAGGATAAAAGTAGCCACTATACCCATCGGTATGAGAACTGACACAGGAATGGCTGACAGTAGCCACTATACCCATCGGTATGAGGTCTGCTTCTGTCATAAAGTGTGTTATGCCGTCTGTAACGGCCACTATAATCGGAGGTAAAGCTTCTGTCATAAAGTGTGTAGCCACTATAGCCACTATACCCATCAGTGAGGTACTGACACCGCTTCTGTCGCAAAGTGTGTTATGGCTGTCAGTAACGGGATAAAAAGAGTAGCCACTACCCACCCATCGGTATGAGGAACTGACACAGCTTCTGTCGCAAAGTGTTTTATGGCTGTCGGTAACGGACAAAGAGTACAGCCACTATACCCATCGGCATGAGGTACTGACACAGCTTCTGTCGCAAAGTGTGTTATGGCTCTCGGTAACGGATAAAAGAGCCACTATGCCATCAGTGAGTGCTGACACAGCTTCTGTCATCGGTATGGCTGAGGATAAAGAGCCACTATACCCACAGTATGAAGAGACTTCTGTCGCAAAGTGTGTTATGGCAATGGTAACGGATAAAGAGGCAGCCACCATGCCCATCGGTATGAGGTACCGACACAGCTTCTGTCGCAAAGTGTGTTATGGCTGTCGGTAACGGGACAAAAGAGTAGCCACTATACCCCATCGGTATGAGGTACTGACACAGCTTCTGTCGCAAAGTGTGTGTTATGGCTGTCGGTAACAGGATAAGACTACCAACATACCCATCATGTATGAGGAACTGACACAGCTTCTGTCGCAAAGTGTGTTATGGCTGTCGGTAACGGATAAAGAGTAGCCACTATACCCATCGGTATGAGGTACTGACACAGCCTGTTGCAAAGTGTGTTATGGCCGTCTGTAACGGGATAAAGAGTAGCCCACTACCCATCGGTATGAGGTACTGACACAGCCTGTCGCAAAAGTGTGTTATGGCTGTCAGTCGGCCCAATCGGTATGAGAACGACACAGCTTCTGTCATAGAAGTGTGATGTATCGGTAACACAGGATAAATACCACTATACCCATGAGGAGGGTACATCTGTCGCAAAGTGTTATGGCTGTCGGTAACGGGATGAAGAGTAGCCACTATACCATTATCGGTATGAGGGTTGACACAGCTTTCTGTCGCAAAGCGTGTTCGGCTGTCGGTAACGGATAAAGAGTAGCCACTATACCCATCGGTATGAGGTACTGACACAGCTTCTGTCGCAAAGTGTGTTATGGCTGTCTGTAACGGGATAAAGAGTAGCCACTATACCCATCGGTATGAGGTACTGACACAGCTTCTGTCGCAAAGTGTGTTATGGCCGTCTGTAACGGGATAAAGAGTAGCCACTATACCCATCGGTATGAGGTACTGACACAGCTTCTGTCGCAAAGTGTGTTATGGCTGTCGGTAACGGGATAAAGAGTAGCCACTATACCCATCGGTATGAGGAACTGACACAGCTTCTGTCGCAAAGTGTGTTATGGCTGTCGGTAACGGGATAAAGAGTAGCCACTATACCCATCGGTATGAGGTACTGACACATACCCATCGTCGCAAAAGTTTGTTATGGCTTCTGTCGCAAAGTGTGTTATGGCTGTCGGTAACGGGATAAAAGAGTAGCCCACTATACCCATCGGTATGAGGAACTGACACAGCTTCTGTCGCAAAGTGTATAATGGGCCGTCTGTAACGGGATAAAGAGTAGTTCACTATACCATCGGTATGAGGTACTGACACAGCTTCTGTCGCAAAGTGTGTTATGGCTGCTTCTGTCGGATAAAAGGTAGCCACTATACCCCATCGGTATGAGGTGCACCGACACAGCTTCTTCATAAAGTGTGTGTTATGGCTGTCTGTAACAGGAAAAGTAGCCACTATACCTATCGGTATGAGTACCGACACAGCTTCTGTCGCAAAGTGTGTTATGGCTGTCTGTAACGGGATAAAAGAGTAGCCACTATACCCATCGGTATGAGGAACCGACAGGTGCTTCTGTCGCAAAGTGTGTTATGGCTGTGTTAACGGATAAGAGTAGCCATACCCATCGGTATGAGGAACCGACGGCAGCTTCTGTCGCAAAGTGTGTTATGGCTGTCGGTAACGGGACAAAGAGTAGCCACTATACCCATCGGTATGAGGAAACTGACACACTTCTGTCGCAAAAAGTGTGTCGGTAACAGGATAAGGCTGTCGGTAACGGGATAAAAGCCACCCTATACCCATCGGTATGAGGTACTGACACAGCTCTGCAGCCATAAAGTGTGCGCGGCTGTCGGGTAACGGATAAAGAGTAGCCACTATACCCATCGGCGACAGCTTCTGTCGCAAAGTGTGTTATGGCTGTCGGTAACAGGACAAAGAGTAGCCACTATACCCATCGGTATGAGGTACCGACACAGCTTCTGTCGCAAAGTGTGTTATGCCCGTCTGTACGGGATAAAGAGTAGCCACTATACCCCATCGGTATGAGGTACTGACACAGCTTCTGTCGCAAAGTGTGTTATGGCCGTCTGTAACGGGATAAAGAGTAGCCACTATACCCATCCTGAGGTACTGACACATGAGGTACCCAAAGCTTATGTCGCAAAGGTTATGTCGGTAACAGGATAAAGAGGTAGCCACTATACCCATCGGTATGAGGAACTGACACAGCTTCCCTGTCCCAAAGTGTGTTATGGCTGTCGGTAACGGATAAAGAGTAGCCACTATACCCATCGGCCGTGGACACAGCTTCTGTCGCAAAGTGTGTTATGTCTGTCGGTAATAAAAGGTAGCCACCATACCCATCGGTATGAGGTACTGACACAGCTTCTGTCGCAAAGTGTGTTATGGCTGTCTGTAACGGATAAAGAGTAGCCACTATACCCATCGGTATGAGGTACTGGACACAGCTTCTGTCGCGGCCGTCTGTAACGGATAAAGAGTGTGTTATGGCTGTCGGTAACGGGATAAAGAGTAGCCACTATACCCATCAGTATGAGGAAGAACTGACACAGCTTCTGTCGACACAGCTTGTCGCAAAGTGTGTTATGGCTGTCGGTAACGGGATAAAGAGTAGCCACTATACCCATCGGTATGAGGAACCGACACGCTTCTGTCTGTCAAGGTCTGACCAACAGGATAAAAAGAATGTACCCATCGGTATGAGGTACCGACACAGCTTCTGTCGCAAAGTGTGTTGCGGCTGTCGGTAACGGGATAAAGAGCCAGCCACCTACCCATCGGTATGAGGAACTGACACAGCTTCTGTCCCCAAAAGTGTGTTATGGCTGTCGGTAACGGGATAAATGAGGTACTGACCACTATACCCATCAAAGAGGTGAGGAACAGACACAGCTTCTGTCGCAAAAGTGTGTTGCGGCTGTCGGTAACGGATAAAGTAGCCACTATACCCATCGGTATGAGGTGACACAGCTTCTGTCGCAAAAGTGTTATGGCTGTCGGTAACGGGATAAAGAGCAGCCACTATACCCATCGGTATGAGGTACTGACACAACTTCTGTCGCAAAGTTGGCGGCTGTCTGTAACTGGGATAAAGAGTAGCCACTATACCCATCGGTGAGGTTGACAGCTTCTACTGTCGCAAAGTGTGTTATGGCTGTCGGTAACGGACAAAGAGTAGCCACTATACCCATCGGTATATGAGGAACTGACACAGCTTCTGTCGCAAAAGGTTTTATGGCTGTCGGTAACACAATATACCCATATGGGCTGTCGGTAACGGGATAAAAAGTAGCCACTATACCCATCGGTATGAGGAACTGACACAGCTTCTGTCGCAAAGTGTGTTATGGCTGTCGGTAACGGGATAAAGAGTAGCCACTATACCCATCGGTATGAAAGACAGCTTCATCGCAAAGTGTGTTGCGTCTGTCGGTAAGGGATAAAGTAGCCACTATACCCATCGGTATGAGGTACTGACACAGCTTCTGTCGATAAAAGTGTGTTATGGCTGTCGGTAACAGGATAAAGAGTAGCCACTATACCCATCGGTATGAGGGACAGCTTCGTCGCAAAGTGTGTTATGGCTGTGGTAACGGGATAAAGGGAGCCACTATACCCATCGGTATGAGGAACTGACACAGCTTCTGTCGCAAAGTTGTGTTATGGCTGTTTGGTAACGGGATAAAGAGTAGCCACTATACCCATCGGTATGAGGTACTGACAGCTTCTGTCGCAAAAGTGTGTTATGGCTGTCGGTAACGGATAAAGAGTAGCCACTATACCCATCGGTATGAGGAACTGACACAGCTTCTGTCGCAAAGTGTAATATGGCTGTCGGTAACGGATAAGGATAGCCACTATACCCATCGGTATGAGGTACTGACACAGCTTCTGTCGCAAAGTGTGTTATGGTTGTCGGTAACTGGATAAAAGTAGCCAATATACCCATCGGTATGAGGTACTGACAGCTTCTGTCAAAAAGTGTTATGGCGGTAACGGGATAAAGACTAGCCACTATACCCATCGACACAGAACTGGCACAGCTTCTGTCGCAAAGTGTGTTATGGCTGTCGGTAACGGGATAAAGAGTAGCCACTATACCCATCGGTATGAGGATACCCACTGACACAGCTTCTGTCGCAAAGTGTGTTATGGCCGTCTGTAACGGATAAAAGAGTAGCCACTATACCCATCGGTATGAGGTACTGACACAGCTTCTGTCGCAAAGTGTGTTATGGCTGTCGGTAACGGATAAAGAGTAGCCACTATACCCATCGGTATGAGACAACGACAGCTTCTGTCCCAAAGTATTGTTATGGCTGTCGGTAACTGGATAAAGAGTAGCCAATATACCCATCGGTATGAGGTACTGACACAGCTTCTGTCGCAAAGTGTGCATTTTTTTTTGGCTGTCGGTAACAGGATAAAGAGTAGCCACCATACCCATCGGTATGAGGAACTGACACAGCTTCTGTCGTTTATGGCTGTCGGTAACGGGATAAAGAAGCTACTATACCCATCGGTATGAGGTATGGCTGTCGGTAACGGGATAAAGAGTAGTAACGGGATAAAAAGGTAGCCACTATACCCATCGGTATGAGGAACTGACACAGCTTCTGTCGCAAAGTGTGTTATGGCTGTCGGTAACGGGATAAAAGAGCCACTATACCCATCGGTATGAGGTACTGACACAGCTTCTGTCGCAAAGTGTGTTATGGCTGTCGTCGGTAACGGGATAAAGAGTAGCCACTATACCCATCGGTATGAGGAACTGACACAGCTTCAACAAAGTGTGTTATGGCTGTCGGTAACAGGATAAAGAGTAGCCACTATACCCATCGGTATGAGGTACTGACACAGCTTCTGTCGCAAAAGCCACTATACCCATGTTATGGCTGTCTGGTAACGGGATAAAGAGTAGCCACTATACCCATCGGTATGAGGTACTGACACAGCTTCTGTCGCAAAGTGTGTTATGGCCGTCTGTAACGGGATAAAGAGTAGCCACTATACCCATCGGTATGAGGTACTGACACAGCTTCTGTCGCAAAGTGTGTTATGGCCGTCTGTAACGGGATAAAGAGTAGCCACTATACCCATCGGTATGAGGTACTGACACAGCTTCTGTCGCAAAGTGTGTTATGGCCGTCTGTAACGGGATAAAGAGTAGCCACTATACCCATCGGTATGAGGTACTGACACAGCTTCTGTCGCAAAGTGTGTTATGGCCGTCTGTAACGGGATAAAGAGTAGCCACTATACCCATCGGTATGAGGAACTGACACAGCTTCTGTCGCAAAGTGTGTTATGGCTGGTAACGGATAAAGAGTAGCCACTATACCCATCGGTATGAGGAACTGGCACAGCTTCTGTCGCAAAGTGTGTTATGGCCGTCTGTAACAGGATAAGAGTAGCCACTATACCCATCGGTATGAGGTACCGACACAGCTTCTGGCCGTCTGTAACAGGATAAAAGTAGCCACTATACCCATCGGTATGAGGTACCGACAGCTTCTGTCGCAAAGTGTGTTATGGCTGTCGGTAACAGGATAAAGGAGCCACTATACACCATCGGTATGAGGAACTGACACAGCTTCTGTCGCAAAGTGTGTTATGGCTGTCGGTAACGGGATAAAGAGTAGCCACTATACCCATCGGTATGAGGTACCGACCTTCTGTCGCAAAGCGCGGCTGTCGGCGGGATAAAAGTGTGTTATGGCTGCTTCTGGTAACGGGATAAAGGAGTAGCCACTATACCCATCGGTATGAGGTACTGACACAGCTTCTGTCGCAAAGTGTGTTATGGCTGTGTCGGTAGCCACTATAATCGGGAGCTTCTGTAAAGTGTGTAGTCTGTAACACTATACCCATCGGTATGAGGTACTGACACAACTTCTGTCGCAAAAGTGTGTTATGGCTGTCGGTAACGGGATAAAGAGTAGCCACTATACCCATCGGTATGATGAACTGACACAGCTTCTGTCCCAAAGTGTGTTATGGCTGTCTGTACGGGATAAAGAGTAGCCACTATACCCATCGGTATGAGGTACTGACACAGCTTCTGTCGCAAAGTGTGTTATGGCTGTCGGTAACGGGATAAAAGAGTAGCCACTATACCCATCGGTATGAGGTACTGACACAGCTTCTGTCGCAAGTGTGTTATGTTGTAACAGGATGGCCACTATACCCCTGTCGGTAACGGGCAAAGTGTGTTATGGCCGTCTGTAACGGGATAAGTAGCCACTATACCCATCGGTATGAGGAACTGACACAGCTTCTGTCGCAAAGTGTGTTATGGCCGTCTGTAACGGGATAAAGAGTAGCCACTATACCCATCGGTATGAGGTACTGACACAGCTTCTGTCGCAAAGTGTGTTATGGCTGTCGGTAACGGGATAAAGAGTAGCCACTATACCCATCGGTATGAAATTACTGACACAGCTTCTGTCGCAAAGTGTGTTATGGCTGTCTGTAACAGGATAAAGAGTAGCCACTATACCCATCGGTATGAGGTACTGACACAGCTTCTGTCGCAAAGTGTGTTATGGCTGTCTGTAACGGGATAAAGAGTAGCCACTATACCCATCGGTATGATGAGGTACTGACACAGCTTCTGTCGCAAAGTGTGTTATGGCTGTCGGTAACGGATAAAAGTAGCCACTATACCCATCTGAGGTACCCATCGTGTTATGAGGGTAGCCACTATACCCATCGGTATGAGGAACTGACACAGCTTCTGTCGCAAAGTGTGTTATGGCTGTCGGTAACGGATAAAAAGAGTAGCCACTATACCCATCGGTATGAGGTACTGACACAGCTTCTGTCAAAGTGTGTTATGGCTGTCGGTAACAGGGATAAAAGTAGCCACTATACCCATCGGTATATGGCTGTCTGTCGCAAAGTGTGTTATGGCTGTCGGTAACGGATAAAAGTAGCCACTATACCCATCGGTATGAGGAACTGACACAGCTTCTGTCGCAAAAGTGTGTTATGCATGTCGGTGGCACGTCGGTATGAGGTAACGGATGACACAGCTTCTGTCGCAAAGTGTGTTATGGCTGTCTGTAACGGGATAAAAGTAGCCACTAACCCGCCGGTATAGGTATGAGGTACAGACACAGCTTCTGTCGCAAAGTGTTATGGCCGTCGGTAACGGATAAGAGTAGCCACTATACCCATCGGTATGAGGAACTGACAGCTTCTGTCGCAAAGTGTGTTATGGCTGTCGGTAACGGGAAGTAGCCACTATACCCATCGGTATGAGGAATTGACACAGCTTCTGTCGCAAAGTGTGTGTTATGGCCGTCTGTAACAGGATAAAGAGTAGCCACTATACCCATCGGTATGAGGGAACTGAGCCACAGCTTCTGTCGCAAAGTGTGTTATGGCTGTCGGTAACAGGATAAAGAAGCCACTATACCCATCGGTATGAGGTACCCACTGAGGAACACAGCTTCTGTCGCAAAGTGTGTTATGGCTGTCGGTAACGGATAAAGAGTAGCCACTATACCCATCGGTATGAGGAACTGACACAGCTTCTGTCCCAAAGTGTGTTATGGCTGTCGGTAACGGGATAAGAGTAGCCACTATACCCATCGGTATGAGGTACTGACACAGCTTCTGCAAAGTGTGTTATGGCTGTCGGTAACAGGATAAAGAGTAGCCACTATACCCATCGGTATGAGGTACTGACACAGCTTCTGTCGCAAAGTGTGTTATGGCTGTCTGTAACGGGATAAAAGTAGCCACTATACCCATCGGTATGAGGTACTGACACAGCTTATACCATAAGTGTGTTATGGCCGTCTGTAACAGGATAAAGCCACTATACCCATCGGTGGACTATACCCATCGGATAAAAAGTGCCACTATACCCATCGGTATGAGGTACGACACAGCACAAAGTGTGCGCGGCTTCTGTCGCAAAGTGTGTTATGGCTGTCGGTAACAGGGATAAAGAGTAGCCACTATACCCATCGGTATGAGGAACTGACACAGCTTCTGTCGCAAAGTGTGTTATGGCTGTCGGTAACAGGATAAAGAGTAGCCACTATACCCATCGGTATGAAGAACTGACACAGCTTCTGTCGCAAAGTGTGTTATGGCTGTCGGTAACGGGATAAGAGTTATAGCCAATTATACCCATCGGTATGAGGTACTGACACAGCTTCTGTCGCAAAGTGTGTTATGGGTCTGTCGGTAACAGTAGGATAAACTTCTGTCGCAAAGTGTGTTATGGCCCAACGGGAAGAGTATACCCATCGGTATGAGGTACTGACACAGCTTCTGTCGCAAAGTGTGTTATGGGCTGTAACGGGATAACTATACCCATCGGTATGAAACAGCTTCTGTCCAGTGTGTTATGGCCGTCTGTAACGGATAAAGAGTAGCCACTATACCCATCGGTATGAGGACACAGCTTCTGTCGCAAAGTGTGTTATGGCTGTCGGTAACGGGATAAAAGAGTAGCCACTATACCCATCGGTATGAGGTACTGACACAGCTTCTGTCGCAAAGTGTGTTATGGCCGTCGGTAACGGGATAAAAGTAGCCACTATACCCATCGGTATGAGGTACTGACACAGCTTCTGTCGCAAAGTGTGTTATGGCTGTCTGTAACGGGATAAAGAAGCCACTATACCCATCGGTATGAGACAGCACAGCTTCTGTCGCAAAGTGCTTGGCTGTCGCAAAGGTGTGCCACTATACCCATCGGCTGGATAACTGTAACGGGATAAAGAGTAGCCACTATACCCATCTACTGACACAGCTTCTGTCGCGGTGTGTTATGGCTGTCGGTAACAGGATAAAGAGTAGCCACTATACCCATCGGTATGAGGTACTGACACAGCTTCTGTCGCAAAAGTGTGTTATGGCTGTCGGTAACGGGATAAAAAAGTAGCCACTATACCCATCGGTATGAGGAACTGACACAGCTTCTGTCGCAAAGTGTGTTATGGCTGTCGGTAACGGGATAAAGAGTAGCCATCTATACCCATCGGTATGAAAGGTAACTGACACAGCTTCTGTCGCAAAGTCATAAAGTGTGTTATGGCTGTCTGTAACAGGATAAAGAGTAGCCACTATACCCATCGGTATGAGGTACTGACACAGCTTCTGTCGCAAAGTGTGTTATGGCTGTCGGTAACAGGATAAAGAGTAGCCACTATACCCATCGGTATGAGGAACTGACACAAAGTGTGTTATCTGTCAGTAACAGGATAAAAGTAGTGTTATGGCTTCTGTCGGTGGCTGTCGATAACAGGAAGAGTAGCCACTATACCCATCGGTATGAGGTTTGACACAGCTTCTGTCGCAAAGTGTGTTATGGCCGTCTGTAACGGGATAAAGAGTAGCCACTATACCCATCGGTATGAGGAACTGACACAGCTTCTGTCGCAAAGTGTGTTATGGCTGTCGGTAACGGGATAAAGAGTAGCCACTATACCCATCGGTATGAGGAACTGACACAGCTTCTGTCGCAAAGTGTGTTATGGCTGTCGGTAACAGGATAAAGTAGCCACTATACCCATCGGTATGAGGTACCGACACAGCTTCTGTCGCAAAGTGTGTTATGGCTGTCGGTAACGGATAAAGAGTAGCCACTATACCCATCGGTATGAGGTACTGACACAGCTTCTGTCATAAAAGTGTGTTATGGCTGTCGGTAACAGGATAAGAATAGCCACTATACCCATCGGTATGGGAACTGACACAGCTTCTGTCGCAAAGTGTGTTATGGCTGTCGGTAACGGGATAAAGAGTAGCCACTATACCCATCGGTATGAGGTACTGACACAGCTTCTGTCGCAAAGTGTGTTATGGCTGTCTGTAACGGGATAAAGAGTAGCCACTATACCCATCGGTATGAGGTACTGACACAGCTTCTGTCGCAAAGTGTGTTATGGCTGTCGGTAACGGGATAAAAAGAGTAGCCACTATACCCATCGGTGAGGTACTGGACACAGCTTCTGTCGCAAAGTGTGTTATGGCTGTCGGTAACGGGATAAAGACTATGGCCACTATACCTGTCATCGGTATGAATTACTGACACAGCTTCTGTCGCAAAGTGTGTTATGGCTGTCGGTAACAGGATAAAAGTAGCCACTATACCCATCGGTATGAGGTAATTTGACACAGCTTCTGTCGCAAAGTGTGTTATGGCTGTCTGTCGGGCAAAATATACCCATCGGTATAACAGGAGCCTTGTGTTATGGCTGGCTGTACGGAGAGTAGCCACTATACCCATCGGTATGAGGTACTGACAGCTTCTGTCGCAAAGTGTGTTATGGCTGTCGTAACGGGATAAGAGTAGCCACTAACCCAGTGTACCGACACAGCTTCTGTCTTAAAGTGTGTTATGGCTGTCGGTAACGGGATTAGCCACTATACCCATCGGTATGAGGTACCGACACAGCTTCTGTCGCAAAGTGGATGGCTGTCGGTAACAGGATAGTAGCCACTATACCCATCGGTATGAGGTATACCCTGTCGGTATGGCTGTCGGTGAGGATAAAGAGTAGCCACTATACCCATCGGACACAGCTTCTGTCGCAAAGTGTGTTATGGCTGTCGGTAACAGGATAAAAGTAGCCACTATAGCCAATATAGCTTCTGTCCCATCGGTAACAGGATGAGGACCCATCGGTATGAGGAACACAGCTTCTGTCGCAAAGTGTGTTATGGCTGTCGGTAACAGGATGGTAGCCACTATACCCATCGGTATGAGGTACTGACACAGCTTCTGTCGCAAAGTGTGTTATGGCCGTCTGTAACGGGATAAGAGTAGCCACACCCCCATCGGTATGGAACTGACACAGCTTCTGTCGCAAAGTGTGTTATGGCTGTCGGTAACGGGATAAAAAGTAGCCACTATACCCATCGGTATGAGGTACTGACACAGCTTCTGTCGCAAAGTGTGTTATGGCTGTCGGTAACAGGATAAAAGTAGCCACTATACCCATCGGTATGAGGAACTGACACAGCTTCTGTCGCAAAGTGTGTTATGGCTGTCGGTAACGGGATAAAGAGTAGCCACTATACCCATCGGTGCGAGGTACTGACACAGCTTCTGTCGCAAAGTGTGTTATGGCTGTCTGTAACAGGATAAAAGTAGCCACTATACCCATCGGTATGAGGTACTGACACAGCTTCTGTCGCAAAGTGTGTTATGGCCGTCTGTAACGGGATAAAGAGTAGCCACTATACCCACTAGCTTCTGTCGCACCCATCGGTAACGGGATAAAGGTAGCCACATACCCATCAGCTTACTGTCTGTCAAAGTGTGTTATGGCTGTCGGTAACGGGATAAAGAGTAGCCACTATACCCATCGGTATGAGGAACTGACACAGCTTCTGTCGCAAAGTGTGTTATGGCTGTCGGTATGGTAACAGCTTCTGGATAAACGGGAGTAGCCACTATACCCATCGGTATGAGGTACTGACACAGCTTCTGTCGCAAAGTGTGTTATGGCTGTGTAACGGATAAAAGAGTAGGTAACAGACACAGGATGGCTGTCGGTAACAGGATAAAGAGTAGCCACTATACCCATCGGTATGAGGTACTGACACAGCTTCTGTCGCAAAGTGTGGCTTAACGGATGGCTGTCGGTAACTGGATAAAAGTAGCCACTATACCCATCGGTATGAGGTACCGACACAGCTTCTGTCGCAAAGTGTGTTATGGCTGTCGGTAACAGGATAAAGAGTAGCCACTATACCCATCGGTATGAGTAACAATACTGACAGCTTCTGACACGGGATAAAGAGTAGCCACTATACCCATTATGAGGTACCGACCTTCTGTCTGTCGCAAATGAAATTACTGACACAGCTTCTGTTATGGCTGTCGGTAACAGGATAAAAGAGTAGCCACTATACCCATCGGTATGAGGTACTGACACAGCTTCTGTCGCAAAGTGTGTTATGGCTGTCGGTAACGGATAAAGAGTAGCCACTATACCCATCGGTATGAGGTACTGACACAGCTTCTGTCGCAAAGTGTGTTATGGCTGTCGGTAACGGGATAAAAACTAGCCACTATACCCATCGGTAAGAGGTACTGACACAGCTTCTGTCCAAATATACCCATAACGTATGCCACTATACATATGACACAGCTATGTTTGCAAAATGTTTTATGCCTATCGGTAACTGGATAAAGAGTAGCCACTATACCCATCGGTATGAGGAACTGACACAGCCACTGCAGCAAAATGGGTTATGTCTGTCGGTAACTGGGTAAAGACTAGCCACTATACCCATATGTATGAGGAACTGACACAGCTAATGTTGCAAACTGTTTTACGGCTTTCGGTAACTGGATAAAGAATAGCCACTATACCCATTGGAATGAGGTACTGACACAGCTACTGTTGCAAAGGGTGTTATGGCTGTCGGTAACTGGATAAAAACTAGCCAATATGCCAATAGGTATGAGGAACTGACACAGCTATGTTTGCAAAATGTTTTATGTCTGTCGGTAACTGGATAATGACTAGCCACTATACACATCGGTATGAGGAACTGACACAGCCACTGTTGCATAATGTGTTATGGCTGTCGGTAACTGGATAATGACTAGCCACAATACCCATCGGTATGAGGAACTGACACGGCCACTCTTGCAATGTGTCATGGCTGTCGGTAAATGGATAAAAACTAGCCACTATACCCATGGGTATGAGGAACTGACACGGCCACTTTTGCAAAGGCTGTTGTACATGTGGAGCCAATATGATACCGATTGGTTACAGGGCTCTTGATCGAGATTATATGAATATATAAACAAATTTAGCCAGCTAGATAACTAACTAGATAGATAGATAGATAGATAGATAAGGTGAGATGGATATTTTTTAAATAAAATATTTTTAAAAACAACTTAAATCTCAAATAGGAATTCAGACACATGGATGTCTTTACGCGCTCGTCTCTCAGTGTGTGTGTGTGTGCCTGCCTGCGCGGCGCGCTGTGTTGTGTGTGTGTGTGTGTGTGTGTGTGTGTGTGTGTGTGTGTGTGTGTGTGTGTGTGTTATGGCTGTTGGTGACTGGTTAAAAACTAGCGACAATCCCCATCCTCAGTGCGTAATCCTCACTCGGGTAGGATAAAAAACGTCACTAATGTGTCCCGCGTCTTCGTTTCAATGGACATGTCACAATTATTACCTTGTTGGTAAGTAATGCAAGGGAGAAGACCATATCATTGTTACTGAAGACTGAATCTGATCCTCGCTGTGTGTTCCATGCTATTGTCCTTGTGCCAAACTAAACTAAGCTTCTTAGCTACACGCTACATTTCCGGAACAGTTCAGAGATATGCATAAAACATGCGCGTATATTTTGAAACATGATTTTCATTAAATGCATTAATTTTTATGTCTTTTTACTTTTTAATTAACATACCCAACACACACGTGCACACACACACACACACACATACACACACACATATATATATATATATATATATATATATATATATATATATATATATTGTCATCCACAAGCAGACTGCTTCGCTGCATCACAGCTCTTCAGTGTGACTAGACGTCTTGTTCCCTTTAGCTAGGATCGAAACCCGGCTGAATTTGCATCAGTCGTGGATTCTTCCATGCAGGGACGAAGGTGAATTTTAGCGTATTTATTTTTAAATAAAGACACAGTAACTGAGAGGACTCAATTCGCTTTACTGAAGAGTCTTGCTATAATAGCCGTCAGAGTCATTGTTTACAAACCCACATTCCTGACCCAGAGAGCGCAACCGAAATAAATTCTTCCGGAGATCTACAGAAAGAGTGAGAAAGAGAGAGTTTGACAGAGAGAATGAGGGAGAGTGAAAAAGAGAGAAAGTGTGAGACGTGACGCTTTGAAAGAGGATCATGGATAGCGTGATCAAAAGACACACCATTTATGTTCGCTAATGTAGCGTGAGAAAAGAAAAGACACGACAAGTTTCTGAATTTCGTGAGTACGCTTCAAAGAATGGCATGACTAAACATTGCACACACACAGACACATAGATAGATAGATAGATAGATAGATAGATAGATATGAGCAGAATAAGATAGATAAATAGATAGACAGATAGATATTAATAAACTGGGGTAGATATGAACAGTCTGAAATAGATAGATAGATAAATAGATAGACAGATAGATATTAATAAACTGGGGTAGATATGAACAGTCTGAAACAGATAGATAGATAAATAGATAGACAGATAGATATTAATAAACTGGGATAGATATGAACAGTGTGAAATAGATAGATAGATAGATATTTATTTAAATAAAATTATTTCAAATGTTTTGAAACTACCTGTGTCATTGTCTTTCATCAATATATATATATATATATATATATATATATATATATATGCACTGGCAAAAACAGATAGACTACTCACGGGTACACACGTGAGTCCTACGCAACACAAGAAGAATGTGTATCTGCGTAGGGGTTATATATATATATATATATATATGCATGTACATATATGTGTATTTGCAAGCTAGCGGGGACACGCACGCACACATGATACACAAAAATGGAAATAGATTTGACAGTCTCAGGGGTGATGTGGGGATAGAGGCATCAGCTGTCATTGGCCTCATTAAGGCCAAAACTAATGATTTTATTACCACTTAGGCATAATTTCACTTTTGCCAACCGTCCAAAAATGAGATCAAGCTCAGAAAATGAACAATGAAACATTAAATGTCCATAAGGAAAATTTATTCCTTTAAAAATTGATTCGTTTAATTTGCCTGAAGAAGGTCACGAGACCGGAAACCCGTGTAGCAAAAATATGAAGATAATATATAATATATATATATATACTAAAACAAATCCACATTATAAGCAAAAATGTTTGCGGTTTCTCTTTTTTTTTAAATATACATTTTCCCCACGTTGGAACAATTCTCCTCCCTCCATCTATGCGTAAATAGCAGGACAGACTGGGTTCTATAGCCTTGGATGGCAATTAGTCTAGGAAAAGGACAACTGTGAATTCAAAACCTGAGGAGGGTCATTTGGGGACCTTTTGTCACTTAGTGTACCAGGTCTCTCTATTGGGCCCTTTAAAAAGTGTGAATGGTTCTGCACGAAACCTTCAACACTATAATCAAATCTTATGTGCTGATGTTGACAAATGACAAATTTTATATTTTATTAATCATATATATATATATATATATATATATATATATATATATATATATATATATATATTAATTGGTAATTGGTATGGATAATTCCAAGGAACATATTAATCCAAAGAGAGTTCAATGTAAATAAGAGAGCAATATAATAATAATAATAATAATAATAATAATAACAATAATAATAATAATAATTAAAGACAATCCTTAAAAATACATTTCGGTTATAATTTATTTCATATTCAAAATATTCATCTCTTTAGACCGAAGTATTTTTTAGAAAATAAAAAAAACATTTCGGTTTCAAGAGATGAACATATGAACATATTCGCGAAATAAATTATAACTGAAATGCATTTTTGAGGATAGTCAGATTATTATTATTGTTATATATATATATATATATATATATTAGAAAGAAGTTGTAGTGGTTCCAACGAGAGAAAAGTATGTATATTAAAAAGAAGAGAGGTGCCGCAAACGTTTTTGATTGTTATGTGGATTTTTTAAAAAAATATTATGCTTTATTTTCCATTATTTTACTACACGTGTTTCTGGTCTGGTGACCGTCTTCAGGTAAAAGGCGGAGATTTCCACATATTAAAAATAATTAATTTTTTTCTTTATGTTTTTCAATGTTAAATATTCTCGATATGAGACATTCTCTGTTTTTGTGTTAGTAATCCGAATGTCTTTCTTGAATATATATATATATATATATATATATATATATATATATATATATAGACAGGAAAAACTTATCCAAAAATTATTATTATTATTATTATTATTATATGTGGTGTTAGTTGTGGTTGTAGCAGTCATGATAATTTTGCGTTGGTGGCGCCATTCTACAATTTCTTCTGCAACCACCTGCCAATCAGTATACACAGATAGTTGGCCGGTTTCTCTTGCTAATAAGCCAACATAGCCCGGAGCGCATCTCAGAAGTGGCTGCTCCAATAGAAACTCTAGCGCATCAGTTGAGTGCTAAATCAGTTCCACTTGCCAACAACGACCAGCATTATAAACACAATAATCCCTCATAAAATTATATATATATATATATATATATATATATATATATATATATATCTTTGATTGATCGTTCCAAATAATCATCGATCATGTTTCAGACCTTGTCTTTACCCCCAAATCCCTGAGGGTTCCCTGCTGAACGCAGATCATGTGACACAGGCCAATATCGATGCATACCCGCCCATCAACATTCTCACAGACAAGAGAAATAACAGCTCAAATATAAGGAAGCCTGAATTAGTTAAAATATGCATATTTTTCACGCAAGCGATTATCTTTCAAGGCGTATGTGATTTCTAGTCAACGCATAAGTTGGTAAAGATGAAAGTCCGAAATCCCAGAGGTAGCAGACTGGAAATCTTCATTATCAAAATGTCGAGTTTTGTTTTTAGTTACAAAAAAAGAAACAGATATGAATAAAGTTTATATTAAGTTTATATATAATGTAATAGAAAATGCACATGTAGAAGTTCATTATTACAAGTGCAAAGAAAGTAATTACATTAAAATTGGTGAAATAATCTCACCTGATAGTTGCTTAGATAGCTATGATTAGCATAAGCGAGCTAGCTAGCTAGCTAACTAGATAGATAGATAGATAGATAGATAGATAGATAGATAGATAGATATGAACAGAATGTGATAGATTTTTAACAAAAAGAGACTGACAGACTGGCGTATAATAAGTAGATAGATTAGGAAGACGGACCTTGATAGATAGATAGATAGATAGATAGATATGAACAAAGTGTAAATATTTGAATAAAGAGAGACTGACAGACTAGCATATAATAAGTAGATAGATTTGGTAGACGGACATAGATAGATAGATAGATAGATAGATAGATAGATAGATAGATAGATAGATAGATATGAACAGAGTGTGATAGATTTGAACAAAAGAGACAGACAGACTGGCATATAAAAAGTAGATAGATTTTGAATACGGACCTAGATAGATAGATAGATAGATAGATAGATAGATAGATAGATAGACCTAAATTAAGATAGATATCTTTCTCAACAAAATCTCTGAATATAGAATTTTATAAATACTGATCATGAATACACAGAATATCTCATTAAATTGTGTAAATGTTGCCTATAAATATTTCATAAGGCTTCCTTGTAGCACCTTCGAAATAATTGAATTCTTCCTGCGCATATCACTCGCTAGACTCTTTTGATATTCACTTTGTTGAAATGACTTGGATTTTATTGAAATTGGAGAATATTTTCTCAATGCTATTCTAAGAATGCTGCCTACCAAATATATACTTCCATACCAGTCATTTAATATTTATGACATACATATATATATATATATATATATATATATATATATATATATATGTTTCCGTTGTCTCCTAATTAAATAAAATATTAAAATTTATCCACAAAAAGAGTTCAATGTATTTATTATTACAGAGCAAATAATTAATAAACAATAAAATACCAAATCACCTCATATGGAGAATAGACTATTTCGGCAGACGAAAACACTGGTCATCTGTTTCATCAACCCCAGCGTGTACTCTCTCTCTCTTTCTCTCTCTCTCTCTCCCTCCCTCCCTCTCTCTTTTTGTCTCGCTACACACATATATATATATATATATGTATATATATATATATATGTATGTATATATTTCTAAGACTTAAAAATTCGATGATGATATCTATCTACCACTCTTTCTCACTTTCGCTATATATATATATTTATAAGCACACACACATACACACACACACACACATATATATATATATATATATATATATATATATATATATATATATATATATATATATATATATTCATAATGTATGTGTATAAATATAAATATATATATATGAGATTATTATATATATTATTTATATATTATATATGCGCGGTATTTACTGGAAAGCGCTAAATATCAGTGATAGAGCTAACATATTTAGCTGGATTAATGTGAGTTTGTGACACTCGGTTTCACTCCCTTTGCGAATCGTCATACAAACTCGTCACACACACACACACACACACACACACACACACACACACACACACACATACATATATATATATATATATATATATATATATAATAAAAAGGCTTAAACACTAATATTCCATGGTCATAATTTATTCCATTGGAATCGTAAATACGATCCAAATCATCAGACCTACAAATTCAAAATGAAAACAGAAAAAACAACTCCGGAAATCAAAACAGAATTTTCAGAAAGTGTAAGTATGAGGAGGAGGGAGATGAAACCTTAACAGAGAGAATTTTAGGAGATGTGGGGGGGGGGAATTTAAAAAGAGGAGAGAAAGAAAGTCGACGGATGTCTAATGCATAAAGATACATTTCGTGGTGACATATACATACCATAGACAATTAGAAGTTAGGATAGGAGGTAGGGAAAAAAAAAAAAGAAAAAGAAGAGGTGGGGGAGAGAGATGGGACGAAGGAAAATAAAATTGTGTTTACTTAAAGGGCCGCTTTGTAATTGAGAAAATGTGACAAATTAATATCGACTACAGGTTAGAAATCAAATATAAATATATGAAGATGAATATAACGATTGTCTAATTTAGCAAGGACCAAATATTTCTATGTTCAAAAACACATACTAATACACACAAAAACATATACAAGTAGGTACATACACTTAGGCATGTACTCACACACACACACAGACATACATGTACACACACATACATACACATATATATATATATATATATATATAAAAACCTAAAAAAATGAAAATATACTCACATATCCACACATACACATATTCATCTATATTCATATACACACACTTTTCACATACATATACACGCATACACATGTCCCCATGCATATATTCATACATACATACAGACATATACATACACATACACATACATATACACATACACATACATATATATACATATATACATATATATACATATATATATATATACATGTACCCATACATACACGTACACACACATACACACATACATATACACATATACATACATATATACACACACATATATATATATATACACATGCAAATACATACACACACTTACACATGTATATATACATACACACACATACACACACGCACATACATGTATATACATATGTACACATACACACTTATATATATACATACATAAACACCTCCATACGTACATATGTACACACATACATACACACATATACACATATATCCACATACACACATACATACATAAACATACAAATATACACACATACATACACATATATACACACATATGTACACATACATACATATACACATACATACATATAAATACACACACAGATACATATATGTACATATATATAAAAAGTTAAAATCTAAATAAGTGACGATTCAAATATTTGCGCGTGTAAAAAAAAAATTTCATATATATATATATATATGCATATACATACATATACACATACATATACATATACATACATGCATACACACACACAAACATATATACATATATAAATACATAGCGCATCACATAAACGTGCACAAAGATACATTTAGAGATAAATATAATAGTCATACAATTAAAATGTCATGCCCGATGTTATAGGACTAAGATGGAGCCGACATAAGTGACAACATGTTACAAAACGGTGTTCAAGTTTTGAAACGTTTCTTATGTCTACATTTAGAGAATATCTCATTCCGAAGATTCAGCAGCTCATCTCGATTCTTGTCTTTGATAATGAAGATTTATATATATATATATATATATATATATATATATATATATATATATATATGGGTTTACTCTGTTTACATTGTGGTCTGTTCATATATATATATATATATATATATATATGTGTGTGTGTGTGTGTGTGTGTGTGTGAGAGAGAGAAAGAGAGAGGGAGAGTGTGTGTGTGTGTGTGTGTGTGTGTGTGTGCATATATAATAAAAATATGATAGCCTCATCCACATGTAAAATGTTAAAAATATATGTTATCGACCAACTCCAGTAAGAAGGATATATTCGACGATAATAAAGCTAGATATAACAAAGTGTTTGAACGCAGTAGCCATAAAATGAAATTAGAATATGTAGGAAAAAATGACAAGAAAGATTAAAATAAGATAAAACAACACAAACGTAACATAATTTGTTTCACCCACCTTACAAAAGGAATGTCAAAACTAATATAGGTAAAATTTTCTTGAATTTAATTCGCAAAAACTTTGGTCATTCTCCTAATCTTAAAAAGATTTTCAACAAAAACAACATCAAGGTAAACTCTAGCTCTGCAAAAACATCGCTCATTACATATCCAAAAATAACAATAATTTATTAAGCAACCACACAAAAAACGCTAAATAATAGCCCTACTAAAAATCAATGCAACTGCCGTAAATATAAACGTAACCTGCTCATTAAATGGCAATTTCATAACCGAACTAGGATCAGTTCAATGATATTAAATTTTACTTTAGATCCACCGAGTACAGCTGGAAATCGCGTTTTTACCACCACTAAATGACATTGCAATATGATATACAAAAACTGCACAACACTTTCAAAGTATGTTTGGCGATTAAAAAACAACTATAACAACCCGAGAGATAATCGCGAAAGTTAAACCGTACAAAGGAAATGGAGACAGATGTCACTTTTGTCTGTTGGAGAAGCTTATTATATTAAAATACTTAAATAACCCTAACTTGCTGAACATGAAATAAGGATCGATGTCTGCATGTATCCATAAATCCAAGCAGCACTTTCTCGAATACACTGACGCTGATTAAAATAGATTTCAAAATTTACGAATATTAATATAATATTCAACATATATTCATATTCTTAAAACCCATCATTAATAACATTTCTTATGCATACACAAATGCATATTCTATAGTGCTAGGATCAATTCAGACGATGATTTTAAATATTACTCTGGATCCACCGAAAACAGCTTGAAATCGTGTTTTTACCACCACAAAATCACAGTGAATAATACCAAATATAAAAAATATGCAAGACTTTCAAAATATATTTGGTGATTAAAAAACAATTATAAGAATCAAACCATTAAATGGGAGATAATCGTGAAAGCTAAATCATATAATGGAAAGGGAGATAAATATAACTTATGTTTGTTGGAGAAGCTTATTGAATTAAAACACTTAAATAACCCTAACTTGCCGAAGCGAATTGATGACTACATGTATCCCTAAAACCAAATATCTGCTCAAACACATTGACTCTTTTTAAAATAGATTTCAAAATAGATGTTACTAATATTAATATAAAATGTAACACCTATTAATATACATAGAACGCATCATAAATAACATTTCTTATATATCTATACATACAAATGACACCATATTACCGTAATCGATTAATTTATAACGTGGGTATATATAATTTCACCTTTGTCAGTCAGCCTTGGTTCCAAACACATTAGATATACAGTCCCGAACTATTATTATATTTACACCGTGGGGACTAAGTTTATTCCATTAGACAGTACGAAGAATGTGAGTTCTATACCCAGTTAAGGCAGTGGAGAACTTGGCGAGGGGAATTAACAGGAGATAACTGATAACTGACATCCATTAAACATGGCATGTGGAACTAGAACAGTCTACCCCAGGGAGCGAAATAAAGGGTTCAGTTCGACATTCCAACCACTTGAAGAAGCACAGAGCATACAACGGCCGAAACGTTGTAATAAATATGGCGACAAAGATGAGGACAATAGTCCGAATAATGTAAATAATGTATATAATACGGCATCTCAGAAATATAACACAGATACTGAAGGGCCGAAACGTTGTAATAATTATGGCGACGAAGATGATGAGGACAATAGTCCGAATAATGTAAATAGTGTATATAATACCTCATCTGAGAAATATAGACAGATACTGAACGGACGAAACGTTGTAATAAATATGGCAACAAAGATGAGGACAATAGTCCGAATAATGTAAATAGTGTATATAATACCTCATCTCAGAAATATAACACAGATAATGAACGGTCGAAACGTTGTAATATGGCAACAAAGATTAAGACAATAGTCCGAATAATGTAAATAGTCTATATAATACCACATCTCAGAAATATAGACAGATACTGAACGGCCGAAACGTTGTAATAAATATGGCAACAAAGATTAAGACAATAGTCCTAATAATGTAAGTAGTGTATATAATACCTCATCTCAGAAATATAGACAGATACTGAACGGACGAAACTTTGTAATAAATTTGGCAACAAAGATTAAGACAATAGTCCGAATAATGTAAATAATGTACATAATACCTCATCTCAGAAATATAGACAGATACTGAACGGACGAAACTTTGTAATAAATATGGCAACAAAGATTAGGACAATAGTCCGAATAATGTAAAAAGTGTATATAATACCTCATCTCAGAAATATAGACAGATACTGAAGAGCCGAAACGTTGTAATAAATATGGCGACAAAGATTAGGACAATAATCCGAATAATGTAAATAGTGTATATAATACCTCATCTCAGAAATATAGACAGATACTGAGTACTTTAATTGTTATAACAATGATATTTTATACAAAAAAGAGAGTTTTCCCCCATTTGATAAATAATGGGTTTACTTAATGTCTAATTTTTCATTTAAAATAATTATATTAGTTTATTTTTTTCTTTTAATTCTTCGTCTTTCGAAATTAAGAATTGCAATGATATAAATTATGGATAATTAATTGTGATATTTTAGGCAACAATAATAAAATAAACAACTCTTAACACACAATTTGAAATCATCACCAGGAGAACGCGAATTTCATAACGGTCAGAATATACTCAGTACCTGAAGATTGCAAAATCGCATGAAACTCCGAGTCATGATATCGTCGTTGGATTTTATGCATATTCAATAATATCTACTTAATAGTTCTGTTACATAACATTGAGAATTGGATTTATAACACCTGAGAAAGAAAGATATTTATATATACGTGCAAGTATATGTGCGTATATATATATTTTTATCATCCTCATGCAATATATATATATATATATATATATATATATATATATATATATATATATATATATATATATTATAATAAAAAAGAAAGAACAGTAAGATATATAATCCGGTGTTCTTACTGATATTTTATTTTTTACAGAACAGTGCTCAATGTAAATTTACAGAGCATAAATACTTTAAAAAAACCGATTTAAAATATGGTTTCTTCGTTACACAGGAATTACCATGTTTCAAAAACCGAAGCTAAGATCTTCAAATTTAATTATATAATTAAATTAAAAACATTAGTTCTGTTTCATCGTAAAGCGAATTTTGGAATATATATATATATATATGTGTGTGTGTGTGTGTGTGTGTGTGTGTGTGTGTGTGTGTGTGTGTGTGTATGTGTGTGTGTGTGTGTCTGTGTGTGTGTGTGTGTATATATATATATATATATATATATATATATATATATATATATATATATAGATAGATAGATAGATAGATAGATAGATCGATAGATAGATAGATATAGATAGATAGAGAGATAGATACTGTCACACTTACCCTCAATATGTCCTGCCAGTGTCAAATTCTCCAAGTCCTCTTTCTTCAGTATATACGTTAGAAATTTCAACTATTTTTAAATGTGTCCTTTTAGTTTTTATTTCCATATATATATATATATATATATTGGAGACGAGTGACATGGCATTGCGATGAAGCATTTTATTATAATTTTCTTGAATTCAATTTTTAGTCATTATTATTCTTGAATTCAATTTTTAGTTATTATTTTAAATTGGACCCGAAAGCAAATTGTAGAGTAGCTATCACCCCTTCAACACTCTGCCAGATGGCCTGGCTCAAAGCCTTAAATAGTCTACGATTAAGGACTTAATAGTTGATTAATGAGTTGATACTATGCTGTTTAATATTCGGATTGATCTTGGCTTTACAACATTTGATCCTCCTCTATTCCTTATAAGTTGTCTTGTTAATTGTTTTGTAACTTATTATTGTGTGTTTTTTGTATGTATTCGTTGGCACTGGTGCTGAATAAATATATTAAGCACTGATTCGTCTCTGTGTATCATTCACCTCGACGATACAATACAACTGAAAATACTCACAAGAATCAGATAGAAGAAATGTGTACTTTGAAATAAAACTTAGAAGTGGGAAAACATCATGTTTTGATTGCTTTGACCTTAAATGAAAATCATCCTGGATAAGACGATAAACTACATCCGCGTCCAGTGTAAGACGATAAACTACGTCCAACAGCAAGACTTCTAATCAAGAGGTTTTGAGGAGCGTGAAACTACCTCTTAATTTCTGGGTGATAACACCTGTTAGGGTCCCAGCTATGGGCAAATACTTAACCCCGAAACCGAGGAAGCATTATAAAAGTGTAAAAATAGATTTTAATACCAGAAATAATTTGTAAAATTTATTACCAGAAATGAATTTTTGAATAACAGCAATAATTTTTGAATTACAGCAATATATTTTTGAAAAAAAAATATTACCAGCAATACGTTTTTGAAAAAGAAAATATTAGCAATACATTTTTTAATATAATGTTACCACCAATACATTTTTTAAAATAATATTACCAGCTATACATTTTTGAGGAAAAAAATATTACCAGAAATAGATTTTTGACAAAACAAAAATCTTACCAGGAAAAAAATGTTGTCGGCATTAAATAACCCATTGAGGTTGATATGCCGTAAAACAAAACAAAGCAAACCAAACCAACAATAAATATCTTGTCGGCATTAAATAACCCATTGAGGTTGATATGCCGTAAAACAAAACAAAGCAAACCAAACCAGAAATCTTGTCGGCATTAAATAACCCATTGAGGTTGATATACCATAAAACAAAGCAAACCAAACCAAACTAGCAATAAAAATCTTGTCGGCATTAAATAACCCATTGAGGTTGATATGCCGTAAAACAAAACAAAGCAAACCAAACCAACAATAAATATCTTGTCGGCATTAAATAACCCATTGAGGTTGATATGCCGTAAAACAAAACAAAAGCAAACCAAACCAGAAATCTTTTTCGGCATTAAATAACCCATTGAGGTTGATATACCATAAAACAAAGCAAACCAAACCAAACTAGCAATAAAAATCTTGTCGGCATTAAATAACCCATTGAGGTTGATATGCCGTAAAACAAAACAAAGCAAACCAAACCAGAAATCTTGTCGGCATTAAATAACCCATTGAGGTTGATATACCATAAAACAAAGCAAACCAAACCAAACTAGCAATAAAAATCTTGTCGGCATTAAATAACCCATTGAGGTTGATATGCCGTAAAACAAACAAACCAGTAATAAAAAATCTTGTCGGCATTAAATAACCCATTGAGGTTGATATACCGTAAAACAAAACAAAGCAAACAAAAGAAACCAAACCAAACTTAAATGAAAAGTAGAAGACGTCCTGATTAGCAAAACTCGAAAACTTTCAGACAAGTTAGTAACGTATGCATCCTCAAAAAGACACAAGTGCTTTCCCTATGAGCTGCCAGCTGATTAAAAAGTGAAAATACTTTTAATGTATCTTAATAATTTCAGAATCTTTTTAAAATTTTTATCCATTAATCAGTTTGCAATTCGATAACTGTATCTTTTTCGATAAGTTCCAACGTTTGAGACTTAGATTAAACATGGCAGTTCAAAGAAAATTTTTTAGTTTTTTTTTTAGTTTTAAAGAAAAATCGAAAAGATGGTTGCTCCGGCTCAGTTCTCTGCAGAGTAAATTTTAATTCAATCAGTCATGTACCATGAGTGATACACGCTTACGGAATCATGTATCCTTCGATACATGACTGACGAGGCAGATTTTTTCCCGCAGTAAGTTGTCATTTCTTTCTGCGGTAGAACAGTTGCCATCCAAGAACCCGGTCTGTCTTGCTATTTACCCATACCTTGGCAGAAGAAGAGGATTCATACCTTTCCCAAGAGTATTGGCACGTAAGTCAGTTATGTGCAATGCGTGATACACGCTTAGGCGATCATGTATCTTTTGATATATGACTGACAAGGCAGGTTGCCATTTCTTTATGCAGTAGATCAATTGCTATCCATGGCTATAGAAACCGGTTTGTCCTGCTATTTACCCATAGCTGGGGGAGAAGAAGAGGATTCGAACTCGGCTCTCCGATTCCCTAATCCGAGCCGATATCCATTACTCCACCGTGCCTCCCTTTTTAATTAAAATTAATTTTAATTAAGAGAGCTAATTGGATATTTAGAATCGATTTCTGGAAGTTTTTTTTTAATTCTAAAAATCTAATATTCCTATTTTTTTAAACCATTTTCACAGTTTTCTAGTTGACCTTTTAGTAGAAGCCTCTGACATTTTAACGCAATTTTATTTCTACGAGAAAGAAAAGGTTCAAGTCAAGTGACGGATTTTACAAGTGTTTTCTTAGGAAGCCAATTTCTTTCTTTTGCGTTATTCTCCTTTTAACTACTTGCGTGATGCACCTGCAGTGACCTTTCTTGTAAAATCCTGCAGGTAGTGGCTGAGGCTTATAGTGCAAGTTATTAATCGGCTTGTCGTCATTGTTAGAGTACCTGTTTTCTAAATATAACTAAATGCCGAGGAACAGGTGGAAATAATCGTGTGCGAAATCAGAGAACAGGGGACCTCGATAAGAATTTTTGAAGGGAAGGATTATTATTAATATTGCGTATTATGTGTCAGATTCAGATGAAAATCCGACAGAATAATAAATACGAGATGTGGTTAAAATACTCAGATCACCGAGTGGTATAACCGCGTCAAATATGGCCACACGTCAGTAAAAAGCAGGGTACGCTCAGGTACGCTATCCACAAGTCGAAATGATTGAGAAGGTTCGACAAATAGTCCTGGAAGATAGTCACATAACAATCCATGAAATTGTTCACGGAGTGCGAATAAGTGCAGGATCGTTGCATTCCATTTTAACGGAGGATTTATGCCTGGCGATAGTGTCGGCGAAATTTGTCCCTGAGGTTCTGGCGGTATTTCTCACATCATTTTATTTGCTTTCTGTTTTCATTATTCGGACTATTTTCCTCATCTTTGTCGCCATATTTATCACAACGTTTCGGCCGTGGTTGAAATTTCGCTCACGTGCCATGTTTGATGGATGTCAGTTATCTCCTGTTAATTCCCCTCTCCAAGTTCACCACTGCCTTAACCGGGTATTGAACTCACACTCATGATCTAACCAACGTCTTTATCCACTGTGCCATGTGTCCTTGAGGACATCTGGGTATGAATTTCTGGGTATTATAAACCTAATGTCCTCAGCAACCATTTTTACCAGTGCTCATATTGCTGTTATCATTTCATGTTTTTACCAGAGCTCATATTGCAACTTTGTTGTTATCATTGCTTTTCTCTGGCACTCCTTATTACTGGTTCCCATATTGTATTTATTTCTATGCTTGGTCGGCTCAGGAGATTTTTGTGGCCAAGCATATGCGCTAATTCTTTAAGATTACGAATTTTCCAATGGTGTTCCTTGTCTATGACCTCAATATGATCCCACAGAGGGCGGTGATCTCCCTTCTCTTGTCTACCCCAGTGAGCGAAATAAAGGGTTCAGATCGAAATTCCAAACAACTGAAGAAGACCGGAGCATACAACGGCCGAAAAGTTGTGATAAATATGGCAACAAAGATGAGGAAAATAGTCCGAATAATGTAAATAATGTACATAGTACCTCATCTCAGAAATATAGACAGTTTTGTTTTCATATTATAAGTACTCGTTGGGGCTAGTTATTTTTTTTTAATTGTTGTTTTATTCCACTCTCCCCACACAGACAATGAATTGTAAATATGGGGACTAGTTAGGACTTTCATAGAGACAATGAGGTATTATGGTGGGTGTAGTAAGAAAGGTAAGTAATAATGCGTTGTTTTGTTCTAAGGAATATTGTTATATATTTGGGTCAGTGTTTGTGGCTAACTAAGTTTAATGACAGAAGAACGTCCTTTTCCCTACCCCCCCATTATCCATCTTGGCCTTGTGCCACATTTTGTAAATAATTACAAATAAATAGCGCTCTTCTAGAGTTTTGAATTTAAGCGCAGCACTAGAATGGCGTCGAGATCTCACCAATTTACAGTTGAGCTGATTAGACGTAGCCGTAAATTCTATGCTTACAGTTGCTTCCTTCACATTTCCAGCTTGTGGAACTCCTTTTCTGGCTCCTTGCTTTCCAGCTAACTCTAATCTGCAAAAAATGAAATGCAAATATTAAGACGAAATATCTGCAGTCCAGAAATATTTTCTTTTAAAATGATGCTATTTATTGACATTTAAATATATGTTTTGATGTACACATATTTCTTCTCAGTGTTTCCCTATGTATAGAAAAAAAATCGCCATGAAAATTACAATTGGAAATTGTTGAAAGTACTCGTTATGTGTCTTGCATCTGATAACAATTTATACTCTACAAATTTGAGGCGAATGAAGAAAACAGTAACCAGCGAGTTAATTCAAGCTCTCCCAACTGGTATTTCAAACTTGAGTCGTTCCTTCCTGAGTTCTGTCTCCAAATCACACTAACTGCCCGTTCTAGCCGTCAACCGTGAACGTCCCTCGAAGAACTCGCCGACTTGGAAAAAAAAGTAGTTGTTTTTATAGTTGTTCATGTACCCATAATCCCTTGCGTCTTCCTGTGATCCCATAATTCATTGCGTCCATGTCCCATAATGCATTGCGTCCATGTCCCATAATGCATTGCGTCCATGTCCCATAATGCATTGCATCGTTATTGGATAAAAATGCGATGCCAGTCCCCCCTCATTCTTTTTACATTATCTGGCCGTCAGAGCGGTAAGTGCTTTTTTTCTCTCCCTCATTTCAACTGCAGTAGCTTTACATGCTAAGCAAATACGGGCTCTTTTTTGGCGGGGACAAGGCAAGTCGCGACCAGTTGTGCTTGTCCCAGGTTCTGTCTCATTTCCGCCACAAAATTATATTATACTTAAGACCATTTCACTTTAACAGATGAAAATCGCCCTTTTCCCCATCTTGGCCTTGTGCCACATTTTGTAAATATTTACAAATAAATATTTGCTCTTCGCTATAGTACAGAGACTTTATAAATTTCAGCACAGTACTTGACAGGCAACAAAGGTTTCATTAATTTGCAATTGTAACCGCAAGTTCTATGCTAACTGTTTTTTTTTATCTCGCTTGTGGAACTCTCTACCGACTTCATGATTTCCTCTTAAATTTGACCATCAAAAATTTTACTGTAATGTCAATCGTTACCGACTGCCTTCTTGATTACTCTTCTATTTTTCTCGCTTCTTAGTAATATTTCTGTTTTCTAATACTTTCCGTCCTGTGTATGACGATAAACTACATCCGCGTCCTGGGTATGACTATAAACTACCTCCAACAGCAAGGCCTCTGATCAGGAGGTTTTGAGGAGCGTAGAACCACCTCTTAATTGCTGGTGTTCCCAGGTCCACCCTTACCCGGGGTGGTAGCACCTGTTAGGGTCCTAGCTATGGGCAAATAGTTAACCCCGAAACTGAGGTAAAAAGCATTGTAAAATATTACCAGCAATATGTTTTTGAAGAAAAAAAAACTATTGCCAGCAATACGTTTTTGAAAAAAGAATATTTCCAGCTATACGTTTTTGAAAAAATAATATTACCAGCTATACATTTTGAAAAAATAATATTACCAGCTATACATTCTTGAGGAAAAAATATTACCAGAAATAGATTTTTGACAAAACAAAAATATTACCAGGAAAAAAAGAAGTTGTCGGCATTAAATGACCCATTGAGGTTGATATGCCGTGAAACAAAACCTAATATTTTCACACCCTGTAACCCCATGTGTCTTAGTGGCTTTATAGCCTTACTTGCTGTAAATCCGATTAAAAAGAAAAAGAGAAAAAGATGTAGCAAGAATGATCTTCGCTGTAAAGGTCTGAACTAGTGGCACTAACGAATGGAGCTGGTTTAAAATTTTGCCATAGAAGTCTTTCAAAGTTGCATTTGTGAGAAAGAGGCTGCCGAATGGAAAATGAACTTTCCTCAATATGGGTGCATAAAGGTTTTTTTCTTTTTATCTCTCTTTAAGGATAAAAAGTTAGGATCGGCCAGTTCCGGATTTTAAATATTTTTTTTTAAATAATCTGTAATTTTAAAGATATACTTTCTTTCTTTAGTTAAACATCAGGTGAAAAGCATTGACAAGATATATATTAATACAGGAAACCGTCTTATTTATCTTTTCTAAAAATATCGGCTTGAATTTTTTTTTTTTTTTTTTTATCAGCGCCGTGCTGTAAAACCGCCTGTAATCATTTTCTTTGTTTCCAAATCTATTATTATCCAAAGACCTCATCTGAGTAGCAGGAATATAGACAAAACAATGACAGATGAACGTATTCATCGCACAGAAAGAAAACTAATTATCTACAAGATACTCTAGGGAGATAGTTTGAGAGCTATACTTGGAAAATTCAATTAATCTCTTAAATTATTGTTTTCTTTTTCTGTTCTTATTTAAAAACTTTTCCTCCTTCTCTATGTCACATACTTGCAGAGTGCTGATGATCATAGCTCTCCACAGACTCTTACCGTTTTTGTCATCCTCATTCGAATATCCATTTACTCGAACTCGTTAAGAAGCTTAATCGCTGTTACCCCTTTTGCTTCTCTTGTCTCTAGTATTTTCTGTTGGTGTTAAATTCTTCTAGACGTTTTTTGTACGTGCGTTCAATGTTCTGCTACCAGATTCACACAAATAGATCCTTAGCTGTTTCCCTATGATACTTTTGGATCCACTTTTAAGGGTTAAATTCTCCAAGTCTACGCTCTTTTAGAATGTCCCCACGTGCGTCCCTTTAGAATGTTCATATATGCGTTGGTGGTTCAATCCAGTGCCGCCCAGAGTATGATATGTGTTATGGTCGGGTACCTTGTACCCCGGGTGATAGTCCAAGATAGAACCAATAAAGAAGAATTCGAACACGGATATGGAATAACTCAGATATATTACAAACAGGAATATATACAGAGAAGTAGAAAGTGTTAGTACGAACAATCAGGTTTAGTAGTAATTGTTTGAACCCGACTCTGTTTCGGACTGCCTCTGACTCGACTGACTGACTCGCTCGCTCTGACTGACTGACAGACTTCTGACGGACTTCACTCCAGACTTCAGGCTGAACGGTATTTAGTCACCCCTCCACGAGGGCATCATGTGGCACAAGGCCAGTTTAACGTGGGCTCGGGCCAAAATATGCCCTTTGAACCCGTATAAACGGGTTCAGGGTCGATTTACCTCCCCGAAAGAGACTCCACCCTTCGGCGTAGCCTCGTTCGGGTTCCTCCCCGCCCGAAGGCAGAGAGTTCAACCGATCAGCCGGTCGTCCGACTTCAGACTGAAGAGTATTTAGTCACCCCCCCCCACGAGGGCATCATGTGGCACAAGGCCAGTTTAACGTGGGATTTCCGAGCCCGTGAGCTCGGCCAAAAATATGCCTTTTGAACCCGTATAAACGTGTTCAGGGACGGTTTACCTCCCCGAAAGAGAATCCGCCCTTCGGCGTAGCCTCGTTCGGGTTTCTCCCCGCCCGAAGGCAGAGAGTTCAACCGATCAGCCGGTCAGCCGATCGCCCGACTTCGGACTGAACTCTCTGCTTCCTCTTGAGGCGCAGTATTTATTACGTATGGAATAGTCTATTATGTTATTATGGGTAAGGTCCCCTAACAATATGTGTATGGGTTCTGGTACACGAGCCATCGCCTGTTGATATGCAGAGAGTTTTCAGGAAATAAAGAAACAGTAGACACATTCCACGCCACGAGAGACTAGCGGGATATCTGACTCATTTTCATTTAAGTTTTGTATTGAGTATGCTTACATTTTTCAATTACTCGCTTTTTTTTAAGCTTTTCACCTCAAGCAAGGCGGGAAGCCACTAGGACGCAAGGTTTTACAGAAGATTTGGAGCAAGATCAGATAGGAGTGATAGAGGAAAGGATGAGGAGAAGGATAGTGGATAGATCAAGGCAACTGGAGATGTCGATTGACATTACATTTGAATAGTTGGAGATTATAGCTCTCAGGGAAACTGGAATAAGGAAGGGAGTTCCACAGGCGAGAAGTGTGAGATATGAAGCTATTGGAATAGAAGAGACAGCTACATTTAATAGTTTCAACAGTGAAAGGTGAGAGAGGGATGCCAGCCTCGTAGGGCGCTTGAACTCATGACGTCTGGGAACCAGCGGGTGGAGCTCGTCGGAGCAATTGGCATGAAAATATTTGTAAAAGTGACAGAGAGAGGCGACTGCGCGTCTGTGAGAAAGGGACTGTAGACGAGATGCCAGAACAGGGCCAATTATATTGCATATCCGCCTCTGGATCTTGTCAAGGACCCCGAGGCAGACAAAAGGGTCTCCAGACCATATATGGCAGCAATACTCCATGCAAGGGCAAATGGTTGATTTGTAGATCTGAAGGATCGATTCTGGGGAGGAAAATTGTGTTCAAAGTCATTGCTATACAACTATACAACAGCGAAACAACGAACTGAAATACGCATAACAACACCATCATGTTGATGTGGTGTGTGCCACCGTGGAAACCGCCCCTAGGTATACGAAAATGCCATTTTCATGGACATATGTTCATACAAAATCAATATCAAATAAAAACAATGATGCAACTTTTAATATAATCATTATATTTTTCTGGTATAAATGGATAATACTGAAAATGTTCAAATAATATTTTTTCGGGTCGTTATTATACAGGGTGTCCATAAAGTACGTGTGCACTTTAAAAAATTTATAACTTTATTTGTATTTGCAATAGAAATAATTTGTAAAAAGGTTTAGAAAGAAGTAAATCTATATTTTTTTAAGGTTTTATTGAATTTTATTTAAGTTTCCACATGTCCTCCATCATTAGCAATACAAAGGGTAATACAATTTTGCAGTTCATGGAAAACATTTGCCAACTGATTTACAGTAATGCCTGAAATCACATTAATCATTTTAGCTATACTTAAAACTAGGTACTTTAAACTTTATAACATTTTTTACAGATTATTTCTATCGCAAATACAAATAAAGTTATAAAATTTTTAAAGTGCACACGAACTTTATGGACAACCTGTAGAATTACAGAGTAAAGTCTTACTATTTATATATTTTTAAATTCGCGCATGCGCGTTGTTTATTCTTGATTTTGACGGTTGGCCTGTATAGCACAGTGAGTTGGGCACCGTCTCTGAGAAAAAGAGTACCATGATGCAATTCACTCCACCAGAAACGACATGCTGTACTGCATGGGATTCGCGCCAGGAGTTGCTATACAAACATTGCAGAGTGTTTTGGTGTCAATCTGAAGAAAGTGCAGACGATTCAAAAAGAGTTGGATGAGTCTAATGCTGATTACGAAGGTACGGCTGATAAGAAAAGAATTTGTTGGTGATGGCCTCGTTCTCAACATAGAGGCCTACGTCAAGTGCTTTGAGAAGGTAGTGCTGTCCTGGGTCAAGAGCGTGGGTACTGGAAGACCCTATGTCTGGCAACAGGAATCTGCACCATGCTACACAAGCAGGAGAAACAAGCCATGACTGTCAGACAATATCTGCAACCACACCACCCCTTACATCTAGCCACCTAACTCTGCCAGCATTTACCGTCCAGAAGAGTCGCTCGAGATTTCGAAGTCATCTGGTAGCCGTGGTTGAATCTTTGGGTCCTTCTCTTTGCTTCTGCCAACAGTGTACACGTTTCACACCCATATTAGCTACCATTTTTGCTGTACTGAAATTGCTCATTTTTGAAAAAAAAAAGGATCATTTTACGATCTTGGCTGATCACAAAATTTATAAATAAAAATAAAGGTCATAGAAACCCATCAATTTACAGGTAAGCCGAGCAATTTATATCAGCCACCTGAAATAAACTATTTTTATAAGAAAAAAATCAGACATATCTAAAACAAAATGGCAACATAGTGAAGTTGGACCAACCACCTAGGTAAATTGCTCGTAATCAATTGCTGGACAGTAAATTGCTCGAAATCAATTGCTGGACAGTAAATTGCTCGAAATCAATTGCTGGACAGTAAATTGCACGAAATCAATTGCTGGACAGTAAATTGCTCGAAATCAATTGCTGGACAGTAAATTGCTCGTAATCAATTGCTCGGAAAATAATTTCTCGAACCATCAATCGCTCGAAAAGCAGTTTGCTCGAAACCTGTGGTTAAAAAAATAAAACTACATTTTTTTTTTAATATTTACTATAAGATAAAATAATACAACTTTATTGTTGTTAACTGAACAATTAAAATTAAAGAACGAGTACATTTATAAACCAGGTCTTATTTTTTTTTCTAGTATGGCAGTTTGCTTGAAATCTGTGATTAAAAAAAATAAAACACGTGCTAAGCATTTGCGTTTTTGCACATTTCACATTTCCAGTAAATCTTATTGTTCACTGTTTTGTCCTTAATATATAGATATCCATCCAAACACAACTTATTTCCTTTTTCGTCCATCACTAGGGTTCGAGATCTCCAAAATTACTGAACTAGAAATAGAAAACAAATATAGAAAAAAAATCAGGACTGCTAAAGTTGAGTTTTGTGGCTCCTTTTATATCCAGCTCCTTTGACATGTCGTAAGATGGCGCAGTTTATGTGGTGCGTCGAGCTTCGAAATTACTTCGAGCAATCTGCCTTTCGAGCAATTGATTAGAAATTATCTCTCGAGCAATTTACTGTCGAGCAATTGATTTCGAGCAATTTACCTAGATCCGGACCAACCACCCAGGTAAATTGGAAAGCTTCACTCGCCGGACCCATCGCGCGTTAAAAAAACAAAAAAACTGACGTTACGTCACGTCATATGGTGTGAAAAAGACTCTCCCTATTGCAGTGTTTCTCAACCGGTACGCCCTAATGCACCCTGAAAGATAACCAGGTGCGTAATTTATTAATTATTTTTTATATATAAAGACATCTTTATATTTAAAAAGCTAGAGACATCAAGCACATGGCTTTCATATCTAAGTCAAGTATTTGGTATTTTAAACTGGATGCTAAATGTCTTAATCTTTAAGAAGGAGTGGATAATCCTTTCCCTTTTGCTTTCCTTGGTGGATTTAAATTAGTCATTATCAGTCTCTCTAAAAAGAAAAAAGAAAAATAGCAGAGTTTTCATTAATGCATTTAAATGAAAAACTCTACCACTTAAATATACGTTGACGATGTAATATCTTTAAAATAAATGCTTCATTCGGGGAGACTTTATTATTTTTAGATGTCTTCATTTATTTTCCTTATTAAAATTTTAAGTGTGACCCAGAGTTTTAGTTCTTCTACATATCCACCCTGAATTAAAATGGTTAAGACTCTCCCTAGAGGTTAAATTTCTACCCCTCGAAGAAACATCTACTCAGAATTCTGTTCCACAAAGTAGAGGTTTCTTGGTAAGAAGATATGCTAATGAAATGGTCTTCTTACTAATGAAATACGAAGTATGATTCGACACTTTTGTATATTATAACTTGGCGGGTCTTGGTTATAAAGGTCAAGTCTGGTGGAATTAAGGAGTGTAACTCCTCGGACATTTTTCTATGGTAATTGTTCTCATGATCTTTCCTCTATGGTCGTTTGACTTTAAACGCAGTACCAGATTGGCTGTTAGGTCTTATCATTTTACATTTGAATGTAACCGTATGTTCTATGCTAAAAGTTTCCTCTTATACACTTGTTATGGTGAAACACACCAATTCTATAGTTAATAGACTCTCCCACCTAATATAAGAAGAGTAGTAAGAGAAAGAGGGTCAGTCGATGTCGGACGACCAGCTGAACGGTTGAACTCTTTGCCTTCGGGCGGGGAGGAACCCGAACGAGGCTATGCCGAAGGGCAGAGTCTCGTTCAGGGAGGTAAACCGACCCTGAACCCGTTTATACGGGTTCAAAGGCTATATTTTTGGCCGAGCCCACGGGCTCGGAGATCCCACGTTAAATCGGCCTTGTGCCACATGATACCCTCGGGGGTGGGTGACTAAATACTAGTCGATGTCGGACGATTAGTCGAACTCTCTGCCTTCGGGCAGAGAGGAACCCGGACGAGGCTATGCCGAAGGACAGAGTTTCGTCCGTGGAGGTAGACAGACCCGATCCCATTTATGCTGGGTCTACGGGGATTTTTTGGCCGAGCCTACGGGCTCGGAAACCCCACAGTAAATTCGGCCTTGTGCCACATGTGACTGCGTGGGGCAGTTACTAAATAGCGTCGATGTCGAACGACAGTTAGTCAAATACGAAAGTAGTCAGCAACCACAACAAGATTACTCTGCGTAATACTTATTATATCAAGTTTCTAACGTTTTGTACGTCGAACCTATTTAGGACCGATTTAGTACAAAGACAACCCTCCACTGCGAAATAACTCCACAACAACACTTCATTCTTCTGTGGATCTCTGACAGGCTATTGCTTTCTAGTAACCACTCGACTACACGCACACTGTGTAAGGGTGTATATGTTTTTTTGATAAAATTGTATATGTTTGGAATAACTGCTTATATTTTCATGGCAACAGCCCTGACGAGCTACTTTCACTGGTACCCCAACTGCATGAATTTAAGCGTGCTACTAGGTTGGCATCTTGGTTCCACTCTTTCACTGTTGGAACGGTTAAATGTAGCCATCTCTTCTAATCCAAAGATTTGTTCTCTTGCACTTCCTAACAATGGAGCTCCCTTCCTCTTACTTGCTTCCCTGATAGCTATAATCTTCAAATATTCAAATGTAATATCAATCAACATCTTCTGATGTTTTGATTCTGATCCCTATCCTTCTCTTTATTCTTTCCTCAAACAACTTTCTTTACTCTTGCACTCACTCTCTGTAACCCCTTGCGTGCTAGTAGCACTCCCGTCTTGCGTGGGGTAAAATGCTGTAAAAAAAAATCTTATATATGGAAAAAAAAAGATGTTATCTGTCATAAACTGAAGACGACATTTCAAGGTCACCCTTAGGCAATGTATATTTATCCACACATCAAAAGACTTTTAATTAAACAATGTCATAACAAATTCTGTCGGTAGAGAAAATAAAGCCGAACTCCCGATTGTATCTGACCATCTGAACTTGTCATAAGTTGGTAATAAAGATTCAGGTTTATTTATGACTGTCCACCGACTTAAACATTGATCCACAACACCCTCCTTTTGCTTCTGTCATCTTTTGCACACGAACACGCAATAAAAAAAGAAATATTTCTCATGACAGTAGGAAATATGATAACGAACCAAAGAATTATTTTTAAAAATAAAATCAAGAAAAAAGGATTGTTAGTTATAACGAATTAAGACAAGTGTAACAGACAGACAGGATCGAACGTCACAAAGATCGTTGATAAGAGGCGACATATGACTAGTTTTGAAAAAGCTATGACTAGAATATAAATATCTATATAAAAACTATGACTAATACTATTAAAATTAATTTAAAAAAGAATATAGTATTTTATGTGAGGTTATTTATGTTTGTGTAGGACAAGCTGTAAAATCTTGTGTTAAATAATAGTTTCAGACTATTATTTTTTTAATGGTAAGGTCAGCTGTCCTGGGTATGACGATAAACTACGTCCAACAGCAAGGCCTCTGATCAGGAGGTTTTGAGGACCGTGAAACAACCTTTTAATTACTGGTGTTCCCAGGTCCACCCTGACCCGAGGTGGTAGCACCTGTTAGGGTCCCAGCTATGGGCAAATAGTTAAGCCAAAACTGATGCCAAAAACTATCAAAGTGTAAAAATAGCGTTTAATACCAGAAATATTTTGTAAAATATTATTACCAGCAATATATTTTTGAATAAAAAATTATTACCAGCGATACATTTTTGAAAAAAAAAAAAATAACCAGCTACACTTTTTTGAAAAAAAAGTATTACCAGCGATACATTTTAAAAAAAATATTACCAGCGATATATTTTTGAAGAAGAAAACATATTACCAGCAATACATTTTTGAAAAAAAATATTACCAGCGATTAAAAAAATATATATATTACCAGCGATACATTTTTGAAGAAAAAAATTATTACCAGCTACACATTTTTGAAAAAAAATATTACCAACGATACATTTTTGAAGAAAAAAATTATTAACAGGAATACATTTTTGAAAGAAAAATATAGCAGCTACACATTTTTGAAAAAAAAATATTACCAGTAATACATTTTTAAGAAAATAATTATTACCAGCTACACAATTTTTAAAAAAAAATTTACCAGCGATATAATTTTGAAAAAAAATATTACCAGCGATACATTTTTGAAGAAAAAATATTACCAGCGATACATTTTTGAATGAAAAAATTATTACCAGTGATACATTTTGAAGGAAAACATTATTACTAGTGATACAATTTTGAAGGAAAAATTATTACAAGTGATACATTTTTGAAAAAAAATATTACCAGCGATACATTTTTTAAGTAAAAAAATGCTACCAGAAATAGAGCTTTGAAGGAAAAATATTAGCAACAAT
This sequence comes from Acanthosepion pharaonis, assembly GCA_903632075.3. Taxonomy (NCBI): domain Eukaryota; kingdom Metazoa; phylum Mollusca; class Cephalopoda; order Sepiida; family Sepiidae; genus Acanthosepion; species Acanthosepion pharaonis. The sequence continues at coordinate 5,241,237 of CAHIKZ030001979.1, forward strand.
AAAATTGTCAACATTAAATAACCCATTATGGTTGATCTGCTGTAAAACAAACCAAACCAAACCTCTCCTCGGCAGTGTTTATTATTTTAAAATGCGATGATTAGAATTATAATAAAGCCTAAACATATGAAAATGAATTTTTACATTTTTTTTGTTCATGAGAATTAAGAACAAAAATAATAAACACAATTTATTAGATTGTTTATTTACTTTTTATTTATTAGATTATTTATTAGGTTTGTTGACAAAAAAATGGATGATTGCTAATCGTTTCGAGCTTCATATAATGTTAAATAATTAGGATTTCCTTATGGTTGGTTTTCATATCTTCATAAATTAGTACATGTTTATAAATTTATGAAAAAAAAACTTGTTTTCATATTTATTTATTTCTAAACTTGTAAATGGTAAATATTGCAGAGAATTAGTTTTAATTGGATTAGTTTTTGAAATGTTTGAAATACATTTTTTTTATAAATAATCAATCTAAAACTAAACAAAGTACAAATTCACTTTCATGATTTATTACAATTCTATTCATTAACGTCAAGAATTCTTCTCGGATTCACCTGACTCGTTTCTTTCCAGCCACCTCTATCAAACATTGCCGTCGGCAGGTCCTCCATACGGCATCCAGAGTCATCTATAAGCAGGTCAATATAGGTGTGATTAGGTTTTCCAGTCGCGCAATGGATTCCATAGGAGGGTGTAACTCACAAGTTCTGGCTTACTTCTCGAGGAATGACCAGCTAGCTGAAACCTTTTCTTTCTTGGCGAAACTGAGATAGGAGGAAGGTGTCCATACAGGCGTTTCTTTGTTGGGTGTTTCTTCCAGCTGATGTCCAATGCAACTCATAACATCCTTGTGTATGTTCCATCAAGCGATGCTTCTTGGTGATTCATCAGTGTCTATCTTGTTGGGCCGTAGAGCAAGACAGATTCTACCATAGCCTTAAAGAAGCCCTTTTTAAGATTGCCAGAGAGGAAGAACTTCCAGATGGTGCTCAGACCATCAAGGACACCTCAGGATTTATCCTTGCGGATTTTAATATCTCTCTCCGTTGACTGGATGTTACTGCTGAGGTAAACAAATTCCTGGACAGATTTGATGTTGTTGCCGTTTTTCAGTTCAACTTCTCCTTCTGGTTGTAGCTGATAAATTCTGTTTTTCCAGCATTAATGCAAAGAGAAATCTCGCTGGCCGTTCCTTCGATGGTAGCCTTCACAATCGTGTCTGACAACAAGGCAAACACATCTGCGTAATCTAGGTCTGTTATTGTTTTTGCTGGGTGGCGTGAGCTTCTTGCTTTTTCAAGGGTGAACCCTAGCTCTGTGTTTAGATCAGCATATGTTTTTCAACGATGTCGCTTTAAAAAATAATCATTGCCAAGGAGTGAAGGTAGTTAAAATAATTGCGGTGTCAAGGAAAAGAACATCCTTTTGAAAATCCGTATGTTTTTTTTTGTTTTTTTTTTCGCGTTTACGAAGGTCTATTATTTACATTATTCGGACTATTTTCCTCATCTTTGTTGCCATATTTATTACAACGTTTCGGCCGTTGTACGCTTCGGCCTTCTTCAAGTGGTTGGAATGTCAAACTGAACCCTTTATTTCGCTCACTGGGGTAGATTGTTCTTCTTTCACGTGCCATCTCAAGAACACAAATGGATAAAGGCATTAATTAGATCCAGTGACAGGACCCAAAGAGTGTGATTTCAATACCTGGTCAAGGCAGTGGATAACTTAGAGAGGGGAATTAACAGGAGATAACTGACATCCATTAGACATGGCACGTGGAGTATAATTGCAATCAGTAATTAGTATGATTGTAATTAGTAATTAGTATGCAGTATGATTGTAATTAGTAATTAGTATGATTGTAATTAGTAATTAGTAATTAATTAGGAGACACGGTGGAGTAATGGATAGCGGCTTGGATTGAGGGATCGGAGAGCCGAGTTCGAATTCCAGTCGAATCCATTTACATTCAATTACGTGCTAATACCCTTGGGAAAGGTGTGAATCCTCTTCTTCTCCCTCCAGCTATGGGTAAAATAGCAGGACAGACTGGGTTCTATAGCCTTGGATGGCAACTGGTCTAGGAGAAGGACAACACTGAATTCAAAACCTGCAGAGGGTCGTTTGGGGACCTTGTGGCACGTAGTGCACCAGGTCTCTGTAATCGGCCCTTCAAAAAGTGTGGATGGTCCTGCACGAAACCTTCGCCACTATAATCAAATCTCATGTACTATACATGCGGGTTTGGGGACCACTTGTGAATTCCAAATTCCCATGAAACTTCAATATTGGAGCCGGCTCAACCCACCCCGGGTGAATGCCGTTACAAGAACAAGAAGAATTATTAATTAGTATGCAGTATGATTTCAATCAGTAATTAGTATGATTGTAATTAGTATGCAGTATGATTGTAATTAGTATGCAGTATGCAGTATGATAACTTCTTGTGCCGTGTCCCTTCGAGACGTGAGTGATCATGGCTCTCCACAAATGGCTGTCTTTTGTGGCTCTGAGTAAGTTTTGATATTTATCCTAGACCCTGTTCTGCCAACCATTTACACAATCTCGTTAATTAGGTCATGTCTTTTTTTCTCTGTCTCTCTTGCCTTCAATATGTCCTACGACTATCAATTTCTCCAAGCCATCTTTTCTCATTATGTGCCCTAGAAACTTCAATTGTCTCTGTTTTATTCTAAGTACAAGTTTCCTTCTCGCTTCCATTCCATCTTTGTTCACATGTTCCGTCCTTATAGGCTCAGTATCCTTCTGTTGAGGCACAATTTAAATCAGTTCATCTTTGAGCAGATTGTGTAGCAAGAAAGAACAGTGTTTGGCGTGCGACCGGCGACGGAAATAGCCGAGTGGCATTCGGCGGTGTCCGGTGCCCAACAGACATGAAACGAAGAGGAGAGTCGCTGGGTTGGCTTGTGGGACCCCAAAGTGGAAGAAAACTTGTACACGGTATACTTTAAGTTTTATATAAGGATTGCGTTTGGCAGTAATTTTTTTTTTATTTTTATTTTTTTATTATTGTGTAATATAGCAACAACTCTAAATAGAATCTGTATTTGACCAATTCAGCTTTAGTGCTGAAAACGTTCATTTTATTGCGACGGATGATTACAAGCCAGATGGGAGATGGAATGTACTTATTTTGTTATGGCACTAAGCAACAAAAATATGGAATATTGGAATTTTTGGTATCAA